>OY720431.1:71466056-71637898 GCA_963082735.1 Pocota personata
ACCCAGCACTAATACCAATACCTTATGTTCTTATGCTCCTAGGGGAAACCAAGTTGAACGAGGTGATTGCATTGCATAGGCATTTTTTTTTAATCTTCTCTCAGTGGAGGCCTATAACGTTGAGCCAACGCCCCGAGATGTTTGTAGATGCCTGTTGATTCTGAGCTCGAATTGTTCGATTGTTTAAATTAGCGGGATTCCACTGTATGTTATTGCGGACACCGAGGGCAAAACTGCTAACATTAATATATAGAGCTGTGTACACTGAAGGAAAATTTGCTACCAGGCGATTCCCACACCTAAATATTCATTAGAGAATACTCTACTAATCGTTCAACTGTTAACCAGATTGATCAAGGTACGTATGCGGTATGTTCAGTTAACTTTTCGCCGGTGCGCACCGGAGCATTACAAGACAATATCACAGCTGCCCATTGCGCTCCGAAAAAGAATCAAAACGCTCAGCGAATGCAAATTCGATTTTGATGAAAAATTAAATTTCGTAGTAGAATTACAACTGGTGCTGAGAATTTAGAAAGATCAATATTACGTATAAGATTTATTTGCCATAAAGGTGTATGCATTTTATAGGTCGTGTCATACAGATCCACGGAACACAGTCGATTTGCTATTTGTATGTCCAATAAGGTAATACAATTTTCAATTAAAATTCGACAGCACTCTTTACCTAAACTGTGAAAATTTCGTTAAAAATTATCAACTAATACATTCAGTATCCAGGCGAACTTGGGTTTACACGATACGATTTAACACGCTAAACATTGTGACATCGGTTACAATGATATACAATTTCCAACTCCGGAGTTTTGCGAGACCAATTTGCCGTGTAAATGGGAAATTACGAGTAGTTGTACTTATATAATATTTAAGCTTATTTATATGTTAAGGCTTAATTCGCTGTTTTATGGGCCCCTTGCTATACGGTTTGTAGCTGATTAAGAACAGAACGTTTCGTACGCTCGGTTATTTTACTTATTAAGTAAATCGAATGCTTGAATGACTACTATTGCTTTTAACCACGCTTTCGACAACACCGGCGTTTGGTTGATTATTTAAATCTGCGTCGGAATTCGCAAGTTCAAACCTAGTCGGCAAGGATGATTTTTTCATATTTTATTTTACTTAATAATATATATAACTATATTCATAACTTATTTAATGTTTTTTTTTTTATATTCAAAAATAAAATCGATTTGTGCAACTAACACCCTGAGTGATATGATGTAACTCTACTAAGGGTTATACAATTAATACGTTACACGCAGAATTGTTTATCACTGTGTATGTATTTTACCTTTATATGTGTTTCCTTTTTGGCTAATTCAAAAGCTTCTTCGCAAATTTTATCGTATTTATCGCGAACTGATTTAACTTCCTCTGCTGTAACACTTCCCTCCGCAATCAATTTATCAGCATATAAATCCAAGCCTGAAATATACCGATAAGTATTAGAATGTACCATCTCAGGTTGATCGGCAAAAACAATACAATTTTCAATGTTGGACAAAGTCAATTAATTCTATGTATCACTCAGCATTCTTACAATATGAAACTAATTAGAGTTCTACTTTTGTATTAACCACAATTTAGTTCGACAGATAATAAGAAAAACTAGTATTCCCTTTTGTCCAGATATAAAATAAAAGAAATATAAAACTTACAGTTCTTATGATGACGAATTTTTTGGTACATCAATGGTTGCGTGAACATCGGTTCGTCAACTTCGTTGTGTCCATTACGCCGGTATCCAACTAAATCAATAACACAATCTTTATGGAAGGTTGCACGCCATTCGGCAGCAACTTTGCAAACGTGCATTACCGCTTCTGGGTCATCAGCATTTACATGGAATATTGGGGCGTTAACCACACGAGCAACATCTGTACAATAAGGCGATGAACGTGAGAAGCGAGGATCAGTGGTAAAACCAATTTGGTTGTTAGCTACAACGTGAATAGTTCCATGTGTTGTATAGTCTGGCAAGTCTGACAAGTGCATTGTTTCATAAACGACACCCTGACCACAGAATGCAGCATCACCATGGATTAGAACAGACATGACCTTTTTGCCCTCACTATCGCCGCGATAGAATTGTTCTGCACGTGTTTTTCCTTGCACTACCGGATCGACAGCTTCTAAATGTGATGGATTGGCAACGACAGCCAAACGGATGTTTTTATTTGTAACTCTATTCAAGCGTTCAATATAGGTTCCCAAATGGTATTTCACATCACCAGAGCCCTGGAAAAGATTCATCACTTAATCAAATCTTAATATTTGTTCGTTCATAATACGTACGTCATCGGCAGCTTCGAGACCAGCGAATTGCGTAAATATTTGATGCAATGGTTTTCGACATACATTAGCCAGCGTATTCAATCGACCTCTATGAGGCATACCCATGATAACGGATTCGACACCAAGTTCTGTTGACACATCAATAATTTCCTTCAAAGCAGGTATCATCATTTCACAACCTTCAAGACCGAATCGTTTTTCTGAGGAGTACTTTTTGGCCAAGAACGCCTCAAAACTACCATAAACAAATAGAATTTTATATTTAATACAGTTTAATATACACAACTACACATTTTTACCCAGTAGCGCGGGTTAGACGAGCAAGGATTAAACGTTTTTGCTCTGGAGAAAATTTCAACACACCAGGTGTCTCGAATCGTTTCCTGATCCAATTGCATTGCTCCAATGAATTAATGAACATAAATTCAACACCGATTTTGTTACAATACACATTTTCGAGTCTGTTCAAAATTTCCCTGTAAGAGCAATCATTAATAAGAAACAAAATTCAAATTAAACTGTTTTTTGTTCTTACCTAAGTGACAAAGCTGTTTCGTCACCTCCAATGAATGTAGTGCTAGGAAGTTTGAATTTGCGATCCATATCATTTTGTCCTTTTACGAAACAAACAAGCTTAAATTAATTTGTATGTTTTTAAAATAAATACAAAATTAAAAACACTATACTTTGAAATTCGGAGGACGATTCATGCTAGTCGAAACCATATTTTAGACAACTTTAACTGAACATTAATACATACATATCTATACGAGTATGTGTACATCCATATATGTATATCCATACGAAAATACCAATGATGAATATGAAAATTTTGCGTCCTTAATTTCAACACTTTGTCCAATTGAATCTTAATGTATGCATGTATGTATATATCCATTTGACTATCACGAGTCAACACAATGGAACTTAAATGTAAATATTTTAATATCTTTAATAATATATATAATTTAATAATATTAATGTTTCCTCAGTATTTCTTTCGTCCGTTCTACCATATGAATTACTCGCTTCGCAGAGGAGAATGTAAGAAAGAAAACTTAAAGACTGGATACGTATCGATATGCTCGCTGTAGGCAGGCATTAGACTACTTTTAA
Source organism: Pocota personata (assembly GCA_963082735.1). Classification (NCBI taxonomy): domain Eukaryota; kingdom Metazoa; phylum Arthropoda; class Insecta; order Diptera; family Syrphidae; genus Pocota; species Pocota personata. The sequence goes on from OY720431.1 coordinate 71,469,492, forward strand.
GTGTGTGCGTTATTTGATATTTCTTCAGAGCAGGCAGCAAATTTAAAATTTGTTTTATTGTTTTAATGAATTTTAGTTTCTGCTTTCCGTAGTTGCTCTTATTGAGCGAGCAATGCATATATAACAATTTGTGTTTTCCATTTTAAATTTGCCATAGGTGTTATAATTTGAAAATATACATAATGATAATAGTTAAATAATAAAAAAATATTATTGCCTTGGCAAGTCAATGTGCGAAAGTACTGAGAAAATCGTAGGGTATTTTGAATCGGCATTTGGACATATTTGCCCAGGAAAATTTGGCTCAGATTCAACTCCGGGCTTTGACGATAATATATGTATGTACAAATCCCGCACATCGCTCATAGGCGATTGATATTTTAAGAGCTTCTCTCAATACGCAATTCTTTAAATACACGTAATATCGCATAATATGTATATCCCAAGAATAAATATGTATATTTTTATACCCCATCTAGCGACATACCTATTTAAAACACATAATCCAAGGACTCCAAATTTTTATTTATTGATATTCGAAGAACTTTAATAAATTTAAATAGAATATGTATTCACAGTTTCTATCAAAATAAAGGATTTTTAGAACACCATATAGCTGTGGTATTGAATTGCGTAATTTTGAGCCATTCATCATTAATTTGTTGCGTTTGTTATGCACGGGGCATCTTTACGTTTATATTTTACCATCTTTCATGTCACAAAAGTGGAGTTTTGCAAAGAGCTTATAAGCGAGTAACATTAGATAAATTTATATATTTATATTATGTTAAGTAGTCACCGGAGAATTTAGCCTTTCACGTAAAATTTTTGTGAAAAAATATTTTCAATCAATTTAATTAAATTTGTGGGATCCAGGTTAAAGCATTTTCAAACAAAAAAACAATTTGTAGCCGCCATGGTATTTTGTTTAATATTTGAATTAAAATATTAGCAACAATTATGAGAGTAAAATTCAATAGGTAATTAGAAACGTTTTAACATGATACTAAGTGCCGTTGGGTTAAAAACAAAAATGTTAGCACCGTGTATGTTAACAACGAGGCAAACAATATATTTTTAGAATGTTTTAACTCGGTTAACAAGTGAAATAATAATGTATAAAAAAAAGCACCGACTAAAAGTATCTCAGCTTTAGAAAACTTATAAAGAATGCATGATAAGTATAGCATAGACTCCAAAGAGAATGTTACCTTTTAGCCCTGAATGTCTTCTTCTTCTTTTCCTTACGGCGAGGTTATGATCCGGAGTAGAAGGATCACAGCCCTCCCACTTTACTGCATCCCTACTCTTAGCCCTGAATGTCTACCGAGCTCAATTCTGATATTCATGCTTTCAGCAGTTGGGGTTGACTTCAAAGTCAAAAACTCAGTGCTGTCTCTTATCTCTAAAGAGGGATACTAATGTGGTCAAACCGATGCCACAAAAGACGGTGCTAAATGCCTATGATCCATCAAAAGATGTAAACAGTTTTTTACTCTTGCGGATTTGGCCACAATCTATAAAGGTTATGTTCATCCGAAATTTGAATATAAATCACATATTTGGGCGGGAGTAAGTTAAGTTTACTTGATCGTGTTCAGCGACAATCTTGTATTTAGATTGATCGGTGATCAGTCTATAAGCAGCTAAATTTCATAGCTCGAAACGGCCGGTACCGGTATTTCTATCACAAATGTTCGAAGAAATATGTAGTTGTGTTCCGCCTGACTGCATGTTTAACCATAATATACGAGTTCCATATTCTGCACATGCAAATACTTTAGAGTTTTCTTTCACGCGCATCTGTTACCGTACTTGGTTATGTTTTAGCCATTGAACACGAATGTGGAATAAGTTTCCTTCCTTAGTATTTCCAGAAACCTATAATTTGCAGATTTAAAATTAATGCGCATCATTGCCTCGCTCTCTTTTCTTCCCTGTAGGGTCCTTAACTCTTCCCTATACTTTTTCTTTCCACTTCATCATAAAGTTTTGCAACCTTTAAAGAACACAGTGGTTGATAATATTAAAAAACTGCTTGTTTTTGATCATACATACTCATCAGGTTGGCAACTTTTGGGCATATTTTTTAATGGCTTTTGTCAATGACATATTTTTTTCCTTTTGACATTTGTTAGCTGTCAGTCTTACTTTGCATTAGAAGCAAATTGCGAGTATTTTTGTGAAAAGGTATTACATAATTTGGCGTCCGTTTTAATATGGAGTTCAAAAACGAGCATTTTCGTCATATTTTACTTTTTTGTTTCCGTAAAGTAAAGAACGCAGCGCAAGTTGCTAAAAAATTACGTGATGTGTATGGTGAAGAAGCCTTAAAAGAAAGACAGTGCCGGAATTGGTTTGACAAATTTTATTCCGGATATTTTTCACTGAAAGGTGAACAACGATCAGATCGACCAGATGAGCTTCATTATGATCAAATTAAAGCCATAATCGGGTCGGATGGTCATGTAACTGTACGAGGAATAGCAAAAAAGTTAAATGTGTCACACACAGCGATTGAGAAACATTTAAAACGTATGAAACTCGTTAAAAAGCTTGATATTTGGGTTCCATATGATTTGAAAGAAATTCATTTAACGAAGCGCATCAACGCTTGCGATTTGCATCTTAGACGCAATGAATCCGACCCTTTTTAAAACGAATCATCACTGGCGATGAAAAATGGGTTGTTTACAGAAACGTCAATCGAAAACGATCTTGATACAGGCTTGATGAGCCAGCACAATCCACCTTGAAAGCTGATATCCACCAAAAGAAGATTTTGCTCTCAATTTGGTGGGATTGGGAAGGTGTGAAAGGTGAAAAACGGCCAGAGTTGGTCCATCGAAAAGGTGTCATTTTTCATCAGGACAACACTATACATCTTTGGTCACTCGCCAAAAATTATTGGAGCTTGGTTGGGAATTGATATTACATCCACTATATAGCCCTGACCTTGCTCCATCAGATTACCATTTATTTCGATCTTTGCAAAACTCTTTAGATGGTAAAACTTTCAATGATGATGACGCTGTGAAATCGCACTTGATTCAGTTTTTTGCCGATAAAGATCAGAAGTTCTACGAACGTGGAATTATGAAGTTACCAGAAAGATGGCAAAAGGTCATTAAACAAAATGGAAAATATATCATTGATTAAAGTTTATTCGTTGTATTTAAAAACATGTGTTTTATTTATCTGAAAAAATTGGCAATTACTTAGTTGCCAACCTGATAGATTGGAAAAAAAGACCAAAAATCAAAGTTTACTAAATATGAAATCTCCAGAAAATATGACTGTAGCAAACTTTACAATTTATTTGGTGAAATTAAGTTTTGAAGCCACCCAAAGTAATACATTTGATATACATTCCGTCTACAGAGCAAAATACTAAAAAAGGCTTATACAATCACGGCTGAACTATTATCTCTACTAGTGAATTAAGATCTTCAAGTACAACTGGTGAAACTCTCAAATGCGAATGCAGCACGGAGAAAGTTGCGTTACGCATTGCTAGTATATTAGCTTTTATAAGGGGATAACTTTATCATTTATATTATAGGTATATTTTCATTTCTGATTTGATAAAATGACGTTAAATTAATGGTTATTCAAGAATTAGATATGCCATCTCTATATACTTATGTATAAAGCACTGTTGCGATACCATTGCCCATTGCTTTATTACAATATATAATACCAAAATTGATCGAGCGCCAACATTTTTACGATGCGAATTTTTTACTTAGGGAATGAAGGTCAAAATTGAATACGAAATAATTTGGTTGGCGTGGCTCAGTGGTTGCACATTAAGGTTCAAGATGTTAGGGCGAGGTTGATAGTCTTAAGTCGTCTTTGCTGTCTATGCAACAATTTTATGTAAAATTAACAAAATCATCACATCAAGGTACGCATTTTGCTTACTTCGGTTCGATTTGCATGACTTTCAACTGTCTAAACAAAAAATATTCAAATGATTTATTCAATTGGACAGAACTTAGTTGCGATTTCAGTTTTCCCTTACATATTTTCCAATGGGTGAATTCTATCAGTGATATCTCTGCTAATCCCAAGGTACTCAAACCTCGAAAATCGGAATCGTTAAGTACGCTAAATTGTATTATTCTTCATACAAATACCAATTTCAAGTCAAAGTGAATCGAATGATCGAATGTTCCGATTAGTCGGACAGAGAATGATACACCTCAGCAAATTTAACGATTCTAATTTTCGAGTTTCGTAAATTATTTATTCTCCAGGAGTATTCTATAATAGGAGTCCAAAGAAAAAAACTAGGCTATCACATTAAGATAAATGTTGTATGAATATTTTTAACAGTTCCAGCGTGTTTTTTATGTGTTTATTGTAAGAAAAGAACATTTCTAGGTCTCCGATATTTACCTTTATAGAAAATGTATTAATTATATGGCATCGTCAAATGAAAGAGAAAGAAACATTTAATTTCATTTGTTTGAGCCCACTTTGCAGGATCTTACTGTGAAGGTTAGCGATGCGAGCCAACTACCTACACTATGCTATATGATGAATTTGTGTACATTATTTGCGACCAAGTGAGTAATAAAACCGAGTTCTAACCAAGTTCATCTAACATCATATGTATGGTACTAAATTCATCGTTCGACTTTGCACTAATATCTTTGTGAACTCACTGCGCTGGGACCAAAGGCTAAGAGATCGGCACCGGTTCACAAGCCACCACTCGTTCGGTAATAAAATATACTTTAACATACGATAAATTGACTGATTTGACAGTGACTCGTGGAAGCTAGGGAGAGGCTAAATCCCAGATAAGGATCCTGCCAGAATACAAATTAATTCATTTACCCCACATGTACCTACATAACTCCAAATTCATAACACTACTGCGTATTGTGATTAAACTGATCTCCTAAAAAGAATAGAAACTTTGTTGAATGAATATTTGCAAAGATGACACATTTGCAGAATCATCATATTATTCAGCAAAAAAACAGCACATTAACAAAGTACAATTTTTACGAATTTTCGGCCATCTTTAAAAGCCTCTTCTAAAAAAAATTAAAGCAAAATCTTCCGGCAATGCATTCATTTATTAAAAATGATGTAGAAGAAATGTAGTCCTAAAAAGTTTTCTGAATTCTCGCTGTGGTAAGAATCTTCAATGTTTTTGAACAATATCACTTATGACTTTTGTATGCATATGTGAAATGCAATGCAAATACATTTTTGAAATAAGCTGTAGAAGCCAATTTTGTTTTCTGGATTAACGGAGGTCAGAAAAAATAAAAAAACACGAAATTGACTAAACTGAAAGATCGGGAAATTCTCTATTTCCTTTAGTTTGTAGTGCCTTGAGTATATTAGAATACCTACACTTATGTTTGTTCTTTAAATATCCCGCACCACTGAGAACTGTGTTACTTATCAAATCCAGTAATGGAGTGGAAGGATAGAAATTGCGTGAATAGTTAGACAGGCTTGTGAGCAGATTTGATTTTATTTTTGTTTCAATAGCAGTAGTGTTTTATTAGTACAAAGTACAAGTAAGTCTTTACGGCGTTTATAATACTAACAACCTATATAGTATAATATTGCGTTTGTGCCGCATTGTGAATTTGAGTCGTAACGATAATATCTGTGGAAACACGTTGTTGTTTCAATAGGAAACAAAATTGAAGCATTCACATGTGCTTATATTACAAAAAAAAAAGGAACTACCAAAATGATGTTGCTTAAGTAACTGTATGAAATTGGAGAAAAAAAATCGAACACTGGGACGTAGTTCACAATTTCTCATTTAAATCGAAAAGAACAAGAACAGTGAATACCCAAAGTTAAGCGCGTACAATTTGTTTGGCCTACCTCTTTCTGGACCGTTGTTGTTTAGTGGGTTATATTATTTTCATTTTACTACATATCCGATTATCCGAGTTTCCTTTTCCGAGTTTGGCTCGGTCCCTACTAGCTCGCATAATCAAGGTACGGCTGTAAGATGATTTTAAAGCCTTCAAATATTTAATGCATTATCATATGTAGTTCAATGAATTTTGAAATTGACTGAATGTTACGGTAAGCAATTATGTACATACATACGATATATTAAATTAAGTTATTCAAGCCATGCATACATGAATTACTTCTACAATGGTTACGGTCCAGGCCGTAAAGAAAAATAATTGAGCTTTCAAAATGGTTTACTTTTACTTACCAAAACTGAAATTAGCATAAATAGCCCGCGTCGTTGAGTTATCTGGCAATTCAGCAAAATTTATTTCGAGAGGATCGAGGTGAGCAATGTTATGTCCTCGAATCTATATTATGTTTACAGACGATTAAATGAATTACAAAAGCATCAAATTAATTTGGAAAAAAAATAATTTATTCTTAAGATAGCACTAACAAAACAGAATGTCATTAATAAAATATATTTGCTCTTTAATATTACTTAAGAAATGTGCTGTAGTTATCACATATATTTATGTATCTTTTATGATTTTTGTGTTAAGAAATGAAAGATTATTATGGCGGGGAAGTATTAGCATGCTCAAATACGGTGGTATTTACGCAGCAAAAAAACTCACACAATAACATTAGGAGGTTAGAATATGTATGTTTGAATATCCAATGTGAATGGATATATTTATGCTTAATGTTAAGGACAAAATGCCGTAAATTATCAATTTTTATATTACCCCCACATACAATATTATACATAAAGTATATTAAAAATTGATCTTATAAAAGTATTTGTTTTTTTTTTTTGTTTTAGACTCCGAATTTCAAATAGGTTTTGTATACAAGGTATAGGCAAAGTGCATTGTTATATTTTGTTTTCACATTTTTGAAATAAGTATACTTTAAGAAAATTACCAGTCATGAACCAATTATGTTGCCTTAGAACGTTTTCATTTGCACGACGTTTTACACCATCCTTACTAACGGATATTTCTTGATTAAGAATTCCCATTGGGTCCAGATCCGAAGCCAAATGCCCACGAGACTAGTAATTCATTCAATTTCAATATTATTTTGTTGTGCGGGGATAAAAATAAATTCAAATAAAATATGAAGAGAGCGTCAACAATAACAAATTATGTAAAATTATAACAATTGCAAAACTCAAAGTCTAACGATCTTTGCGGAAAGTTGTGTCATTAATTTTTAAATTGTTAAACTTGAACTTTTTTTTTTGTATAACAAATCCTATTCATTCATTCCTTATTTGCGTTGTAGTATACACCAATTTAATGGTCTCATAAAAAAAAACCATAGTTTATCTATGATCGAAAATAGCATAGGTAATATTTGTTTTGCACCATAATATATATACAGTTTATTTATATGTTGGTTATGAAACTATGCACTGATATAGACTAAAACTGGGTGAACTTTGAGAAGTAAAAACATAAAAATGATAACATTTTCGTCAGTTTTAATCACGTCATGTGTTTTCTTTCTATATCATGCTTACGTACGTATAAGAAAATATTATGATCTTATGAAACATGTACATTGCTCCATTAAAAAAGAGTATGAGTGAGAATATTGTGTTAAATAGTGATAACGAACTGAACACGGAGAATACAATAAATAACTTTTAAGGAGTAAAACAACGGGTAAAAATTGTTTCAGGAACTATGTGCATACATTTCTCACTTGCAACTATATATATATATATATATATATATATATAAAAAAAAACTCATTTTCCAATACTTTTAATATATACCTGGTAACTTCTTATGATAGCTTGAACAGCCAAATGGTCATCAATAGTTTTAGCATCTGGTTGCGCGCTTGCGTTCAAGGCTGCCAATGATACTGTATTCCTTTCGACTGGAGCATGGTTTGGTGGTGGAGAATAAGCGTTATTTTTGAAAAAGGCATCCCAAGACTATTGAAAAAATAATACTATTATAGACCGTTAAAAAAAAATTATTTGTACTAACAGCATGAACAGACGCTGGATTACGTAGCCACGCATTATACATGTCTTCAACATAGCTGGATGTTGTTCCATTCAAGAATGGTTCTGCAGCGGCGGAATTGTACAGTTTTACCGATGAAGCGGCAGGCAGGATATCATTAACGATCTGTAATATATTAAATATTATTAATTTTATAATAGGACTGGGTTAAAAGGTTAGCAAATACTACTCACTTTGCTTTTTCCTGATCCGCGCAGTAGCCACGCTGCAAAATGTTGATGGCCCATTGGCGTTATTGCCAAATTAAACGCTGAACTGGCTCGATGCATTATTTTTTAATCTTAAATTAAAAAATTGCAATAATTATTGTGTACGTGCTTAACTGATAAAAAAGAAAGTATTTTTTTTCTCAAAAGGGATATATTGTACACAACTCATAATCCCAATCCAAGAAATTATTTCAAACGAATAAAGCCCCTATTTGCAGACCACGCCAAATATGTAGGGTTCAACCTGATTAAAAAACAGTTGCAAGTTGAATATATATGACACTGCCCTTAATACACCTGTTAAAATATCGCTATAAAGAACCCTACATGACTTCCAGGTTACAAAATATTTTTCAAAATCATGTTTTAGTACCCTTTATGACGAAGTCACTGCTTAGGTGATATGTATATTTGTAGGTACAAAAAATGTGCAACTTGAAGGAAAAATTTTCCAAAATTTTATACATATTTCAAGTGCACATTTTGCAGAAAGAATAGTTGAAAGTGAGCAAATATGGCAATATTGTACAAATTAACTGTATTCTTAAAATCGTTAGTCCGACCGATGTCTCTAGCCCTCTCTCTAATTCTTATTAAGGGTAATACAGACACTCTCTCGTGTCTCTCCCTATTTTATCCCTTTTTTATAAAAAATGCTCCAGCGAAAGAGCCAGTTGCATTCCTCCCCTTCAAAATTTCACTCGCAATACGCGTCATGCTTCAAATGCACATCAGTTCACCCTTAAGCCCAACTTCGGCCGTACTGTCAAATATAGGGATTCGTTTATAAGCCGAATGAAACGAATGTGGAATGATCTACCAGGCTCTATATTCCCCATCACTACAACCTTCAACCATTTAAAGCCAACGTGCACAGGCTTCTCCTCTGTTCCCCTTCCCCATTTTCCTAAACGCCCGTGCCCTGAAATAATTAAAGGGTATTCATACTCCTTTTGGCGCGCGCAAATTATAAAAAGAATCGTTGGAATCGGTTATCATTCACAAAAAACACTACAAAAACACAACAAAACACTACAAAATTGCACAAAATTAACTAAAACCGCTAATCAAATTGACATCAACGGGTCTCTAGTCCTAATAGGAATGTTTTCCTTCTGCTGAAAGAATAATTCAAATCGGTGTATTTTTGCAGTTATTGCAAGTTAAATTAACTGTATTTTCAAAAACTAGCATTTGATTGACACCAGAATCCATACGCCTAGAGTCAGTTCTACTTTAGGTACTCATTTAGCAAAATGAATCTTGAACAAAAAGGGGCATAATTTAACTACCTAGTAGGGACAATAGTACTGTTACACACATTTATTGCTATAAAACAAAGACCTCGAAAGATAATTTAATAAAACTTTCAGGATTTATTCAGATATATATTCTGAATATAATAATCGAAACTTTAATTAAAAAGACTTCTCTTGGCCTTAATGCAAGTCTTTAGTCCATTTGGCCACTCATTAATTAGAATACGCACCTCATCAATTGGGAAATTGGCCACAGCTTCGGTCAGAGCTCGCTTTAAGAGTTCCAAGTTAGAGTATCTTTTGAGGCACATAATGTCCTTTAAGACAGTCCACAATTTGTGATCAAGTAGATTAAGGTCTAGGGTGGTGGAAGGCTAATCTTTGTACCAATAAAACGAGGTACATTTCTCTGGAGCCAGATATGGGTAGTTTTCGCCTTATGAGCTGGCGCACGATCTTGCTGGAATGTTCCTTCCTTTTTTTTTTTGGTATGGTTAAATGGTTTCTTGGTACACTTTGGGCTATGTTTCGATGCTTTTTCAAATGCAGGTTAGTGATCGCGTCATAAGAGACTACGCAGCAAACCATGGCTATCACTGGGGGACCTAGATCACCGTGCATATACCCTATCACTTTATTTGTTTAATTTCTTCTGCACCGTGAAGATTTGCTCATCGGTAAACAGAATTCCACCGAGAGTCGCTTTGATTTTTGGACCCAACTTTTGTTCAAGCCATAGTCAGCATTTTTCTAGTATGGCGTTTGAAGGCCCCCATCCTCAAGTCTATGTTGATATGTATGTAGATCGCAGGCGGCCTTTAATGTCGCCCGTATCCCCGAAGAATTTTATACACCGATAAGCAAACATTAGGCTAATATCTAGGTGCTGCAGTGTCTTGAAAATCGAACCTTTGTTCACATCGCACTTATGAAGCGCTACGACAGAAATGCGATTCACTTTCTCAATTCATTCCAGAGAGAAAATGTAAGCAAATTTGAAATATTTTTATAAAGAAACAATTGTGACGTTAACTGCTACAAATATTATGTCAATCTTTGAGTCTGACTCAAGGCAGAGTAGATAATCAAAAAGAAAAAGAATATACATATTGTAGCATAATAATAACTACGCCCCCTAAAAATATGACGCAACAAATTCCGAAGTGACTTCATTCTGGCAGAATTTTGGTTCGAACTGTCCTTTCATTCGAGGTTCGTGTCTGGGACGAAGTCTCCACAGCTCATGTCAACGAAAGAGACGAATAATATCAGGGATAAAAGGGAATTATAACTGCAAGAATTATTTCTCTTGTTCCAGTGGTCGAAGAATTTGCTAGAAGTTTCTGGCTATCAGAAACTTCTGCTATATAAGGACAGAAGGCGATCAAAAAAGACACAGTTGGTTTAGAACCGTGGCGAAGAGATTGGAAAAGTGATAATGGACGAAGTTGTAATTTGGTGATAAATTGAAAGTTGAGAGTGAACAAGAAAAAGTAATTAGTTTGGATTTGTGAATTAAGTAATTGAAAGGAGATAAAGTGATTTGAGAGGAAAGAGACCTTGTAAGAAAAGAATTTGCGAAGAATAGTATAGTGTGAACTTGAATTGTTCTATAGACTAGAAAATAAAGAAATAAATTTCACAGAATATCGTTTTATCTACTCGAGCCGTAGCTTGCATATTACATTGGTGTCAGAAGCGGGATAAAACTTATTCTGTGAATAACTATTTCCGTGGTGTGAAATTGCACAAAAAAAAAAAAAAAAAAAACGATTTCTGTGTTGAGTTAATTAGTTGCGCAAAATGGGTCGCAAATTGGGAAAACTAACTATAACTCAACTAAAGGCAGAACTCAGTAAGCGGAACCTCGACACAACTGGGGGAAAAGATGCCCTGCTGATTCGTCTGGAAGAAGCAGTAACGCAGGAAGGTGAAAATCCGCACGACGTAGAGTTTGACGTGGAAGAGGAACCAGCAAGTACAGCAGCCGACCCGGGTATAACAAGTCTGCTCCTGCAACTTAAGTTAGTCATGGACGAACAAAAGAAAGCAATAGAAGATCAAAGGAATTCTCTAGAACTTAAGCTGGACGAACAAAAGAAAGCGATGGACGAACAAAAGAAAGCAATGGGCGACCAAAGGAATTCTCTAGAACTTAAGCTGGACGAACAAAAGAAAGCAATGGACGAACAAAAGAATTCTCTAGAACTTAAGATGGACGAACAAAAGAATTCTCTAGATGCTCTGGAAAGTAAACTTGATGAGCAAAACAAGAACTTGGAATCCAAATTCGAAGTGATCGAAGAGAAAATCGAGAAGGTCGAGACGCAACTCGAAAAAGTCGAAACTAGATTCGATGAAAATTTTGAGAAACATGAAACTCAGTTCGGGAAGATAGAGACTCAGTTTGAAAAAGTAGAAAAGCAAGTCGAAAATCTTGCTAAGGAGCTCAGCAACGTGAAGAGACAGAAAGCACGGGAATATTCCACTGACGGTCTGAGAAGAAAGGAGGTGCAGCCTCCTATCTTCGATGGTCAAACATCATGGCCAATTTATAAGAGGCAATTCGAAGCGGCCGCAATGACCAATAGCTGGGACGATGAAGAGAAGTCTATTGCACTCACGCTTGCACTGAGGGGTCCAGCTGCGGAGCTCTTGCAGACCATCCCGGAAGATAAACAGCAGAACTACGACTCTCTGGTTCAGGCTATCGAGATGCGGTTTGGGGATGAACACATGCAGCAGGTGTACAGGGTTCAGCTGCGTAGTCGAGTCCAGAAAAGGGGGGAAACGCTCCAACAGTTGCAAGCGGATATAGATCGACTAGCCCATCTTTCATACCCTAAAGCCGGTGAGGAGCTTATCAACGAAATGGCGGTGGAAGCTTTTATTCAGGCCATAGAGGACAGACAACTGCAAATGGCTGTAAGGATGGCTGAAAAGCGAACACTCCCCGAGGCATTGGCATTCGCTTTGTCAATGAAGGCTGCGGACCAAGCATACCAGGGAATACACCGTGTCAGGGAAATGTCCGTCGTGGAATGCTCATGCCAGAGAACAGCCGTCATGGATGAAGACAGAGCTCGCGGAAGTCAAATCCGTTGCTGGAATTGCAACCAAACCGGACACCTACAACGGCAGTGCAGGAGTGCACCTAGACGAGGAAATTGTTCACATTGCGGAAGTAGGAGAAGCAGAGAGGAAGCATCCTGTCGGTCAGACTTCCCAAAACCAGCAGTCGGGAAATGCGTAAGGACCAACTTCGCGGGGCAGAAGTTGGTTACTGGAATCGAGGCCCCCAGGACCACCATTCAAGTTTCGCAAACCAAACGGGGTAACAAGAGCCTGACAGTGGAGGCACTAATCAACGAGAAGAAGTGCGTAGCCACCATCGACACAGGTGCCACTGCCTCCATTGTAAGAAGAGATATCGTCAAAAGCTCCTGGCTGCACAACACCAACAGCTACTGCCTGAAGACTGCAACAGGGGAAATGGCGAAGGTATTTGGAGAAGTTCGTCTTACGATTACTCTGGCAGGACTGACGTTCTCCCATGCGTTTCTGGTGGCAGATATATGCGACGAGTGCATCATCGGAGTAGACTTCATGAAAGCAAATGAAGTAATCTTGGACATCGGGATGCAAGTACTGAGGTATCGAAATGTGGAGATTCCGATGGTGTACGGAAATGAGAATGCCGTAACTCTCAGGACAGTCATCAGCAAAGACGAAGTTTTGCCGCCGTCTTCAGAGACAATCATTTGGACGAAGCTGGAAGGTGATCTTGGGAGCCACCGATTCTACATAGTAGAACCAGACCCAGAGAAGAATTCTCAAGACTACATCGTGGGAAAGACGTTAGTCGAACCAAAGAACACCATGGTTCCAGTGAGGGTTTTGAACGCAAGACCACACACTGTCAAACTAAGGCGAGGGGAGGTGACTGGAAAATGCACGCCGATTACCGCCGTCGCAACAATATCTGAACGTGATGCTCCAAAACTTCTCCCATCACCTTGGACAGCGGAAGCGAGAGAGACGATTCTCCAGTCCAGTGAGCTGAATCAGGAGCAGCGAACTATGGCAGAGAATCTTATCAATGAGTACGCTGATGTATTTGCCTCACAGGACGGAGAATACGGCCGAACACACCTGGTACAACATCGAATAGACACTGGTGATACTAGACCAATTCGTCAGCCTGCTAGGCGCCTTCCATTGGCAAAGCAGACAGAAGTTGCAGAGATGGTGTCGGCAATGGAGAAAGAAGGTCTGATTGAAAGTCCGTGGGCATCACCGGTTGTACTGGTTAAGAAAAAAGATGGCAGCACGCGGTTCTGCGTGGACTATCGGCAGCTCAATTACGTCACCAAGAAAGACAGCTACCCTCTGCCACGGATTGACGACACGCTAGACACACTATCAGGAGCCCGATGGTTTTCCACTCTCGACTTGAAGAGTGGCTACTGGCAGGTACAGATCCATCCAGAAGACCGGGAGAAAACCGCCTTCACCGCAGGAAATGGGCTATGGCAATTCACGGTAATGCCATTCGGGCTGTGCAATGCTCCGGCGACTTTCGAGCGATTGATGGAATGTGTCCTGCAAGGGTTAACATGGAAAACCTGTTTGGTATACTTGGATGATGTCATCGTCGTAGGAAAAACGTTTGCGCAACACCGAGACAATCTAAGGGATGTGTTTCAAAGGCTTCGAAGTGCCCACCTGAAGCTCAACCCCAAGAAGTGCGCCCTGTTTAGAGCGGAAGTCAAGTACCTGGGACACATAATTTCAGCGAAAGGAGTGAGAACCGATCCGGAGAAGGTCGAAGCGGTGAAAAACTGGCCAGTCCCCAAAGACAAACACCAACTAAGGAGCTTCCTGGGCCTAGCCACCTACTACAGACGGTTCGTGAAGGATTTTGCCGGGATCGCAAAGAACCTGCACCAGTTGACGGAAAAGGGAAAACAATTCAAATGGTCAATTGAGTGCGAGAAGAGCTTCAAGGCACTTAAACAACGGCTATGCGATGCCCCGATACTGGCTTACCCCACTCCCGGGGAAACGTTCGTTGTGGATGCAGATGCTAGTAATGTCGGGGTAGGAGCCGTACTCTCCCAGGTGCATGACGGCCAAGAGAAGGTGGTTGCGTACTTCAGCAAGGTGCTCTCTAAGCCAGAAAGGAACTACTGCGTGACAAGGCGGGAACTTCTAGCTTTGATCTTGGCTACGAAGCATTTTCACAAATACCTCTACGGGAGGAAGTTCGTTCTTCGCACAGACCATGCAGCCTTAAAATGGCTATTACAGTTCAAGAGTCCTGAGGGTCAGGTCGCAAGATGGATCGAAAGGCTGCAAATCTACGACTACGAAATACAGCATCGTAAAGGAAAACTCCACTCTAATGCGGATGCACTGTCCCGGAGACCATGCAGAACGGATTGTAAACATTGTGCGCGTCAGGAAGAACGGGAGCTGGTTTCAATCCAAAGAATGAGAGCCGAACCTATCGCCGGCTGGAGCGTAGATGAGATCCGGAACGCTCAGAAGGAAGACCCGGATATCGAGCCGATTCTGGCCTGGAAGGAGAACATGGAGAAACCGGATCATCAGGACATCTCTCACAGAAGCCCGACCTTAAAGGCATATTTTGCGCAGTGGGACTCCCTCCATGTCCAAGAAGGTGTTCTGAGAAGAAAATGGGAATCCTCCGACGGAAAGTCGT
The DNA here is from genome assembly GCA_963082735.1 of Pocota personata. NCBI lineage: Eukaryota > Metazoa > Arthropoda > Insecta > Diptera > Syrphidae > Pocota > Pocota personata. The sequence goes on from OY720431.1 coordinate 71,484,673, forward strand.
TTGTAATGCAGCTTGTCGTACCGCGGACGAGGGTCAAGGAGGTGTTACAGGAAATGCATGGCGGGGCGACCGGAGGCCACTTGGGAGTGAATAAGACGCTAGAAAAGGTACGAGAACGTTTTTATTGGTTAAAAGCGAAGGAAGATATCGAAGACTGGTGCAGAAAATGCGACGTGTGTGCAGCTAGCAAGGGTCCGAGAATCAAAACTCGAGGTAAGATGCACCAATACAACGTGGGAGCACCTTTTGAACGAATCGCCATTGACATCGCAGGACCCTTTCCGGAAACCGACAATGGTAATCGGTATATCCTCGTAGTGATGGACTACTTCAGTAAGTGGCCGGAAGCGTTTCCGATCCCTAACCAGGAAGCCAGAACCGTGGCGGAGCAGATCGTCTACAATTGGGTTAGCAGATTCGGTGTGCCCTTGGAATTGCATTCTGACCAAGGGCGGAACTTCGAGTCAAGAATCTTCCAAGAGATGTGTCAACTACTCGGAATCAAAAAGACAAGGACAACCCCGCTTCATCCACAGTCGGACGGTATGGTGGAGCGTTTCAATAGGACTTTGGACGAACATCTCTCGAAGGTCGTAGGTGACTACCAACGGGATTGGGACCGGCAGATTCCTTTGTTTTTGATGGCCTATAGAAGTGCCGTGCATAGCACTACTCGACATACGCCGTTCGAAATCTTATTTGGTGGAATAGCTCGTTTACCCAGTGAGGTGAAATTTGGATCTCCTACCAATGAGCCCAGAAATGAAGAAGAGTACGTGGCGGACCTTAGGGAAAGGCTTAGGGACATACACCAAAGGACCAGAAGCCAGATTAAGATGACGAGCGACCGCATGAAGACCAGGTATGATGCCAAGGCAACAACGTCAGGATTCCAGGAAGGAGATCTGGTGTGGCTGTATAATCCCCATCGCCAAAAGGGGAAATCACCTAAATTACAGCGGAACTGGGAAGGTCCCTACAGAATAGTAACCCGCATCAACGATGTTGTCTACCGCATCCAGCGAGGACCGAGGGCCAAAATGAAAGTGGTTCATGTGGACCGACTGAGTCGATACAATGGCCGAAATGAGGATGCACTTGTTCGGGACGAACATGTCTAAGAGGGGGGCAGTGTAGCATAATAATAACTACGCCCCCTAAAAATATGACGCAACAAATTCCGAAGTGACTTCATTCTGGCAGAATTTTGGTTCGAACTGTCCTTTCATTCGAGGTTCGTGTCTGGGACGAAGTCTCCACAGCTCATGTCAACGAAAGAGACGAATAATATCAGGGATAAAAGGGAATTATAACTGCAAGAATTATTTCTCTTGTTCCAGTGGTCGAAGAATTTGCTAGAAGTTTCTGGCTATCAGAAACTTCTGCTATATAAGGACAGAAGGCGATCAAAAAAGACACAGTTGGTTTAGAACCGTGGCGAAGAGATTGGAAAAGTGATAATGGACGAAGTTGTAATTTGGTGATAAATTGAAAGTTGAGAGTGAACAAGAAAAAGTAATTAGTTTGGATTTGTGAATTAAGTAATTGAAAGGAGATAAAGTGATTTGAGAGGAAAGAGACCTTGTAAGAAAAGAATTTGCGAAGAATAGTATAGTGTGAACTTGAATTGTTCTATAGACTAGAAAATAAAGAAATAAATTTCACAGAATATCGTTTTATCTACTCGAGCCGTAGCTTGCATATTACAATATATATTTTTATTTATCAGATAAGTTTGTTCGGAATTTTAAATTTCTTCTACTTTTAGAGAAAAATTTGCGTACTGATACATTCGTCTGAGATGGCAATGCGAGCTCTAAATGTGTGGGTTATTTTTATTTCGCTCCAAAGCGGGAAAAATTAAAATTGTTTTGCTGTTCGTTAGATAAGAGACCTACAAAATGTGGGTTCCGATTCCAAATTTTCATCAATTAGATTAGCGCGAATATTGTCCCTTGTAAGCTCAGAATATTTTTCATTTCTCTTTATTCACAAGGCTTCTGCCCTCTGCGGATAAACCTCTATATAAGCATTCAAGGAGCAGAAATTAGGTTTTTCTTTTTTCAGAGTTAGAATTAGTTACGTCTTCTAACATATGCAGGTATGCATTTCTGCGCACCCTGGATTTGTTTTTTTTTATCTCACATACTAACAAATACACTATAGCTCTTTTGCTGCCCTTCGACTTGTCGCATTAATAAAAAAAAAACCGTAGTGCTTTCATGATTTATGTATATTCCCTGAGTACATTGTACCCAGAAAAAAATGTCAACGCATAATGGATGAAAGAATAGACGGACAGTTTCTGCCTTGTGTAGGCAGGTAAATGTAGAGACAAGACGTCTGCACATCTAATCCAACACAGTCTTTCGCTGATGACAATATAGACTCCCAGTTTTTCAGAATAAGGTCCCCGTTTTTCGGCCACGGACATGGAACGACAAATTATTTTAATCTCATTAGTTACCGTTCTTGATAGCATAATACAATGAGGTCCTAACAATAGACCGGAAGTTATTGTTTCGATATCTTAATACTATTACCCAAACCTTAACTCTCAGTCATTTAGCCTTGAATGGCATTTGAATCGCCAAAATCGAAAAAATTTAATTTGTTGGCAAGAACGCTGCAAAATGTCTACATTTGTCCTAAGCTTAGGTATAACGCCCATATCTATGGAGTCTATTGCTCCCAAGACCACACTGCACCAGAATACGATCAAAACTCCTGCGTTTAAGCTAAAAATAAAAAGGAAACATAGCAGAGTCTATAGATTCACTCGAACACTCACTGCCTCTTCCTGTCTTATCGCTTCTTTCGTCGTCAATGCTAAATAAAATAGCCAGTTACATTCTCCGCCCAACACTTCAATCATTGTATTTAACTACCGACTTTTGAGATTATCCAATGATCAGGAGAGCACTCACCGATGGGATTTGGCCAAAACATGGTAGTGATTTTGGAAAAATTCTCATTCATGTCGGATTCGAATCACGGACCGTGAGATGCTTCAGCCCGGTAGATAAACAAACACTGAGCTACGCCAACTCCTTACTTAACGGCTGATCGTTAAATTTTACAAACCGGCGGCTGATATGTTCGCGGCCTGAGATACTCAACGAATTACGAGGACAAGGTGAAAAGTTCTCGGCCTGACAATGAAAGACTGCGATTTTCAGTTAAAAAATTATTTTATTTTTCTACATAATCTCCCTTGACTTCAAAACACTTGGTCCAGCGTTTCTCCAACATCAGTATTTCTTCTCGGAAGTCAGAGTCTGGAAGGCTGTGAAAATATTCATCTACGGCCCTCTCAACTTCTGCATTGGATGCGAAGCGCTTCCCAGAAACAAATTTCTTCAAGTTTGGGAATAGATGGAACTCTGAGGGTGCAAAATCAGGTGAATAGGGGGGATGGCCGAGCAAATCGTACCCCAAATCCCGCAGTTTTCCCATCGCCAACGCACACTTCTGTACAGGTGCATTGTCCTGGTGAAAGATTATTTTTTTTTCATCAAGCCAGGCCTCTTCTCGCGAATTTTGGCATCCAGCTGGTCAAGAAGGTTTGAGTAATATTCGCCTGTAATTGTCCTGCCTTTCTCAAGGTAATCAATTAACAGGATCCCTTTCGCATCCCTAAACACACTGGCCATGACCTTTCCGGCAGATGCGATCGACTTCGCTTTCTTTGGCGCTGAACCACCGGCTTCCACCCACTGCTTCGTTTTTGGCGTGTAGTGGTGGACCCATGTCTCATCCATGGTGACAAATCGCCGCACAAAATCGGTCGGATCCCTATTGAATCGGTCCAAAGATTGCCGCGAAAATCGTTTGCGCATTTGCTTTTGGTCGGCATTCAGCAAATGCGGCACCCATCTTGCGCAGAGCTTTCGCATCCCTAAGTTTTTGTGCAAAATGTTTCGCACCCTCTCTTCCGATATACACACAGCCTCAGCTATCTCACTCACCTTCACTCGCCTATCGTCCAACACGATATCATGCACTTTTTCGATGGTTTCGAGTGTGGTTACGGTTTTTGGCCGTCCTTCACGTGGGTCATCTTCAAGGGATGTGCGACCACGTTTAAATTCAGCTGCCCACTTTTTAACGGCTGACATGGAAGGAGCAGAGTCCCCATAAGCTTTTGTCAACTTTGGATGAATTTCCTTAGGGGTTAACGCATCCAAAACGAAGAATTTTAGCACCCCACGATATTCAAGTATATCCAAAAATTCTGGTAAAGAAACTGCTTGAGAGAACAGGTTGAAACTTGTCATACGAACTAATGAGAAGTGCACCCAGACAGGAAACATAAATTTTTGCTGATTGGAACGCCATCTCTGCGTCAGGCCGAGAACTTTTCACCTTGCCCTCGTATCTTCTCATTAGTGATAGCACTGCCTGCGGCACTCTTTAGTAGTATAAATATCACCTCGTTACAATAATAATCTCATTTTGTTATTACCTGTGGTAGAATAGACATCACAATGTCAGCCGAAATCGGAAATTCTCGCAATTTTAAGCACTGTGCCGTGATAAAGTACCTCGTAAAAAAATGAAGGATCGCCTAAAGAAATTTTCGAAGTATACCATGGTCAAAAAATGGGCTGGCTTATTTCAACAAGGGCGAGAGAGCTGTGAAGACGACCCGCGCCCAGAATGTCCCGTGTCAGTAGTCACTGAAGCAAACGTCGGAAAAGTTGAAAAATTTGTTCTGGTCGACCGAAGAATAAAAATGTGGCAGATACTGGACGGATTAGAGAAGTTTTGCACGATCATTTAAACAGAAAAAAAAAGGTTTCGAGACAAGTCTTAAAAGACACAGGTTTTTCAACGATAGACCACCCACCACTAGACCACTTTTTTCTTTTTTTCCAATTTGAAAAAAATGTTACGAGACCGGAGATTTGCAGATGAGAACGAGATCAAAGCGGCCGTAGAAAGTCGTCTTGAAGGTATTAAGGCATTGAGGGAGATTATATTGAGAAATAAATTTTTTTAATCGGATCTCTTCTTTCACTTAATGCCTTAGGCCGCGAACTTATCAGCCGCCCCTCGTATGTAAAGATCAACATCCAACTTTCGATAAGGCTTTTATTCTATTTTTTTTAATTTATATTTGAATTTTAGGGTGGTCGCCATAGAATGGTTTTGCTTTAAATGCGCTTCGAACAAGTTTAAAAAACTCTGCGTTAGATTTATTTACTTATTTTCCAAACCTAAAACTGAATTTCCATTTCCAAGAACTGATTTCAATCCTAGCAGCCTCTTACTAATTAAGTCCGACCCGTATGCTTGGTCTAAAAAAGTAGAAAGCCAAGTGAACTAGCATTTCTTGTGAGAAACTTAAACAAATAAGTACAGGTAACAATTGAGGCTATCGGTGAAGCGAATTGATATTTCAACCTAGACCATATCTTATTAAACAAATTCTTAATTCTGCAGAGGCCTGCCTAACAAGTTCCCAAAAAACACTATTTTTTTAAATTTCAATTAATTTTAAATTGAGGCGTTAGGCCGATATTTTTGTTTCCACTGTGTGCGTCGGAATAATCACTTGCGCAGGGTATTGACATTGCCAGCGTATTTCAAGGTCACCAATATCGGAAAAGTACTACATACACATATACTATGTATGTCATAATCGAAATAATTAGCAACATTGTTTTAGATAATTATGATGCGAATTAAAAAATAAAAATGTTTAATCAAATTATTATACCGACCTACATATGTACATATAATGTACACATTATAAATTATTGAGTTGCAAGGCCACTATTCAAACTTTTATTTGTTATTTTTTGAGACCATTATCTGTTGCGGTGCCCGAATAGCCAATAGCATAATTTGCATACATAGTTCACATGCGAGTGAAAATTTTGAAATGCATTTCTTAAAACCTGGTAAAAACTGACAATTTTTAATTAATTAATCATTTATCTAAAATTCAATTGCAGCTAGTTTTCTTTTTTTACACTCGTGAGGTGATACGTGATAAGATATTTTTTTTTTGTTTAAATCCGTTGAAACCAAAATCACAAATTTCTTAAAATATATATTAATATAATATATTCGTGCATTTATGTATGTACATATGTATACTGTGCTAGACATTAGATAAGATATATCTGTACATATGTATGCATGCAGATACATTTCAGTTTCACTTGGCTGTTGCCTTGTAAACAACGTCGCCCACAATTTGTATGACAAATTTCGCACGTGATGTCGACGGTTTATGCGTTTATTTTCCTACATAGTACATGAATCAGATGACGTCTATAAAACGCCTGCGTTATATTTGGATTGTATAAGAAGTACATATTGCAAATTCACCTGACTAAAACAAAAGTTCATTGAAGAGCTTTATCTGTACAGAGAAAAGAAGATATCTGCTGTGGTTCCAATTCGACAAACAATTTAGATAATAAGCGAAAAAGAAATTATCTAAAGAAATAAATAAAAAAAAATATTAAATACTAAAAAAACAAACCAACAGATTATGTCACACGTGGCGCTTTTCCCCTACTGATTTTTGATAAACACTAGCCGTGAGCATTCGATTATCATCTGTGTCACATGTTCTTATCACTTTCTTCTTTCGGTACTGTTCTTAAGACGACATTTATACGAATAATTCATTAACATCTATTCACCCAATGGAGGCTGCACACTGCGTGTAAAATCAATAATAACTCACAATTGAATGTGAATGTAGACTATTGGCCTTGGCCTTGCAAATAGACGGCTGGAAAAGGAAACAACTTTCGTGTTTCAACTGCTGAAACACTATCATATACGTAAACCTGAGTATAAGAGCACACCTACATAATTAAAGTTGCAAAAGTACCGAAACCTTTTTCGAGACCATGAATTATGCAAATAGAAAAGTATTTTTGAAATGATAGAAAATACACTTCTTTTGCGATTCAGAAAATTCTACCAGCAAATTACTGATTACATAACTATATTTTTTTTTTTTCTTTTGTTTCACTGAAGCACTTGATTTTCTGCACAACGCTTTTCTTAAGAGTTTAAAATTAATTTAATTACAATTTTTCAATATTTTATACTTTTTTTCGGAACGAGAAAGGCTTAATGGACGAGGTGTTATCCAATTAGGTCACCAGATTTGAAGTCAAATCGAATATTTTCTAGTAGAAATACTCTTACGTACTAACCAGGTGTTTTGCGTTGGATTTTTCTATAAAACTTTAGATTATGCTGCTTGTTTAGTTAATTTCCAAATGCACAAAGTGGAACCAAGTGCATAAGAAAAATACCGCGGCGAGCTTTTCGATGCCCCTTCTGCTCGAGGGAAATGTTCTGCAGTGACTGAGCACCAAAAAAAGTTGTAGCACATATTTTTGAGCAAAGCTTTGATATCACCGGAGGCTATGAAGAGGCAAATACATACGTAATCTCATTTCGGGCAATGAATCTTTCTTTTCACTTGGTCTAGTACAAACAAATATACATAAATTGAACTTATTGTTTGTTTCCGAATTGATGAGATAGAACAAGTAGCTTATGGGAAAGGAAAGTTAAAGTACAATTTACTTGTACGCTATTACCAGCAGGTAGCTACTTTTCTGAAGGTTTAGTTCTTTAAACTTTTACTGATACTGGGACTATTAGTCATGTTTTCTCGTGACGGAGCCTATAAAGGTGTCTGTCAATTACATACGTTGACCGAGTGTATTAAAACTGAACAAGCCCCCACGATAAATCAGCAGACTAGATTCATATAGGCAAGAACATTTGTACATACACTCAAGTGTCCTCCAGTTTTCTGTGCAATTAGTTTCACTCGATTTTATTTTATTTTCTGCGAAAAAATCAACTATTTGCAAATCAAATTTTATTCCAATCACTTTTTGGATAACTTTCACCAGTAGGTTAGGGTCAATTGCATCACCATTTTGGTGACGCAAAAATAAACTGATATCGAATTGGGCACATTCTTAGAATTCACACCCCCGAAACTAGTTATATCTAATCACGGATTGGTATTTTCATTGAAGACATTTCGCAATGCAATAAATTTATGGAAATTGATTCATGTTAACGTTACCTCTTGGTGTCTCCTTTTAAAATTTGCACTTTTATGGGTTTCCTGAAGTTTTAGTTTGTCGAGAGAGGGCTGCCGAAAACTTAAATTTAAACGAAATTTAATATTGTTAATGAATTTATTGGGGACAACGTCTGAGATCTAAGATGTAAAATTTTATCAGCCGAAAATCGAGCCCCAGTTGATCTATGTGAACTGAACGCAAAAATAAAATGATTTTCTTTTTCTTCAGTTGGCAATATACTCTTGTGAAGATAGCAGCAGTTATGTCAATATGGTTGTTATCTAAACTGTGAAACAGAATCCAGCGCCTATGAGTATCAGACACATTAGAAACATTTAGCAAAGGCTACCGTGAATGAATATCTATATACAGTGATTTAAAAGATTACACAGTGTAATAAAAATTTGTTTATGTTCATTTTGTTCGCAATTCCGACTTCTGGTATTAAGTGGAGTACACTTTGGGTATTCTTTCATTGTAACTCTTAGCCTTAGGTTTGACACCTTAAAGCATCAAAGAACCGTAGGAAATTCTTGGAATTTCAACCGCCGTATTCAAAATTTTGAATAATTTTTTTTACAATTTTGGCAACTGACTAGAGGTAGGAACTATCTGAGAATTTTTAGAAAGAAATTTAGTTTTTGACCGTAATTCGGCCACTCCAACAACATTTCTTCTAAAATATTTCGAATTATTCACATTTCAAGCGAACATAAATTTTTGATAACAATGAAAAATGCTGCGAAAATGGCAGGCAGAAACCGCTTTTTGGTGTAGTGGTTGGAGAAACTTAGATTTTATTTGTTTCTCTTTTATGATCGGGTGGCTGTAAGTTGCTATTCCCCGTTGGGGCACGAATCTACACAGTTTGAGCAACAAAACAGACACATTACCCACTACACCGCATCCACCCCTTTTGCTACTGTGCTACCCAAACTTTAATTATGCTAACATATTTCAATTTGTTCAAAGTAAACACATATGTAGGTACTTATAATAATATCTACGTTTCCAATAAGAAAAAGAACGGCAAAGTTTAAGTGAAAACCGAAGAGTAATCATATTAAAAATTGCATTTCTTTTATTTTTATTAAATGCTTGATTTTGTGCATTTTTAAATTGAATATTTTAGACAAAGCTGAGCAAATCAGTTGTCATATATCAAAATGTTGAAAGTCCTACAGGTAGGTCGAAACAGTGCTTTACTTTAAAGTATGTATTGTAATGGAAATATTATTTGTACTTCTCAACGATAATAATTTTTTGTAGTAGAATATTTAAAAATGAAATTTTTTATAATTTTGTTAAGTTAAAAGACTGATGGTCGGCCATGTTTGAAAAATAATATATATAGATAAGAAGACTCCAAATAAAAGGAAAAAGTAAAAAAATAAAATCTTTAAGAATAAGAACCAAAACATTCAATCATAATGTGGAATTCTCGCCAAATGCCACGCTGATGCAGCTACGGCCATTGTATGGCGAGTTGATGGCCAGGAAAAACGCTCACGGGGTTAGTGAGGAGGAGCTGACGTCCGCTGTTGTATCAATATCCAATGATGTTCCATCATTTGCGCCTGCCGCTGTACCTGCTTTACCCGCTGCCCCCGCTGCGCCTGCTACATCTATTCTGCTGTCCGCTGTTGTGCCAATGTCCAGTAATGTGTCATAGGTTGCGCATGCTGCTGTTCCCGCTGTATCCGCTGCCCGATGCTACGTCTGTCGCGGTCACCTTGGCCGCTCTAACCGCTGCTGTATCTATTTCTGCCGCCGTTACTGTTCCTGGTGATATACTCACTAATAAAACGCTCTTACTCGCCACAGCGACATCTATCTATCAACTGAGTTAATGAAGTAGTATGTGTAGTCGTTTCATTCTCATCACAGTTTTCATCCCTCTCGCACATTGTCAATTTGTAAGCCGTGAGCGCTTTTTTTAAGCATTCCTTTGTCTTAACTTGAGTGGTACAAGTGCAAGCTGCGGTAAGGATTTCATCATCATTTATTATATTTCAAACTAGTTTTATTCAATCTTAGAAATAAAATATTCCAAACATCGATTTGCCTATTTCATTGCAAAAGGATTATTAATTTCGAAGTTGCCACAATTCTTTTATTTCGAACACTTGAGACTCCCGTGCCGTGGAGCTGCACTGCGAATTGCCGCCATTTTTTTAGTAGTCTGAGACTCCTATTGCCGCTGTGGAGTATCGCCGCTGCTATTGAATCAAGAAATGCAACGTACACGAAGGAAAAGCCCACGTCTTCATCAAATAGAAACCACAACAGTCAGTGTTTTCATGGAGACTGTCGAAGACGCTACTGCCACTACCGCCGCAGTAACAACTATTTCCATCGTCGTCGCTCCTGCAACAGAGTCAACAACCTCATCGAATGCTGCCACTGCCGCCGTAGAGCAACAAGAAAGTCTTCTGCTAGCAATGCAGAGGCAAATTAGCATCCTGGAAGGTCAGCTCATGGCGACATGGGTGAAACTGAGAGATAGTGCATCTGCAATATCAAAAGTTGAAGGAGACGCTGCAGAACAACGAAGCACAAGCCCAAGCAGTATCAGCTTCGCCACCGAAACATGCCGCCGACAGTTATGCCGCTAACAGTTATGCTACCGACAACTAAACCGCAGTCAGTTATGCCGTCAACAGTTACGTCATCGTAATCGACTTCGTCTAGCGGTATATACACTTCAGCTGTAAGCACAAATGGAAGTTCCAGCTATGTAGATGTACAACCAGATGCATCTGTACAATCTGTTTCGTCATTGCCGCCATCCAGTATTGTTGTACAGTGTGTAAGCACGAATAGCAGCATTATTTAAAATACCATACCGATCACTTTAAGATCGCAACAGTCGCCTGCCAATAATTATAGTTGGTTGCAGTCCAATCATCACACAGCTGATTTTATGCCGAGTTATGGTGGAAATAGTAATTCTACAGTGCAATCATCATTTGTTGTGCCACCCAATATTCTGGCCAGAGTTTTACGGTCATGGGGAGGACTGGCCGATGTTTTCTATGGCATATGCAGGGTATAACACGGCAACTTAGAAAACAGTCAGCGCCTACTAAGGTGCTTGAAAGGTGAAGCATGGGAGACGGTGAAATCTCTGCTAATTCACCCCAATATCGTGAATGCTGTAGTGGAACAGCTTCGATCTCGTTTTGGCCTCCTGGAACAGTTGATACGAAGCCAACTATGGCAAATCCGGGAAGTAGCTCCGATTTCGCTTCAGTGGAAAAGTTAATTCCACGATAAAGACAAAGAACCTTGCCGTTCCTGCAGTCCGTCAACGGTCAACTGCACCTGTCAAACCCCACATTGTTGGAGGAGCTCATTGCCAAGCTTCCTACGGGCAAAAGGATAGAGTGGGCCGCCTATGCACAGTTGATACAGCCCTATCCCACTACCGTGGATTTCAGCAACTGGTTAAATGGAGTCGCTGCATTGATTTGTGCTGTGCAAGGCAGTGCAAGCCGTAAAACAATAGAGTCAAAGCATCGAGTCGTACTTCACGCCACAAAACATAGCCGAGTTAATGCATTCAAATACCTGATATACCAGGGTCGACACACTATCGTTGAGTGTAAGGGGTTTCTGGATTGTAGTGTGCGGGAACGATGGACTGAGATCAAGCGCAACCGCTTATGTTTTACCTGTCTGGAAGTTGGACATTCAACACGTAACTGCCGTCGTCGAAAGCCATCTTTTGGCGCCCTGTTGATGGGAGTCACCACAAGTTGTTACACGAGTTCCGAAGCTATGCCGACGAAAGTGCATCCACGCCGCATGCATAGACACAACGAGAAGCCAACACCACAAGTAGGGAAGCCGCTAAGCTGCGCAGCCAGCCCGGCACAGAACTCTAAACTGCTCTTTCGAGTATTGCCAGTTACTCTGTATGGTCCGAGAAAGAGAGTCGACATCTACGCTCTGCTGGATGAAGGTTCATCCATAACAATGATGGATAATGTGGTAATCGAGGAGCTTGGATTGGTAGGTCACCAACATAAGTTAAATCTTTAGTGGTTTGGAGGCAGAGCTGCCCAAGAACCTGCAACAGTAGCTAAGGTGCATATCAGTGGTGCCAGCATGAAGAAAAGGCACATGCTACGCAACGTGTATGGTGTGTCGAAGCTTCAGTTGTGGACACAAAGCCTGCACAAAAGTGATCTGCGTGGGAGTGTCGCCCGACATATGCGCTTACCAACGAAGCCGTACACTAACGTTTCGCCGAAGTTGCTTATAGGCTTAGACCATTGCAATTTGGGTCTCCCAGTTGAGACAGTCCAGCTTAAAGAGGGAGAACCCTATGTCGTCAACACAGAATCAGGATGGTTAGTATTTGGACGAACTCAGAGGATCACTCTAGCGAAGTCTTCGGGTCTGATGATGAGTGCCGTAAGCGAGGATGCCTTCCACAATTTAATAGCGAATTACTTCGACACCGAAAGCTTCGGGGTGCTGCCAGCAACCAGTAGTGGAGACCGAAGCCGACGTACCCATCCGCAGCATTCTGCAGTCAACTACCACCAAAGTTAGCGGTAGATTCTAGACCAGACTTCTCTGGAGGAGTGACAACATAAAGTTGCCTGATAGCTACGCCATGGCTAAGAGGAGGTTAGTAGGAATCGAACGAAAAATGAAACTTGATGAAGCGTTTGCTGTCGCCTACAAAGAGATCATCAGGAGTTACATCTCCAAAGGTTACGTCCGTAAGCTACATTCAGCAGAGGTCGCCGTCGTTGGGCCAATGGCGTGGTACCTTCCACATTTTGCCGTCATGAAGCCCAACAAACCTGGCAAGTTGTGCTTGGTTTTTGATGCCGCTGCTACCGTAGAAGGGATTTCATTGAATTTGTGTTGGCTGAAGTTACCGCAGCAGTATCAGCTGATGCCTTCGGTTTTATTTAACTTCCATGTGGGAGCCGTTGCCGTATGTGGAGACATACGGGAAATCATCAAGTGTTGGTCCAGCCAGAAGACAAGTGCTCGCAGAGGTTTCTTTGGCGTGGCGGGACCAAAATTTGCATTATGACATTTGGAGCCGCTTGTTTGCAATGTGCCGCCCAATATGTCAAAACCATAAAAGCCTTGAAACATCACAACCATGACCCCAGAGCTGTTAAAGCCATTATGCATCATCACTACGTCAACGATTTCATGCAATCGTTGAGGCCGGCCGCTCAGTTGAAGATAATCTAGCGACAGAGAAGGTACTTGGTGTGTACTGGCAGCCGTGACACCTTCAGTTTTAACTGAAATTTCATCATGTGGATCCGGAAATCATCGCAGGGATTAGATGCCCCAACAAAAGAGAGCTGCTGAGTATAGTTATGTCAGTGTTTGATCCGCTGGGATTTCTGTGCCATTTTCTGATAAGCTAAGCTATTGATGCGAGAGGTTTGGAGACATGACATACGCTGGCATAAGCCATTACCCAGCAATATCAACGCAGCATGGAAAAAGTGGTGCCAACAAATAGCTCATGTAGTCGAGTTCCAGATACCACGCCATTATTTGGTCATCACCGTGCCGAAGCAGCTTCAATTATACGTCTTTGCTGAAGCCAGTAAAGAAACATTTGCCATCTTAGCGTACTGGAGAGCTATCAACTCAGAAGAAAAGGTTGTGGTCATGTTGAAGACGATGACCATTCCACAGCTTGAACTCCAAGCAGCCGTTCTTCGAACACGCCTGATGCAAATGATAGTGAAGGAACACTCACTTGATGTCGCCCGATGCGTTCTGTGGAGCGATTCAAAAAACAGTTATTCAGTGGATCAGGTCGGAAACCGTCGCTACAAGCCCTTCGTAGCTCACAGAGTTGCCGAAATCCTAGCCGGCACCGAGGTGTCAAATTGGAATACCTGTGGATACCTACCCAGGATAATGTTGCCGACGGGGCCACCCGGTCAAATTTCCAGGTTGACTTCAGTAGTTCATCACGTTGGTTAAGGAAATCAGATTTTTTATGGAAAGAAGAAGAGATGTGGCCTACTGACTCTGCCAATGCCAACCGCCACGGAGAAGATGATGAAGAGCTTCGTCCGAAGTTCGGCCAGTTTACCGTGAGTTATAACTTTATTGATTTGAAACGCACTATTGCCTGGGTCATACGATTCGTTGCTCGATGTCGCCGACCTCGATGCAGCGGAAGTTGTATTGTGTCGCCAAGTTCAAGCTGAGAGCTTTGCCGCAGAGCTGAATCAAATCAAAGGTGGTCAAAGTCTAGCCAACCGTAGTTCCTTACATAAACTGTTGCCGTATGTTGATGAGCAAGGTATTTTGGGTGTTAATGGTCGCATTGATGAAGGCCAGCTGGCTACCGTACAACGTGAAACGCCCAACAATATTGCCGCCCAATCATGTCTTCACCAATCTGCTTATGACTCATCAGCACTGTCAAATGAAGCATCAGAACGTCGAGGCGACGATCTGTGAAATTCGCCGAAAGTATTGGATCCCGCACTTGAGGAAGTCATGCGCAAGATAGTTGCAAGTTGTTACGTGTGCAGGATAGCACGAGCCGTACCTGTCACGCCTTTGATGGGACCACTACCTGAGGACCGTCTAACGCCATTTGTGAGGCCGTTTTCATATACGGTCTTAGACTATTACGGGCCTCTTACTGTGACAGTTGGCCGTCATATGGGTGGCACTATTCACCTGTATTGTCGTTCGACCCATCCACCTAGAAGTCGCCCGCCATTTATCAACAGACGCTTGTATTTTACTCATGCGCAACTTTATCAATCGCCGTGGAGTGCCCATAAGGATTCGTAGTGATAACGGCGAAACGCTTCTCAGAGGTGTTCGATTGTGATCGTATCCGGAACGAGATGTCATTAAAGGGAGTCGAAAAGGTATTCAACGGCCCAATAACCCGTCTGAAAGAGGTGTATGGGAGCATATTGTGCAGTGTGTGAAAAGGGTTCTGTATTATACAATGAAAGAGGTCGCGCCCCGCGAGCATAGGCTAACAGTGTCTTATCATAGAAGCCGAGAACGTCGTGAATTCCCGACCGTTGACTCATCTGCCAGTTTCGATCGATCAAGAGGAGCGGCTTACCCCGAAACACTTTCCGCTCGGTTCAGCCAATACCGCACAGACGCCTAGTGTATGCGAGCTATGCGAGAAGTCGTACGCTTTGCGAAAGCAGTGGCGAATTGCACGACAACTAAGAGATCTTTTCTGGAAACGTTAGATTGCTGACTATTTGCCCACTTTAACACGTCGAGCTAAATGGTGGCGGAGTACGACGGGGCAAGAACTATTGATGATTTGGTTTAAAATGTCAGCGAAGCAGTTGGTTACAATTCCGCTAGCAAACCCAGACCAGTTGCTATTCGTCATACGCAAAAGAAAGAAGAAATCCGATGTTATAATTGTTCTCAATTTGGACATTACCAACGCGCTTGTCCAAAGCCGCTGAAACCTTCAGGTTCCTGTTTTACACGCCATCAGGTGGGGCATCAACACAAGGACTGCCCGAAGTTAAAACATAACCAGTTATGCCCAAACCACATGTGCAGAAAATCTGCTTGCAGTGCTGCTGGCTGCTGATTTTCTTTTGACGTGCATCGCATCTGATACTGTCATTTTACAGCTACTATCACACAAATGAAATACCCAAAGAAAAACAAATTGGTTTGCGACATGCACAAACTTGTTGTTAAACCATTTATTGTATATTATTCTTATATCATTTGTAGTTAAAGTTCTAAGTTCAAAAAAATATTTTCATAGTTTTGCAATTAGCTTCAAAAGTTGGATGTACTAAACACCTCAATTTTGTTTTATATTTGTTTTGGCATCACTGTTAATTGCAGCAAATTTGGAAATTTGCAGCATTTACATGTAGCTTCGCGAATTAAAACATGTGTATTCAAATTTCACAGCATACAGAATTCTGCACATGTGTTTTGCTTACTTTTCAAAGTCCACGACTGATGCTGAATCAAGATATTGTAATATGCAAGCTACGGCTCGAGTAGATAAAACAATTATTCTGTGAAATTATTTCTTTATTTTCGAGTCTATAGAACAATTTAGGTTCACACTATTCTTCGCAATTCTTTCCTTACAAGGTCTCTGTCCTCTCAAATCACTTTATCTCCTTTCAATTACTTAATTCACAAATCCAAACTAATTACTTCTTCTTCTTAAATCTCAACTTTCAATTTATCACAGAATTACAACTTCGCCCACTGCACACTTTTCTAATCTCCTCGCCACAGTTTAAAAACTACTGTTCCTTTCTCAATCGCCATCTGTCCTTATATAGCAGAAGTTTCTGATAGCCAGAAACTTCTAGCAAATTCTTCGACCACTGGAACAAGAGAAATAATTCTTGCAGTTATAATTCCCTTTTATCCCTGATATTATTCGTCTCTTTCGTTGACATGAGCTGTGGAGACTTCGTCCCAGACACGAACCTCGAATGAAAGGACAGTTCGAACCAAAATTCTGCCAGAATGAAAAGTCACTTCGGAATTTGTTGCGTCATATTTTTAGGGGGCGTAGTTATTATTATGCTACACTGCCCCCCTCTTAGACGTGTTCGTCCCGAACAAGTGCATCCTCATTTCGGCCATTGTATCGACTCAGTCGGTCCACATGAACCACTTTCATTTTGGCCCTCGGTCCTCGCTGGATGCGGTAGACAACATCGTTGATGCGGGTTACTATTCTGTAGGGACCTTCCCAGTTCCGCTGTAATTTTGGTGATTTCCCCTTTTGGCGATGGGGATTATACAGCCACACCAGATCTCCTTCCTGGAATCCTGACGTTGTTGCCTTGGCATCATACCTGGTCTTCATGCGGTCGCTCGTCATCTTAATCTGGCTTCTGGTCCTTTGGTGTATGTCCCTAAGCCTTTCCCTAAGGTCCGCCACGTACTCTTCTTCATTTCTGGGCTCATTGGTAGGAGATCCAAATTTCACCTCACTGGGTAAACGAGCTATTCTACCAAATAAGATTTCGAACGGCGTATGTCGAGTAGTGCTATGCACGGCACTTCTATAGGCCATCAAAAACAAGGGAATCTGCCGGTCCCAATCCCGTTGGTAGTCACCTACGACCTTCGAGAGATGTTCGTCCAAAGTCCTATTGAAACGCTCCACCATACCGTCCGACTGTGGATGAAGCGGGGTTGTCCTTGTCTTTTTGATTCCGAGTAGTTGACATATCTCTTGGAAGATTCTTGACTCGAAGTTCCGCCCTTGGTCAGAATGCAATTCCAATGTCACACCGAATCTGCTAACCCAATTGTAGACGATCTGCTCCGCCACGGTTCTGGCTTCCTGGTTAGGGATCGGAAACGCTTCCGGCCACTTACTGAAGTAGTCCATGACTACGAGTATATACCGATTACCATTGTCGGTTTCCGGAAAGGGCCCTGCGATGTCAATGGCGATTCTATCGAAAGGTGCTCCCACGTTGTATTGGTGCATCTTACCTCGAGTTTTGATTCTCGGACCCTTGCTAGCTGCACACACGTCGCATTTTCTGCACCAGTCTTCGATATCTTCCTTCGCTTTTAACCAATAAAAACGTTCTCGTACCTTTTCTAGCGTCTTATTCACTCCCAAGTGGCCTCCGGACGCCCCGCCATGCATTTCCTGTAACACCTCCTTGACCCTTGTTTGCGGTACGACAAGCTGCATTACAAACGACTTTCCGTCGGAGGATTCCCATTTTCTTCTCAGAACACCTTCTTGGACAAGGAGGGAGTCCCACTGCGCAAAATATGCCTTTAAGGTCGGGCTTCTGTGAGAGATGTCCTGATGATCCGGTTTCTCCATGTTCTCCTTCCAGGCCAGAATAGGCTCGATATCCGGGTCTTCCTTCTGAGCGTTCCGGATCTCATCTACGCTCCAGCCGGCGATAGGTTCGGCTCTCATTCTTTGGATGGAAACCAGCTCCCGTTCTTCCTGACGCGCACAATGTTTACAATCCGTTCTGCATGGTCTCCGGGACAGTGCATCCGCATTAGAGTGGAGTTTTCCTTTACGATGCTGTATTTCGTAGTCGTAGATTTGCAGCCTTTCGATCCATCTTGCGACCTGACCCTCAGGACTCTTGAACTGTAATAGCCATTTTAAGGCTGCATGGTCTGTGCGAAGAACGAACTTCCTCCCGTAGAGGTATTTGTGAAAATGCTTCGTAGCCAAGATCAAAGCTAGAAGTTCTCTCCTTGTCACGCAGTAGTTCCTTTCTGGCTTAGAGAGCACCTTGCTAAAGTACGCAACCACCTTCTCTTGGCCGTCATGCACCTGGGAGAGTACGGCTCCTACCCCGACATTACTAGCATCTGCATCCACAATGAACGTTTCCCCGGGAGTGGGGTAAGCCAGTATCGGGGCATCGCATAGCCGTTGTTTAAGTGCCTTGAAGCTCTTCTCACACTCAATTGACCATTTGAATTGTTTTCCCTTTTCCGTCAACTGGTGCAGGCTCTTTGCGATCCCGGCAAAATCCTTCACGAACCGTCTGTAGTAGGTGGCTAGGCCCAGGAAGCTCCTTAGTTGGTGTTTATCCTTGGGGACTGGCCAGTTTTTCACCGCTTCGACCTTCTCTGGATCGGTTCTCACTCCTTTCGCTGAAATTATGTGCCCCAAGTACTTGACTTCTGCTCTAAACAGGGCGCACTTCTTGGGGTTGAGCTTCAGGTGGGCACTTCGAAGCCTTTGAAACACATCCCTTAGATTGTCTCGGTGTTGCGCAAACGTTTTTCCTACGACGATGACATCATCCAAGTATACCAAACAGGTTTTCCATGTTAACCCTTGCAGGACACATTCCATCAATCGCTCGAAAGTCGCCGGAGCATTGCACAGCCCGAATGGCATTACCGTGAATTGCCATAGCCCATTTCCTGCGGTGAAGGCGGTTTTCTCCCGGTCTTCTGGATAGATCTGTACCTGCCAGTAGCCACTCTTCAAGTCGAGAGTGGAAAACCATCGGGCTCCTGATAGTGTGTCTAGCGTGTCGTCAATCCGTGGCAGAGGATAGCTGTCTTTCTTGGTGACGTAATTGAGCTGCCGATAGTCCACGCAGAACCGCGTGCTGCCATCTTTCTTCTTTACCAGTACAACCGGTGATGCCCACGGACTTTTGGAACTTTCAATCAGACCTTCTTTCTCCATTGCCGACACCATCTCTGCAACTTCTGTCTGCTTTGCCAATGGAAGGCGCCTAGCAGGCTGACGAATTGGTCTAGTATCACCAGTGTCTATTCGATGTTGTACCAGGTGTGTTCGGCCGTATTCTCCGTCCTGTGAAGCAAATACATCAGCGTACTCATTGATAAGATTCTCTGCCATAGTTCGCTGCTCCTGATTCAGCTCACTGGACTGGAGAATCGTCTCTCTCGTTTCCGCTGTCCAAGGTGATGGGAGAGGTTTTGGAGCATCATGTTCAGATATTGTTGCGACGGCGGTAATCGGCGTGCATTTTCCAGTCACCTCCCCTCGCCTTAGTTTGACAGTGTGTGGTCTTGTGTTCAAAACTCTCACTGGAACCATGGTGTTCTTTGGTTCGACTAACGTCTTTCCCACGATGTAGTCTTGAGAATTCTTCTCTGGGTCTGGTTCTACTATGTAGAATCGGTGGCTCCCAAGATCACCTTCCAGCTTCGTCCAAATGATTGTCTCTGAAGACGGCGGCAAAACTTCGTCTTTGCTGATGACTGTCCTGAGAGTTACGACATTCTCGTTTCCGTACACCATCGGAATCTCCACATTTCGATACCTCAGTACTTGCATCCCGATGTCCAAGATTACTTCATTTGCTTTCATGAAGTCTATTCCGATGATGCACTCGTCGCATATATCTGCCACCAGAAACGCATGGGAGAACGTCAGTCCTGCCAGAGTAATCGTAAGACGAACTTCTCCAAATACCTTCGCCATTTCCCCTGTTGCAGTCTTCAGGCAGTAGCTGTTGGTGTTGTGCAGCCAGGAGCTTTTGACGATATCTCTTCTTACAATGGAGGCGGTGGCACCTGTGTCGATGGTGGCTACGCACTTCTTCTTGTTGATTAGTGCCTCCACTGTCAGGCTCTTGTTACCCCGTTTGGTTTGCGAAACTTGAATGGTGGTCCTGGGGGCCTCGATTCCAGTAACCAACTTCTGCCCCGCGAAGTTGGTCCTTACGCATTTCCCGACTGCTGGTTTTGGGAAGTCTGACTGACAGCCAGATGCTTCCTCTCTGCTTCTCCTACTTCCGCAATGTGGACAATTTCCTCGTCTAGGTGCACTTCTGCACTGCCGTTGTAGGTGTCCGGTTTGGTTGCAATTCCAGCAACGGATTTGACTTCCGCGAGCTCTGTCTTCATCCATGACGGCTGTTCTCTGGCATGAGCATTCCACGACGGACATTTCCCTGACACGGTGTATTCCCTGGTATGCTTGGTCCGCAGCCTTCATTGACAAAGCGAATGCCAATGCCTCGGGGAGTGTTCGCTTTTCAGCCATCCTTACAGCCATTTGCAGTTGTCTGTCCTCTATGGCCTGAATAAAAGCTTCCACCGCCATTTCGTTGATAAGCTCCTCACCGGCTTTAGGGTATGAAAGATGGGCTAGTCGCTCTATATCCGCTTGCAACTGTTGGAGCGTTTCCCCCCTTTTCTGGACTCGACTACGCAGCTGAACCCTGTACACCTGCTGCATGTGTTCATCCCCAAACCGCATCTCGATAGCCTGAACCAGAGAATCGTAGTTCTGCTGTTTATCTTCCGGGATGGTCTGCAAGAGCTCCGCAGCTGGACCCCTCAGTGCAAGTGTGAGTGCAATGGACTTCTCTTCATCGTCCCAGCTATTGGTCATTGCGGCCGCTTCGAATTGCCTTTTATAAATTGGCCATGATGTTTGACCATCGAAGATAGGAGGCTGCATCTCCTTTCTTCTCAGACCGTCAGTGGAATATTCCCGTGCTTTCTGTCTCTTCACATTGCTGAGCTCCTTAGCAAGATTTTCGACTTGCTTCCCTACTATCTCGAATTGCGTATCCACTTTTTCAAACTGAGTCTCTATTTTCCCGAACTGAGTTTCATGTTTCTCAAAATTTTCATCGAATCTAGTTTCGACTTTTCCGAGTTGCGTCTCGACCTTCTCGATTTTCTCTTCGATCACTTCGAATTTGGATTCCAAGTTCTTGTTTTGCTCATCAAGTTTACTTTCCAGAGCATCTAGAGAATTCTTTTGTTCGCCCATTGCTTTCTTTTGTTCGTCCATTGCTTTCTTTTGTTCATCCAGCTTAAGTTCTAGAGAATTCTTTTGTTCGTCCAGCTTAAGTTCTATAGAATTCCTTTGGTCTTCTATTGCTTTCTTTTGTTCGTCCATGACTAACTTAAGTTGCAGGAGCAGACTCGTTATACCCGGGTCGGCTGCTGTACTTGCTGGTTCCTCTTCCACGTCAAACTCTACGTCGTGCGGATTTTCACCTTCCTGCGTTACTGCTTCTTCCAGACGAATCAGCAGGGCATCTTTTCCCCCAGTTGTGTCGAGGTTCCGCTTACTGAGTTCTGCCTTTAGTTGAATTATAGTTAGTTTTCCCAATTTGCGACCCATTTTGCGCAACTAATTAACTCAACACGGAAATCGTTTTTTTTTTTTTTTCCAATTTCACACCACAATAGTTATTCACAGAATAAGTTTTATCCCGCTTCTGACACCAATGTAATATGCAAGCTACGGCTCGAGTAGATAAAACAATTATTCTGTGAAATTATTTCTTTATTTTCGAGTCTATAGAACAATTCAGGTTCACACTATTCTTCGCAATTCTTTCCTTACAAGGTCTCTGTCCTCTCAAATCACTTTATCTCCTTTCAATTACTTAATTCACAAATCCAAACTAATTACTTCTTCTTCTTAAATCTCAACTTTCAATTCACAGAATTACAACTTCGCCCACTGCACACTTTTCTAATCTCCTCGCCACAGTTTAAAAACTACTGTTCCTTTCTCAATCGCCATCTGTCCTTATATAGCAGAAGTTTCTGATAGCCAGAAACTTCTAGCAAATTCTTCGACCACTGGAACAAGAGAAATAATTCTTGCAGTTATAATTCCCTTTTATCCCTGATATTATTCGTCTCTTTCGTTGACATGAGCTGTGGAGACTTCGTCCCAGACACGAACCTCGAATGAAAGGACAGTTCGAACCAAAATTCTGCCAGAATGAAAAGTCACTTCGGAATTTGTTGCGTCATATTTTTAGGGGGCGTAGTTATTATTATGCTACAATATCATAGCTTTAAATTAGAAAATCTGTCTACATATAGTTAATTGCCCTTCAAAGGTTCCGTGTATACTTGGAAGGAATTCAATTTAAAATAATCACAGACTGTAACTCGCTAATGATGACACTTAGTAAAAAACAGGTCAATCCAAGAATAGCTCGATGAGCTTTGGAATTGGAGAATTTCACGGTCCAGCATCGAAGTGGCATCGAAGTGGCATCGAAGTGGCGCATCAATGGGTAATGTGGTAAATATTCACACACTAGTTCAAAAGACCTCAGACCTATTAGTCTATCATCATTCCTTCTAAAAACACTAGAACGACTGATTGATATCCATTTACGTGACAGTATTGACACACAACTACTGTTCGCGGTTCAACATGCATACTGTAAAGGCAAATCAGTAGAGACAGCATTGAATACGTTAGTCAATAAGATCGAATACTGTATGTATCATAAGGAGTACACTACGGTAGCTTTCCTAGATATAAAAGGCGCTTTTAACAACGTCTACTCATCTGCGATAACGAGAGAACTGTCAAATCAGAAGATAGATAGCTCTCTTGGCGAGCTGATTAATTTACTGTAGTCAAGGAACTATTGATAATTCTGGAGGCTGGGGGTTGTGATGTTATTGCATATGCGGACGACGTTGGTATAGCAGTCTTTGGTAAACACCTCATTACCTAAAAAGAACTCCTGCAAAACGCTTTGAATAAGCTCTCTAGGTGGACAGCTCGGTGTGGTCTAGGAGTGAATCCCCACAAAATCGAACTAGTCCTCTTCTCAAGGAAATATAAAATCCCACCTATTGACCCTTCATCCCTTAATAGAACAAGCTTAACTTTCTCCAACGAAGCAAAATATCTGGGTCTTATTTCGGATAGGAAACTGAGCTGGAAACCTAATATACAAGAAAGAGTTAAGAAAAAGCCATTCGAGCAAATGGGGCTTACAAGCCAGATTAAATCACTGGCTCTATATCTCGGTCATCACCCATCCATATGTACGGGGTAGTTATCTGGTGGATTGCCTTGGCCAAGGCGATAAACCAGAAGTTATTAAGCAATGTCCAACGTTAGCTTGTCTGTGCATTAGCGGAGCTCTGCGAACGACACCTTCCGCAGCTATGGACACTTTTTCCATTCGACACCCTTCGACATTTATGGTAGACATATGGCAGCTAACTCAGCTATTCGCCTTAAAGCTATTTCACAGTGGTCCAAAAAGGTATTTGGCCACTCTTTCATCTTAAGTTAAATTTTGACAAAAACTTCCGAGTTACCGTCCAGAGTATTCTGGGAAGAAGGTGGTTTCACGGAAGATAAGTCGGTACATTTTTAAATCGACGGTTCAAAAACTAACAACGGGGTTGGGGTTGGGTCTTCTCTGGTAGGCTTAATTTAAATCTCTCTTTTTGTTCCTCAAACCACTGTAGCGTATTCCAGGCGGAGATAATGGCAATAAGGGAAGTCTTGTCCTGGCTAAAGAAAAACGTGATATCGACCGTTGATATCATCTTTTCAGACAGCAATCGAATCCTTGGAATCATCCTCAACTAATTCTACAACAGGTCTCTCATCAACGTCCTGGTTCAGTTGTGTGAATTTTTCGTTGAGTTTTCTTTCTATTGTTGTAATCCTCGACGATAGGTTTTCCTCCATTGTGTCAAGTCGGCTAAGAATCAGTTCAATTTTTTCTGACAGTTTGGAAAAGTTTTCTCTGCCTGACGTCACTGATTTGGTTAATGAAGGGGCCGTTTTTGATTTAATTTGTGATGGTGAAGGTGATGAGTGTGTCGGAAACTGACTTTGTAGCTGACTCTGTAGGCGTGTGACTTTTTTCTCAGACATTTTGGTGCTCTTAGATTTCGGCTTGCGGGCTTAAGAGAGAACAATAGCAATTGCGCGAAGTCGCAAAGAAAAATTTAATGTATTGTAACATAATAATAACTACGCTCCTCCAGCCCATTCCAAAGTGTCTTTTCATTCGGGGTTCGTGTCTGCGGTTAGTCTCCACAGTTCATGTCTATGATAAGAGACGGATAATATCGCGGATAAGAGAGAATTACAACTGCACGAAATGATTGTCATCTTGGAATTATTACATCAGAATTTTTAGGTATTTTTGTTTTTGGTCGAAGAATTTGCTAGAAGTTCCTGGCTATCAGATGGCGATCGAGAGCGGGCAGTTGGTTTAGAACCGTGGCGAAGAGATTGGAAAAGTGATAATGGGCGAAGTTGTAATTTGGTGATAAATTGAAAGTGGAGAGTAAACAAGAAAAAGTAATTAGTTTGGATTTGTGAATTAAGTAATTGAAAGGAGATAAAGTGATTTGAGAGGAAAGAGACCTTGTAAGAAAAGAATTTGCGAAGAATAGTATAGTGTGAACTTGAATTGTTCTATAGACTAGAAAATAAAGAAATAAATTTCACAGAATATCGTTTTATCTACTCGAGCCGTAGCCTCCATATTACATTGGTGTCAGAAGCTGGGATAAAATTTATTCTGTGAATAACTATTTCCGTGGTGTGAAATTGCACAAAAAAAAAAAAAAACCATTTCTGCGTTGAGTTAATTAGTTGCGCAAAATGGGTCGCAAATTGGGAAAACTAACTATAATTCAACTAAAGACAGAACTCAGTAAGCGGAATCTCGACACAACTGGGGGAAAAGATGCCCTACTGATTCGTCTGGAAGAAGCAGTAACGCAGGAAGGTGAAAATCCGCATGACATAGAGTTTGACGTGGAAGAGGAACCAGCAAGTACAGTAGCCGACCCGGGTATAACAAGTCTGCTCCTGCAACTTAAGTTAGTCATGGACGAACAAAAGAAAGCAATAGAAGATCAAAGTCATAAGCTCGATGACCAAAAGAATTCTATAGAACTTAAGCTGGATGAACAAAAGAAAGCAATGGATGAACAAAAGAAAGCGATGGATGAACAAAAGAAAGCAATGGGCGACCAAAGGAATTCTCTAGAACTTAAGCTGGACGAACAAAAGAAAGCAATGGACGAACAAAAGAATTCTCTAGAACTTAAGCTGGATGAACAAAAGAAAGCAATGGACGAACAAAAGAATTCTCTAGATGCTCTGGAAAGTAAACTTGATGAGCAAAACAAGAACTTGGAATCTAAATTCGAAGTGATCGAAGAGAAAATCGAGAAGGTCGAGACGCAACTCGAAAAAGTCGAAACTAGATTCGATGAAAATTTTGAGAAACATGAAACTCAGTTCGGGAAGATAGAGACTCAGTTTGAAAAAGTGGATACGCAATTCGAGATAGTAGGAAAGCAAGTCGAAAATCTTGCTAAGGAGCTCAGCAACGTGAAGAGACAGAAAGCACGGGAATATTCCACTGACGGTCTGAGAAGAAAGGAGATGCAGCCTCCTATCTTCGATGGTCAAACATCATGGCCAATTTATAAGAGGCAATTCGAAGCGGCCGCAATCACCAATAGCTGGGACGATGAAGAGAAGTCTATTGCACTCACGCTTGCACTGAGGGGTCCAGCTGCGGAGCTCTTGCAGACCATCCCGGAAGATAAACAGCAGAACTACGACTCTCTGGTTCAGGCTATCGAGATGCGGTTTGGGGATGAACACATGCAGCAGGTGTACAGGGTTCAGCTGCGTAGTCGAGTCCAAAAAAGTGGGGAAACGCTCCAACAGTTGCAAGCGGATATAGAGCGACTAGCCCATCTTTCATACCCTAAAGCCGGTGAGGAGCTTATCAACGAAATGGCGGTGGAAGCTTTTATTCAGGCCATAGAGGACAGACAACTGCAAATGGCTGTAAGGATGGCTGAAAAGCGAACACTCCCCGAGGCATTGGCATTCGCTTTGTCAATGAAGGCTGCGGACCAAGCATAACAGGGAATACACCGTGTCAGGGAAATGTCCGTCGTGGAATGCTCATGCCAGAGAACAGCCGTCATGGATGAAGACAGAGCTCGCGGAAGTCAAATCCGTTGCTGGAATTGCAACCAAACCGGACACCTACAACGGCAGTGCAGAAGTGCACCTAGACGAGGAAATTGTTCACATTGCGGAAGTAGGAGAAGCAGAGAGGAAGCATCTGGCTGTCAGTCAGACTTCCCAAAACCAGCAGTCGGGAAATGCGTAAGGACCAACTTCGCGGGGCAGAAGTTGGTTACTGGAATCGAGGCCCCCAGGACCACCATTCAAGTTTCGCAAACCAAACGGGGTAACAAGAGCCTGACAGTGGAGGCACTAATCAACGAGAAGAAGTGCGTAGCCACCATCGACACAGGTGCCACTGCCTCCATTGTAAGAAGAGATATCGTCAAAAGCTCCTGGCTGCACAACACCAACAGCTACTGCCTGAAGACTGCAACAGGGGAAATGGCGAAGGTATTTGGAGAAGTTCGTCTTACGATTACTCTGGCAGGACTGACTCCCATGCGTTTCTGGTGGCAGATATATGCGACGAGTGCATCATCGGAGTAGACTTCATGAAAGCAAATGAAGTAATCTTGGACATCGGGATGCAAGTACTGAGGTATCGAAATGTGGAGATTCCGATGGTGTACGGAAATGAGAATGCCGTAACTCTCAGGACAGTCATCAGCAAAGACGAAGTTTTGCCGCCGTCTTCAGAGACAATCATTTGGACGAAGCTGGAAGGTGATCTTGGGAGCCACCGATTCTACATAGTAGAACCAGACCCAGAGAAGAATTCTCAAGACTACATCGTGGGAAAGACGTTAGTCGAACCAAAGAACACCATGGTTCCAGTGAGGGTTTTGAACGCAAGACCACACACTGTCAAACTAAGGCGAGGGGAGGTGACTGGAAAATGCACGCCGATTACCGCCGTCGCAACAATATCTGAACGTGATGCTCCAAAACCTCTCCCATCACCTTGGACAGCGGAAACGAGAGAGACGATTCTCCAGTCCAGTGAGCTGAATCAGGAGCAGCGAACTATGGCAGAGAATCTTATCAATGAGTACGCTGATGTATTTGCCTCACAGGACGGAGAATACGGCCGAACACACCTGGTACAACATCGAATAGACACTGGTGATACTAGACCAATTCGTCAGCCTGCTAGGCGCCTTCCATTGGCAAAGCAGACAGAAGTTGCAGAGATGGTGTCGGCAATGGAGAAAGAAGGTGTGATTGAAAGTTCCAAAAGTCCGTGGGCATCAACGGTTGTACTGGTTAAGAAGAAAGATGGCAGCACGCGGTTCTGCGTGGACTATCGGCAGCTCAATTACGTCACCAAGAAAGACAGCTACCCTCTGCCACGGATTGACGACACGCTAGACACACTATCAGGAGCCCGATGGTTTTCCACTCTCGACTTGAAGAGTGGCTACTGGCAGGTACAGATCCATCCAGAAGACCGGGAGAAAACCGCCTTCACCGCAGGAAATGGGCTATGGCAATTCACGGTAATGCCATTCGGGCTGTGCAATGCTCCGGCGACTTTCGAGCGATTGATGGAATGTGTCCTGCAAGGGTTAACATGGAAAACCTGTTTGGTATACTTGGATGATGTCATCGTCGTAGGAAAAACGTTTGCGCAACACCGAGACAATCTAAGGGATGTGTTTCAAAGGCTTCGAAGTGCCCACCTGAAGTTCAACCCCAAGAAGTGCGCCCTGTTTAGAGCGGAAGTCAAGTACCTGGGACACATAATTTCAGCGAAAGGAGTGAGAACCGATCCAGAGAAGGTCGAAGCGGTGAAAAACTGGCCAGTCCCCAAGGATAAACACCAACTAAGGAGCTTCCTGGGCCTAGCCACCTACTACAGACGGTTCGTGAAGGATTTTGCCGGGATCGCAAAGAACCTGCACCAGTTGACGGAAAAGGGAAAACAATTCAAATGGTCAATTGAGTGCGAGAAGAGCTTCAAGGCACTTAAACAACGGCTATGCGATGCCCCGATACTGGCTTACCCCACTCCCGGGGAAACGTTCGTTGTGGATGCAGATGCTAGTAATATCGGGGTAGGAGCCGTACTCTCCCAGGTGCATGACGGCCAAGAGAAGGTGGTTGCGTACTTCAGCAAGGTGCTCTCTAAGCCAGAAAGGAACTACTGCGTGACAAGGCGGGAACTTCTAGCTTTGATCTTGGCTACGAAGCATTTTCACAAATACCTCTACGGGAGGAAGTTCGTTCTTCGCACAGACCATGCAGCCTTAAAATGGCTATTACAGTTCAAGAGTCCTGAGGGTCAGGTCGCAAGATGGATCGAAAGGCTGCAAATCTACGACTACGAAATACAGCATCGTAACGGAAAACTCCACTCTAATGCGGATGCACTGTCCCGGAGACCATGCAGAACGGATTGTAAACATTGTGCGCGTCAGGAAGAACGGGAGCTGGTTTCCATCCAAAGAATGAGAGCCGAACCTATCGCCGGCTGGAGCGTAGATGAGATCCGGAACGCTCAGAAGGAAGACCCGGATATCGAGCCGATTCTGGCCTGGAAGGAGAACATGGAGAAACCGGATCATCAGGACATCTCTCACAGAAGCCCGACCTTAAAGGCATATTTTGCGCAGTGGGACTCCCTCCATGTCCAAGAAGGTGTTCTGAGAAGAAAATGGGAATCCTCCGACGGAAAGTCGTTTGTAATGCAGCTTGTCGTACCGCGGACGAGGGTCAAGGAGGTGTTACAGGAAATGCATGGCGGGGCGACCGGAGGCCACTTGGGAGTGAATAAGACGCTAGAAAAGGTACGAGAACGTTTTTATTGGTTAAAAGCGAAGGAAGATATCGAAGACTGGTGCAGAAAATGCGACGTGTGTGCAGCTAGCAAGGGTCCGAGAATCAAAACTCGAGGTAAGATGCACCAATACAACGTGGGAGCACCTTTCGAACGAATCGCCATTGACATCGCAGGGCCCTTTCCGGAAACCGACAATGGTAATCGGTATATCCTCGTAGTGATGGACTACTTCAGTAAGTGGCCGGAAGCGTTTCCGATCCCTAACCAGGAAGCCAGAACCGTGGCGGAGCAGATCGTCTACAATTGGGTTAGCAGATTCGGTGTGCCCTTGGAATTGCATTCTGACCAAGGGCGGAACTTCGAGTCAAGAATCTTCCAAGAGATGTGTCAACTACTCGGAATCAAAAAGACAAGGACAACCCCGCCTCATCCACAGTCGGACGGTATGGTGGAGCGTTTCAATAGGACTTTGGACGAACATCTCTCGAAGGTCGTAGGTGACTACCAACGGGATTGGGACCGGCAGATTCCCTTGTTTTTGATGGCCTATAGAAGTGCCGTGCATAGCACTACTCGACATACGCCGTTCGAAATCTTATTTGGTGGAATAGCTCGTTTACCCAGTGAGGTGAAATTTGGATCTCCTACCAATGAGCCCAGAAATGAAGAAGAGTACGTGGCGGACCTTAGGGAAAGGCTTAGGGACATACACCAAAGGACCAGAAGCCAGATTAAGATGACGAGCGACTGCATGAAGACCAGGTATGATGCCAAGGCAACAACGTCAGGATTCCAGGAAGGAGATCTGGTGTGGCTGTATAATCCCCATCGCCAAAAGGGGAAATCACCTAAATTACAGCGGAACTGGGAAGGTCCCTACAGAATAGTAACCCGCATCAACGATGTTGTCTACCGCATCCAGCGAGGACCGAGGGCCAAAATGAAAGTGGTTCATGTGGACCGACTGAGTCGATACAATGGCCGAAATGAGGACGCACTTGTTCGGGACGAACACGTCTAAGAGGGGGGCAGTGTAGCATAATAATAACTACGCCCCCTAAAAATATGACGCAACAAATTCCGAAGTGACTTGTCATTCTGGCAGAATTTTGGTTCGAACTGTCCTTTCATTCGAGGTTCGTGTCTGGGACGAAGTCTCCACAGCTCATGTCAACGAAAGAGACGAATAATATCAGGGATAAAAGGGAATTATAACTGCAAGAATTATTTCTCTTGTTCCAGTGGTCGAAGAATTTGCTAGAAGTTTCTGGCTATCAGAAACTTCTGCTATATAAGGACAGATGGCGATCAAAAAAAGAGACAGTAGTTTTTAAACTGTGGCGAAGAGATTGGAAAAGTGATAATGGGCGAAGTTGTAATTTGGTGATAAATTGAAAGTGGAGAGTAAACAAGAAAAAGTAATTAGTTTGGATTTGTGAATTAAGTAATTGAAAGGAGATAAAGTGATTTGAGAGGAAAGAGACCTTGTAAGAAAAGAATTTGCGAAGAATAGTATAGTGTGAACTTGAATTGTTCTATAGACTAGAAAATAAAGAAATAAATTTCACAGAATATCATTTTATCTACTCGAGCCGTAGCCTGCATATTACAATATATATAATATAATTAAATTTTCACGAATTATGCACAAAAATCTCCCGATTAATTAATGTTTAACAAGAAAAACACGTTGGCGGGATAGTTTTTTAATTATTGGACAGTGGTTAGATGTTATGCGGTTATTCTGAAAGAGTTTATTACTCCAGAAGTGGGCCGCTTCAGGAAACACGTCTATTCCATTCAAAAGAAACTTATATATATGTGAAAATGAGAAAGATTATTCGAAAATGTTTAATACCCTCCTCATGTCTTATATCCACTCCCTTTGATTTCAATAAATTTAAAGTGGAACTACTAACGTATCCGTCTAAGCCGGCGGCCAAATTTACTCGAAATCTGTTCAGGAGTCCCCGTGTAAGGCGGCTCATAAAGGTGGCTTAAAGTTTTTTTAAACCCCGCCTCTACATCCCACACTCTCTTGGTCGGATTTTGACAGTTTTTAAACATACGCATATGAATATACTCGTACATATAAATTAAATTTCATCAAAATGTGTTTAGTGGTTCTCGAGCGAGGAGTACACTTACACATACATTTAAAATAACGGCACGAAACACTAACCGCGCGAGGTCCGATTCGCATTTGATGAGAAAGATGATTCGAATTTTTTAAAACTCCTCATAACTTAATTCCACTCTATCCCATTTAGATTATTTTCAAGTGCCAGTCTTAGCTTACAAGCCGAATTTTATCAAAATTGTTTTAGACGTTCTCGAGTATAGATGCCAATAAATATGATTTAAATATTTATAAACCGCCCCACATCTTACCCACACTCTATCCGATTTGGACAATTTATAGTTAAAACTGCATACCTACTCGTACATATCAGGACAAACATACAAATCAAACTTCATCAAAATTTCTTCAGCGGTTCCCGAGCGAGTGAGAACAGACAGGTAGGCATGGAATAAAAAGTGTTTATTTTGATCTGACCCTTATGTAGGTAGATTCTTCTTTCTCCGGATTAACGAGCAAACAACTGTACGGAAAACTAATCGCGCAAGACCCGACTCGCACTTGACCAATTTTTTTTTTTTTTTTTTTTGTCATTGTTTTATATGACTTGTGTAAAAATCGAAAAATGCGCTAGCGAGAGTACTCGTAATAGGGTTCCGTGGTTTACTTATGGAAATCTGAATAGGAAATTTATAACCAAAACGTTATATCCATATGTGTTATCCTCAAAACTGCTGTGTAAACAAGTAAAAGTTACAAGTAAAAAGACTAGTCTAAGAGGAAACTATTAAATCGATCACCCAATAGGTCGCAATATTACACTGACTTAATTACTAAACCGGAGACAGGTTTCCTGAAAAGATGTAATTTCTCCCAATAAGAGTGCATCACAACTAGTATTTGCAATAACCAGAACCTATCAATGAAAGTTGTAGAGAAGAAAGTTATTTCTATCGTCAAATGATGCACATTTCAATTTCATTTGTAACAAAGTCCTCACGGTGCTTACAGCATTCTGTTCAAGTGCGTCAAAATGCGAACCTACTTACTCGCTTTTGTAATTGGATTGGTTCTACATTCAGACGCGCAACTCTCGAAGGTTAAACCTTATTTGGGATGCTAAATATTTTTATTTTTGTTTTATAGACCACGGCTCAATGGAAGCCTGTGTCTACCGTGTGCAAGTAATAACTTTTTGTGAAATGTATTTTCAGAAAAGCAAATGTCTTAATCCGCCGAGAACAGCTAAAAGGGTTGAAGTGTACATAAAAGAGTGTCAAGAAGAGGTTAAAAACAAATTGGTCAGAGGTAAAGCAAACAGTGGTACTAAGAAAGAAATCAGATTCAGTTAACCATTTTTAGAAGCATACAGTATTTTAAAGGACGAGATCAAGGAGGAATTTGGTGATTTGAGTAACGAGGATTTATACGAATACGGCTATAGCGATGCTCATGATCGACTTTTGCCAGCAAATAGAAGAAGTTATGATAACATATACCATCCAACATTAGTTCCATACGAAGACAAACGAATTGCTGGGGTACGTATAATAGCATAGTGTCTGATGGCACAACACCATTTGTTCGACAATTATACCTAGCGTGCGAATGCAATATAATTAACCCAAAAGCTAGAATTTTGCTGGCGTCTCGGCCGGTGTTCAATTAGTTTGTTATGTACCAAACAATAATTTCGCAAATTCAAGGTTAAATCTGCATAGAAGGTCATGAACTTTATCATGTGCATACGTGTTTATAAGAACCAATATTTTTAATTCTCCCATAATTGCACTTAGAATAAGTATCTCGTATAGTAGTCAAAACAATACAAATGTAAATAAATCTTTTTAGTGTCTCTTGCATTGCGTGTATGCGAAAAACAATGCCATTGATCAAATGGGATGGCCAACACTAGATGGCCTCGTCGACTTCTACTCGGAGGGTGTTAATGAACATGGATTCTTTATGGCAACACTTCGAGCTGTTAACTCGTGCCTTAATGTGGTTACAGCTAAATATCATATCAACAGGCGAAAATTACCGGAAAAGGGTGAAAGCTGCGACTTGGCATTTGATGTGTTTGATTGCATTTCGGATCAAATTACCGGCTATTGTTTGGATCACTTTCGACAAGCGTGATGGTAATCAACATTTTCCTATATGTAGTAAATAGATATTTTACATAAAAAATGATAAATTACACGCTTGTTAAATTATGTATATATTTATATTTCAATAATTCTGTATTTATTTATTTATACATTATGATATGTTTTTTTAATAAAATATCTATCAAACCCGCCTGGCTTCGACGGTATACGTTGTTGTATTAACTAAAATGTTAAATAACTTCCATATTAATATAAAAATGGAAAAATCGGGAAAATGACTAGAAAGATGTTATTACACTTAGATTCAAATGTTCACAATTCCACACCCACTTTATTAGGCGTGGGTAAGGAAACGAGGGATGGGGTAGTATCATACTACTAGTTCCAAACGGGACGAAATACTCCCAAAAGAGCCATGCTCAGGAACCATAAAAGGCATAAATTCAGGTCGAAGCCTTTCCAATAATACTCATTTCATCTAAAAAATGTCTTAATCTCTTAAATATATACATATGTATGTAAATAGATTGCACTATTAGGTGAATTACTTAAAATATTAAATAACTTCTATATTTTAAAATCAAAGCACCTAAAAGTATAAATATTTTTTATCAGTATGAAAAGCTCTTTTCAATGAAATGCCACTCGACATGACTGAAGTAAACGAAAATACCTAAAAGCCACGCTCCCTAGTGGGAAAGGAGTATTGGAATCAGAAAAAGCACAACTTCAGGTCAATACAATGCTACCCAATTTGTCTAGTTAAGCGCCCGCGGTCAGGGCAATATGGCGGTCAAAAAATTTGCATTATTCTCTTAAATTATATGTAGTTTAATTGAACATTGAGCGCACTGCTGTATTTTTTCTTTTTTTATCAGCGTATGAATAATATTGAGAATAAACTGAAATAAAATTAAAATAATCATGAATTTTGAGATTTCATAATTGCATGGGAAATTCTATGTTTTCTGAAATCCTGTACCTTTATGTATATAGGTGGTAAATGACAGGTACTGTCCAACTGAATTTCTTTTATGGTTTACAGCAATTTTCAGAAAAAAAAAGAAGTTTTTTATCGTTTATTTGTTATTATTCGGCTCCAAACTGAAAAAGTATAAAGTTGTATTCGAGACGGATTCCCTTTGTCACAAAGCAGACAAATAGGGCTACGTATGCTTTTACGAATTTGGGGTTTCGACCGCGGGATAACATGGTATAATTCACCAACATTAACATCAGCCTAATATGTGCTTCCACACACCCAGAAGTTTAGGACGATTACTATACAACACACTCCATTCAATCCAGATGATGAATTTCGTCCATCCAACTAAAGTAAGGTGAACATAGCTACGAGTATATCTCCGCTTTAATCCAAGGCGGAATATTTAAAGCAACTACGGATGATTTGATACGGGGCATACATCAACTCATCTGTAAGATATGATCAGATGTAAGTTTTCCAATACAACCTCAACGTCTTTTGCCCAATCCTTAAGAAAGGAGACTCTGAACTGCGCCGCCTACAGACGCAACAGTCTCCTCAACATCGCGTATAAGATTCTATTTGCCATATTATGTGAATACCTTAATCTATATCAGAGTAGTTTTAAGCCACGGAAGTCCAGGGAAGTCCACCATAGTTCAGGTATTAATATTTCGGAAGATATTTTGAAAAAACCCAGGAGTTCCAAATCGATACTCACCACCCCTTTATCGATCAAAAAGCCGCCTATGATAACGTTTATAGAGACAAGTTATACAGACCCGTGTCCAGTTTTGGCATCCCTGCCAAACTCATCCGTCTGTGCAGGGTAACGATGGAGGATGTAAGCTGCTCAATCAAGGTCGCTTATAACATTACCGACGACTTTGACGCCAGAAAAGCATTTGATATACGATCTTCAAAAGTCAGTATAACTGCTCGCGTACGCCAACGAAATTGAACTAATTGGAAGAACGCAGAGAGCTGGCAGTGGTGCTTTCGTGAGTATTGAAACAGAAGTGGCTCAAATGGGTTTAGCGGGCAAAACAAAATATATGCGGTCATCAGAAAAAACGGTCAACATCGGTGACTTGGACAGAACGTTATAATAGATGGCTACAATTTTGAAGTAGTTAAGGATTTTGTCTACCTAGGCTCCTCTGTAATTTCGAAAAATTACACCAATACAGAGATCAAGCTAGGGAGGCAATTGAGTAGCAAAGCACTCCCACGGATAACTAAAGTATTGTAATATGCAAGCTACGGCTCGAGTAGATAAAACGATATTCTGTGAGATTTATTTCTTTATTTTCTAGTCTATAGAACAATTCAAGTTCACACTACACTATTCTTCGCAAATTCTTTTCTTACAAGGTCTCTTTCCTCTCAAATCACTTTATCTCCTTTCAATTACTTAATTCACAAATCCAAACTAATTACTTTTTCTTGTTTACTCTCCACTTTCAATTTATCACCAAATTACAACTTCGCCCATTATCACTTTTCCAATCTCTTCGCCACAGTTTAAAAACTACTGTCTCTTTTTTTGATCGCCATCTGTCCTTATATAGCAGAAGTTTCTGATAGCCAGAAACTTCTAGCAAATTCTTCGACCACTGGAACAAGAGAAATAATTCTTGCAGTTATAATTCCCTTTTATCCCTGATATTATTCGTCTCTTTCGTTGACATGAGCTGTGGAGACTTCGTCCCAGACACGAACCTCGAATGAAAGGACAGTTCGAACCAAAATTCTGCCAGAATGGAAAGTCACTTCAGAATTTGCTGCATAAACATAGGAGCGTAGTTATTATTATGCTACACTGCCCCCCTCTTAGACGTGTTCGTCCCGAACAAGTGCATCCTCATTTCGGCCATTGTATCGACTCAGTCGGTCCATATGAACCACTTTCATTTTGGCCCTCGGTCCTCGCTGGATGCGGTAGACAACATCGTTGATGCGGGTTACTATTCTGTAGGGACCTTCCCAGTTCCGCTGTAATTTGGGTGATTTCCCCTTTTGGCGATGGGGATTATACAGCCACACCAGATCTCCTTCCTGGAATCCTGACGTTGTTGCCTTGGCATCATACCTGGTCTTCATGCGGTCGCTCGTCATCTTAATCTGGCTTCTGGTCCTTTGGTGTATGTCCCTAAGCCTTTCCCTAAGGTCCGCCACGTACTCTTCTTCATTTCTGGGCTCATTGGTAGGAGATCCAAATTTCACCTCACTGGGTAAACGAGCTATTCCACCAAATAAGATTTCGAACGGCGTATGTCGAGTAGTGCTATGCACGGCACTTCTATAGGCCATCAAAAACAAGGGAATCTGCCGGTCCCAATCCCGTTGGTAGTCACCTACGACCTTCGAGAGATGTTCGTCCAAAGTCCTATTGAAACGCTCCACCATACCGTCCGACTGTGGATGAGGCGGGGTTGTCCTTGTCTTTTTGATTCCGAGTAGTTGACACATCTCTTGGAAGATTCTTGACTCGAAGTTCCGCCCTTGGTCAGAATGCAATTCCAAGGGCACACCGAATCTGCTAACCCAATTGTAGACGATCTGCTCCGCCACGGTTCTGGCTTCCTGGTTAGGGATCGGAAACGCTTCCGGCCACTTACTGAAGTAGTCCATCACTACGAGTATATACCCATTACCATTGTCGGTTTCCGGAAAGGGCCCTGCGATGTCAATGGCGATTCGTTCGAAAGGTGCTCCCACGTTGTATTGGTGCATCTTACCTCGAGTTTTGATTCTCGGACCCTTGCTAGCTGCACACACGTCGCATTTTCTGCACCAGTCTTCGATATCTTCCTTCGCTTTTAACCAATAAAAACGTTCTCGTACCTTTTCTAGCGTCTTATTCACTCCCAAGTGGTCTCCGGTCGCCCCGCCATGCATTTCCTGTAACACCTCCTTGACCCTCGTCCGCGGTACGACAAGCTGCATTACAAACGACTTTCCGTCGGAGGATTCCCATTTTCTTCTCAGAACACCTTCTTGGACATGGAGGGAGTCCCACTGCGCAAAATATGCCTTTAAGGTCGGGCTTCTGTGAGAGATGTCCTGATGATCCGGTTTCTCCATGTTCTCCTTCCAGGCCAGAATCGGCTCGATATCCGGGTCTTCCTTCTGAGCGTTCCGGATCTCATCTACGCTCCAGCCGGCGATAGGTTCGACTCTCATTCTTTGGATGGAAACCAGCTCCCGTTCTTCCTGACGCGCACAATGTTTACAATCCGTTCTGCATGGTCTCCGGGACAGTGCATCCGCATTAGAGTGGAGTTTTCCTTTACGATGCTGTATTTCGTAGTCGTAGATTTGCAGCCTTTCGATCCATCTTGCGACCTGACCCTCAGGACTCTTGAACTGTAATAGCCATTTTAAGGCTGCATGGTCTGTGCGAAGAACGAACTTCCTCCCGTAGAGGTATTTGTGAAAATGCTTCGTAGCCAAGATCAAAGCTAGAAGTTCCCGCCTTGTCACGCAGTAGTTCCTTTCTGGCTTAGAGAGCACCTTGCTGAAGTACGCAACCACCTTCTCTTGGCCGTCATGCACCTGGGAGAGTACGGCTCCTACCCCGACATTACTAGCATCTGCATCCACAACGAACGTTTCCCCGGGAGTGGGGTAAGCCAGTATCGGGGCATCGCATAGCCGTTGTTTAAGTGCCTTGAAGCTCTTCTCGCACTCAATTGACCATTTGAATTGTTTTCCCTTTTCCGTCAACTGGTGCAGGTTCTTTGCGATCCCGGCAAAATCCTTCACGAACCGTCTGTAGTAGGTGGCTAGGCCCAGGAAGCTCCTTAGTTGGTGTTTGTCTTTGGGGACTGGCCAGTTTTTCACCGCTTCGACCTTCTCCGGATCGGTTCTCACTCCTTTCGCTGAAATTATGTGTCCCAGGTACTTGACTTCCGCTCTAAACAGGGCGCACTTCTTGGGGTTGAGCTTCAGGTGGGCACTTCGAAGCCTTTGAAACACATCCCTTAGATTGTCTCGGTGTTGCGCAAACGTTTTTCCTACGACGATAACATCATCCAAGTATACCAAACAGGTTTTCCATGTTAACCCTTGCAGGACACATTCCATCAATCGCTCGAAAGTCGCCGGAGCATTGCACAGCCCGAATGGCATTACCGTGAATTGCCATAGCCCATTTCCTGCGGTGAAGGCGGTTTTCTCCCGGTCTTCGGGATGGATCTGTACCTGCCAGTAGCCACTCTTCAAGTCGAGAGTGGAAAACCATCGGGCTCCTGATAGTGTGTCTAGCGTGTCGTCAATCCGTGGCAGAGGGTAGCTGTCTTTCTTGGTGACGTAATTGAGCTGCCGATAGTCCACGCAGAACCGCGTGCTGCCATCTTTCTTCTTAACCAGTACAACCGGTGATGCCCACGGACTTTTGGAACTTTCAATCAGACCTTCTTTCTCCATTGCCGACACCATCTCTGCAACTTCTGTCTGCTTTGCCAATGGAAGGCGCCTAGCAGGCTGACGAATTGGTCTAGTATCACCAGTGTCTATTCGATGTTGTACCAGGTGTGTTCGGCCGTATTCTCCGTCCTGTGAGGCAAATACATCAGCGTACTCATTGATAAGATTCTCTGCCATAGTTTGCTGCTCCTGATTCAGCTCACTGGACTGGAAAATCGTCTCTCT
This sequence comes from Pocota personata, assembly GCA_963082735.1. Taxonomy (NCBI): domain Eukaryota; kingdom Metazoa; phylum Arthropoda; class Insecta; order Diptera; family Syrphidae; genus Pocota; species Pocota personata. The sequence continues at coordinate 71,523,558 of OY720431.1, forward strand.
CGCTTCCGCTGTCCAAGGTGATGGGAGAGGTTTTGGAGCATCACGTTCAGATATTGTTGCGACGGCGGTAATCGGCGTGCATTTTCCAGTCACCTCCCCTCGCCTTAGTTTGACAGTGTGTGGTCTTGCGTTCAAAACCCTCACTGGAACCATGGTGTTCTTTGGTTCGACTAACGTCTTTCCCACGATGTAGTCTTGAGAATTCTTCTCTGGGTCTGGTTCTACTATGTAGAATCGGTGGCTCCCAAGATCACCTTCCAGCTTCGTCCAAATGATTGTCTCTGAAGACGGCGGCAAAACTTCGTCTTTGCTGATGACTGTCCTGAGAGTTACGGCATTCTCATTTCCGTACACCATCGGAATCTCCACATTTCGATACCTCAGTACTTGCATCCCGATGTCCAAGATTACTTCATTTGCTTTCATGAAGTCTACTCCGATGATGCACTCGCCGCATATATCTGCCACCAGAAACGCATGGGAGAACGTCAGTCCTGCCAGAGTAATCGTAAGACGAACTTCTCCAAATACCTTCGCCATTTCCCCTGTTGCAGTCTTCAGGCAGTAGCTGTTGGTGTTGTGCAGCCAGGAGCTTTTGACGATATCTCTTCTTACAATGGAGGCAGTGGCACCTGTGTCGATGGTGGCTACGCACTTCTTCTCGTTGATTAGTGCCTCCACTGTCAGGCTCTTGTTACCCCGTTTGGTTTGCGAAACTTGAATGGTGGTCCTGGGGGCCTCGATTCCAGTAACCAACTTCTGCCCCGCGAAGTTGATCCTTACGCATCTCCCGACTGCTGGTTTTGGGAAGTCCGGCCGACAGGATGCTTCCTCTCTGCTTCTCCTACTTCCGCAATGTGAACAATTTCCTCGTCTAGGTGCACTTCTGCACTGCCGTTGTAGGTGTCCGGTTTGGTTGCAATTCCAGCAACGGATTTGACTTCCGCGAGCTCTGTCTTCATCCATGACGGCTGTTCTCTGGCATGAGCATTCCACGACGGACATTTCCCTGACACGGTGTATTCCCTGGTATGCTTGGTCCGCAGCCTTCATTGACAAAGCGAATGCCAATGCCTCGGGGAGTGTTCGCTTTTCAGCCATCCTTACGGCCATTTGCAGTTGTCTGTCCTCTACGGCCTGAATAAAAGCTTCCACCGCCATTTCGTTGATAAGCTCCTCACCGGCTTTAGGGTATGAAAGATGGGCTAGTCGCTCTATATCCGCTTGCAACTGTTGGAGCGTTTCCCCCCTTTTCTGGACTCGACTACGCAGCTGAACCCTGTACACCTGCTGCATGTGTTCATCCCCAAACCGCATCTCGATAGCCTGAACCAGAGAATCGTAGTTCTGCTGTTTATCTTCCGGGATGGTCTGCAAGAGCTCCGCAGCTGGACCCCTCAGTGCAAGTGTGAGTGCAATGGACTTCTCTTCATCGTCCCAGCTATTGGTCATTGCGGCCGCTTCGAATTGCCTTTTATAAATTGGCCATGATGTTTGACCATCGAAGATAGGAGGCTGCATCTCCTTTCTTCTCAGACCGTCAGTGGAATATTCCCGTGCTTTCTGTCTCTTCACATTGCTGAGCTCCTTAGCAAGATTTTCGACTTGCTTCCCTACTATCTCGAATTGCGTATCCACTTTTTCAAACTGAGTCTCTATTTTCCCGAACTGAGTTTCATGTTTCTCAAAATTTTCATCGAATCTAGTTTCGACTTTTCCGAGTTGCGTCTCGACCTTCTCGATTTTCTCTTCGATCACTTCGAATTTGGATTCCAAGTTCTTGTTTTGCTCATCAAGTTTACTTTCCAGAGCATCTAGAGAATTCTTTTGTTCGCCCATTGCTTTCTTTTGTTCGTCCATTGCTTTCTTTTGTTCATCCAGCTTAAGTTCTAGAGAATTCTTTTGTTCGTCCAGCTTAAGTTCTATAGAATTCCTTTGGTCTTCTATTGCTTTCTTTTGTTCGTCCATGACTAACTTAAGTTGCAGGAGCAGACTCGTTATACCCGGGTCGGCTGCTGTACTTGCTGGTTCCTCTTCCACGTCAAACTCTATGTCATGCGGATTTTCACCTTCCTGCGTTACTGCTTCTTCCAGACGAATCAGTAGGGCATCTTTTCCCCCAGTTGTGTCGAGGTTCCGCTTACTGAGTTCTGCCTTTAGTTGAGTTATAGTTAGTAACTCAACACAGAAATCGTTTTTTTTTTTTTTTTTTGCTTGTGCAATTTCACACCACGGAAATAGTTATTCACAGAATAAGTTTTATCCCACTTCTGACACCAATGTAATATGCAAGCTACGGCTCGAGTAGATAAAACGATATTCTGTGAGATTTATTTCTTTATTTTCTAGTCTATAGAACAATTCAAGTTCACACTACACTATTCTTCGCAAATTCTTTTCTTACAAGGTCTCTTTCCTCTCAAATCACTTTATCTCCTTTCAATTACTTAATTCACAAATCCAAACTAATTACTTTTTCTTGTTTACTCTCAACTTTCAATTTATCACCAAATTACAACTTCGCCCATTATCACTTTTCCAATCTCTTCGCCACGGTTCTAAAACCAACTGTGTTCTTTTTTTGACCGCCATCTGTCCTTATATAGCAGAAGTTTCTGATAGCCAGAAACTTCTAGCAAATTCTTCGACCACTGGAACAAGAGAAATAATTCTTGCAGTTATAATTCCCTTTTATCCCTGATATTATTCGTCTCTTTCGTTGACATGTGGAGACTTCGTCCCAGACATGAACCTCGAATGAAAGGACAGTTCGAATCAAAATTCTGCCAGAATGGATAGTCACTTCAGAATTTGCTGCATAAACATAGGAGCGTAGTTATTATTATGCTACAGTATATTTATATAAGAACCTCATTATCCCAATCCAGCTACACGGAGCAGAAGCATGCACGTTATCAGATTTAAAACCAATTCTTCCATTGATTTTTGATTCTGTTTGTATCGACGCAGAAGATACAATAATGAACTGAACATCACCGCGCGGTAAAGGAAGACCTCACCAAAGGTGATACACAACTTCGTGTGGAACACTGTTGGCGGCTAGCACAAGATCGACCTTCCTGAAGATGCTTGTTGGTTCAGACCCGGGACCATCCCAGACTGTAGCGCCATCTAAAGCAAGCAAGGTAAGTGAAGAATCATACAACGATATCTTGTTAATTAGATGCCATTTCTTCTATGTTTAAGGCATTTTACCACTAAAAATTGATAGCACATTTTGCTTTAACATTAAATTAAGTGGAGTGTCTGTAACCATTTATAATCTTATTTCTGATAATATCTTTTAAATAAAATTCAATTATTGTCATAAATCATAATCGACATAGTAAAAGTAATATATATTTTTTTATTTTAATGAATGAATCGTAGAAAAGACTTCTACTTCTTTATTTGTAAATAAAAACATTTGGCCATAAGAACATTTTTACTTTAAACAGTCAGTTGTTTTCAATGTGATTTCTCTTTTGAAAATATTTTTGTATCATTTGAATCATTTTCTGTTGAATTTAGTACATATTTTCCTACGCCAAGGGTTAAATCATATAGTGCATGGAAAAATAAAACATGTCTACCAAAACCTACAATTATTGGCACTTCAACATAATAATTCACAGAATGAAGAATGCAGACTACGCTTTTCCATTTATATTGAGAAAATTACAATAGGTTGAGAACTACGATACGGTTTTGCTTTTTTGACTATAGAATTTCATAAAAGAATGAACAAAATAAATTTAGGTTGAGAAAACCGTTGTAGTCTTTAATTATTTTTTACTTTTCACAATTTTATTTTCCATTTTGGAAGCCTTAACAATGAATTAATGTATCAAAAATTAAATTGATTTTAAATACACGAATACACACTGGAAAACATGCTCTGACCAGTGATGTGACAATGTCGCTATATCCAGCAAATTTTCCAATACAAAAGCGACACCAAATGTAAACCAGCGGCAAACAAAATTTAGGGACAGTGTCAGCGACAAATGGGCTATTTCATTTAATAGATTTTAGTGACGACTTTGTTGAAAGAAAAACAAGAAATTCACACTTAACTCAAGAACTATTCAAACTATAAGATAAAGGAAGGACATTTAATAAAATCAATACCATTAAAACAAAACAAAGAAAGAGACTCAACCTGGATAAACTCAACTCAACCCAATTCTGATTATTCAGAATCAACTAAAAAAAATTAGCTCCTAACCTTGATATAAATATTGTTAAACCAAATAGACTTATATTTTTACTACGAAATACTGGACCACATAGCTAAACGAACTGGTTCGCATTCATAACAAACAAGACTTCCATCTTCAAGGAATTATGATATCGATGATGATCAGGATTCTGATTAGTATTTCAAAGCTAGCGACTTCTAGGGACTTTCGGCTATTCAAAGTAGCGACCCTAGACTAAATTACTCGCTGAGTGTATTTATTTTTTGTATGAAAATGAGTGAATTTATTTTTTGTATTAAATACGCTAGCGTGAAAAATTGTGAATAGCCCCATCAAAAAATCCTAAAATTATCCTTAATTTTTATACATTTTACACAGAAAATTATTAATTTCGTAAAATAAATAGAACGAGTATATGAAGTAGGTAGGTAGCCGTTTTGATACCACAAAAACTAGTGTACCCTGTTTGTTTACATATGTTATTGGAGATAGAAGGATATAATTAAACCCAGCCCGTAGAGTTCAGAAACAGGATTCGTTCTCCAATCCTTTTAGAGGCTATCTCTCTGAAATCGTCAAAGAAGGGTTTACCTAACGTGCGTTGTCTGGTCCTTGCTAGGTCAGGACAACTGTTAAGAAAGTGGAAAAGAGTTTCCCTCTCGTTGCTGTCTTTGCAGCTGCGACAGAAAGTGTTGTGAGGAGTGCCAAGCTTGACCGCGTGGCTTGTAATAATGGCTACAATTCTGGCAATATCAGGCCTTGATCTGCCTAGTAGCTCATTTGATTTAGTTCTGTTGAAACTGGGCCATGTCGTTCTTGATATGGCACAACTGGTAAGGTTGTTCCACTCGAGATGGGCTAGCTGGAGGAAGTGAAGTTGTAAATTGCCCTTAACGACTCCTATCGGAATATTGACTCTTTCCGCTAGCGAGCCGTTAAGGGCTAACCCTCGCCTTGCCAGCTCATCTGCTCGCTCGTTACTCTCATAATTACTGTGTTCCGAGACCCAAAATAAGGGTAGTTCCAGACTGGATACTTTGTTCATTTGTTTCAAATCGGCATTGTTCTACCAGTTTTGAGGATATGGTAACCGAATGAAAGGCCTTGATTGTGGCTTGGCTATCAGAAAAGATACCTATATTTAGGTTGGACGTCGGAAGATTTTTTTTAGCATACGGCAGGCTTCCTGAATCGCGATAAGCTCCGCTTGAGAGACACTAGCAGAGTCTGGGAGACAGAAGGATTTCGATATATTCAGTTGGTCCGAGAAAATGCTTGCGCTAACTCCGCAGTCTATTTTCGAACCATCCATTGATTACCATTCCGTTCTTCCATTCTGCTCTGGTAGGGAACTTTACTGAAAAATGTTTGCTCAAGTTGAGCGTGGGAGTCCTGTAATCGGTCGAAGATGTCATCAGTTCACTTGGTATCCTTTCCAGGACCTTACAGTGGCCATATGGCTTTGCTGTCCAGCACCCAGTTTCACTGAGTCAGACGGCGCTACATATAGCTGAAAATTTAATATAGAGTTCAAGGGGGATCAGATGCAGGATCACACTTAGAGCATCTGTTGGGCAAGATCTCAATGCTCCTGTGATACCTTCATACGCCGTTCTTTGTACTTTTTTGATCTTATTGATGTTATATTTTTTATGTAAGGTGAGACACCATACTATGGCGCCATAGGTAAGAATTGGATGCACAACGGCTGTGAACATCCATAGGGTCATCTTTGGCTGGAGACCCCATTTTTTGCCGAATGTTCTTCTGCAGGCATAGAAAGCCACACTTGCTTTCTTAACCCGCTGCTCTATGTTAAGTTTCCAACTAAGATTCGGATCTAGAATCATGCCTAGGTATTTTGCACTGGAACATACTGAGAGTGGGTGAATGTCTAGTTTGAGGGGAGTGAATTCCTGTAGCTTGGTTTTTGTGGTGAATAGCATCATTTTGGTGTTGTCTGGATTTACTCCAAGGCCACATCTCATAGCCCAAGAGTGTACCTTATCCAGAGCACTTTGCATGATTTGATTTATCGTGGAGAGGAACTTTCCTGACACTAATAAAACCACATCATCCGCGTACGCAACCACCTTGACCCCCCTTTCAAGTCGCACCAAGATTTTGTCGATTGCCATTATCCATGGCAAGGGGGAGATAACACCAGCTTGTGGGGTTCCTCTATTTACGATCTTAGTTTTACTGCTGTAACATGGTGTAGCTTTGATTATTCTAGTATTGAGCATGGATATTATCCAATGAAAAGACTCTACACCTAACTCGGTGAGAGACTCTTGCATAGCTTTGGTATGGATGTTGTTGAAAGCTTCTTTTATGTCTAGGAAGGTAGCAAGAGTGTATTCTTTATAATGAAGAGTTTTTCTACCGACCGCACTACCTCATGAAGAGCCGTCTCTGTAGATCGTCCTTTGAGGTAGGCGTTTCTGGATTTCGAAAGTGGAGAACTCTCCAGGATTTTTCGGATTTGAAAATCAAGGAGGATAGGCTAATAGGCCTAAAATCCTTCGTGGATTCATGCCCTCGCCGGCCTACCTTCGGAATAAAGACCACCCGAACAAGTCTCCAAGTTTGGGGGACATGGTTTAAGTATAAGCAGCTCCTATAAATAGGTAGTAGCCAGGGAATAGCTATGTCTTGCACATTCTTTTGCTAGAGTGAGCCATCTCTTCTTGAGAACGGTTCCTCTTCATGGCTTCCGCTGGTTGTTTCGAGATTGATTTAGTAATCTTGCTTTTGCTGTAGTCTTCAATAATGGCCTGGTATCTTCTTCAATAATGGCCTGGTATTCGTCTTGTTGGTCCCTTTCATTCGTAGTTCCCTCCGCTTCATTCTTAGCAATCTTATTAAGAATAAAAAGGGCCTTTTCATAGAAATGTTTTTTCTGGAGACTGGTGTATTTCACTACTGGTGTTTGCTTAGGGACACTATAGCTGGAATCCTTATCATAATACTTCAGATATGGATGTGGCTGGTTGAGGCGTTCGGTAGAGTACTCTGATTGGTACTAACTATACTGCCTAACGGTTCACCTGCCTCTTGGCTAGCGGCAAGCAGCTCCTCTTCTGATGAGGTTTTTTTTTGCCGAGAGGGTGAAAATCTTCTAAAGACACCATTTTTTTTTTATAATTTGCGAGCGCCAAATGGGATATGAATACCATTAAATTATTTCAGGGCACGGGCGTTTGAAGAAATTCAGAGAGAGAGAGAAAGAGAGATTGGTATAGTGGGTTTGAAACTTAGGTGGTATTAAGTTTCAGTAAACTCCAAGGGTGGCGTCCAGATAACTGGGGAGCTTGTTTGTTTTGCTTCTTGTCGTTGCTCATGATTCACAGTATTTTTTTCCCTCCACCTGATGTCATCATCACAATCAAGTTGCATTTAAGCCATATGACCATAAGGCCCGACCGCGCGTGCTTATGTTAGTGTGAGACTTTTACTCACTAAAAACCCCTGTGGGTTAGGGGACAGAATATACCCACGATAGGCATGCCTGTCGTAAAAGGCGACTAAAATGCCAACCCGCCGTCTTTCTTAAGATTACGGCAAAAAAAAAATTAATACAATGAACAAAACAAACGGTATTAATACCCCAGGTGGCAGCCCAGTTCAACTGGAAAATCCACCCTCCCAAGAGGCATGCTCTACGGATTCTGGGGAGAGCTATTTATTGCATCAACATTTAATTAACCCATTAAGGAAAAGCGCAAGGCTACAAAGATCTCGAGGTTGTTCCGCAACACGAACCTAATCGCAAAGCGCAGCTAAAAATAGAAAAGCAAACGCGCTCCTCCTCCAATAAATATTACAGGCGTTGCAGACTATAATTCTCTGCGAAAAATTTTAAAAACAACGATCGCTACTGAATTTAAAGTAACTTGCTTGCGAAACGATGCATGGAAAATCAAGGTTAATGACGATGAGGGCTATAGAGCTGTATCTCAAAAGCTGAACAACGAAAAAATTCATTGGCATACTTATGAAGACAAGTCTGAGAGACCTTTGAGGGTCGTAGCTAGAGGACTTCATCCATCATGCGCTAAAGAAGACGTTATATGTGATTTACGCGATAGAGGTTATAACATTCTTGATGCTGTGAACCTTTTAAAAAAAGAGGGAAAACGACCCGACCGTGGAGAAGAAGCTATAGTGAAACGTAAACTTCCGCTTTTTGTGCTATCCTCCGATAAAACGGAAAGCCTGGAAAAAATATACAATATTCGTACAATCATGAGTATGGTCGTTAAAATCGAGCCGCTACGCGTCAACACGAAGACAATCCCTCAATGCAAGCGTTGCCAAGAGTTTAATCATACGCAGGCGTACTGTCGGAAATAGCCGCGCTGTGTTAAGTGCGCTGGAAAACACTCTTCTGAAAATTGCAGTTTAAGCAAAAATGAGAAAGCAACTTGCGTTAACTGCAAAGGAAGGCACCCAGCAAATTATCGCGGTTGCGTGGTCGCAAAGGAACTACAGATGCGACGGAGAAAATCTACAACGCCGACTGTGCGGGGAACGAAATCAGTCGATCGGGCTCCTAAGTCGGTAGAGCGCGTTGCTAAGCAAATTGAGCGGGCTCGTAAGCCAGTTGTACAGACTCCTAAGCCGCCTGAAAGGACGCTCGACTCAGCAGTGCAGACTCTTGAATCAGTCAATCAGCCCTCTAAGCTGATTAAAAGTACGTCGTAGTCGTTCACTAAAAAGATTGAACGAAAAATATCCTCGGATAAGCGAACGAATCCCAGTTTTCTGACGTATTCTCAGGCTGCAGTCAAAGCAACCAGACGAAACGACGGGCCACCCTCTGATCCATTGAAAGAAATTCTGAACTGCATTTACGTTAAGTTCGAGGAACAATGTGAAACGAACAAACAAATCCTCGAATGTCTCAGTAACGTCGAAAGCCTTTGTATAAATTATAACATGGAATGCAAACGGACTCTTACAAAAATCTGACGAATTAGAAATTTTTCTAATGAGAGAAAATATCGACTATCATCCTTCTGATAGAGCGCGGGCGGTTCGTCCTTATTCATTAAAACTAACATAGAACACTCGGTCGATATAAACATAGAGCTGGAAAAACTTCAGTTGTGCGCTTTAAGGGTTAAAAATAAACACTTGAGCTACAATATAGCGTATGTTACTGTTCGCCGCGATGCTCGCTCGAAAAAGGCGACTACTTTCGTGTCTTCAATGCTCTTGGTTCAAATTTCCTTATTGGTGGAGATTTCAACGCGAAGCACACCTTCTGGGGTTCAAGATGTACATCTTCTAAAGGAAAAATTCTCTACGAAGTGGCAAATGAATTCGGTTTTTGTTTTTATTCGACAGGAAATCCCAACCGACTCAGAAAAATTTCCCGATCTTATCGATTTTTTCGTTTCAAAAGTTTTTTACGATAAATTTATTACAGTCGAAGAAAGTTTTGATCTCTCTTCTGACCACTCTCCGGTAATTTTATTACTTGGTGAATCGTTGATCAAGGAAGAAGGACCTCCAAGACTTACTAGCAATAGAACAAATTGGGATGGATTTAGAAATGATTGCAAAACAAATATCGCCTTAAATGTATCACTTAAAACACCTTCTGAACTGGAGGACGAAGTTAATCGTTTCGTGGAAGCAATCCAAAGAGCGGCATGGAGAAACATTCCTTCTAGAAGCTATAAGATTAACCGCAACGAAAAGTCTCCAAGTGAAATCATTGAACTGGTGAGGGAGAAAAGAAAAAGCACGAAAGAAATGGCAAATCACTCGTGCACCGCAGCATAAAAAGACCCTTAACCGACTATGCAATCGCCTTAGAGATAGTATTCGAGAATTTAAAAGCAATAAGATAGCGACCTACCTTGAAAATCTCTAAATCTCGCTAAAAGGCATCCGGAAACCTCAAATGCAAGCGCCACCAATTCGGAAAAACGATAGAACTTGGGCCAAGAGCGACAAAGAAAAGGCAGAACTTTTTGCTTTGCACTTAGAAGAAACGTTTAAGCCATTCGACGGCCCATTGATAACGCCCGACTCCCCAGTCACGACATCTGACAACTTTAAAGCAAGAAAAGTTACATTAATTGAACTGAGGTGATTAAAAATCTAAAGACTAAAAAAGCACCGGGTTACGACTTGATAACGGCGCAGGTGCTTAAGGAAATACCGAATAAAGCTCTTATCAAACTGCTATATTTGATTAACGCTTCATTCAGATTGCTCTACTTTCCGAGACAACTTTAAACGACTACGACGCGTAATCGACGAAAGACGTCTGATTCCTGACCATCAGTTTGGATTTAGAATCAAACATTCTACAATCGACCAAGTCCACAAAATAACTGACGTGATTGAGAAAAATTCTCGAAGAAAAAAAGATTTGTCGTGGTGTATTTCTTGACGTCTCACAAGCTTCCGATAAGGTTTGGCACGAATTCTTGGAGTATAAATTGCAACTACTACTGCCACGGCAACTCTTTCTAATCCTACGATCGTACCTCACCGAAAGACTTTTTCATGTTAAGCACGGAAATGATTACTCTGAGTTCAAGGAGACCGGGCGTTATCAGAGGGCCGTCGAATGGCTTAAACGCCTTTTCTAAGTGCAAATCAAAAAGTTCTACCTTTTCTTTGTCGCTTTTGGCCCAAGTTCTATCGTTTTTTCGAATTGGTGCCGCTTGCATTTGAGGTTCCCGGATGCCTTTTAGCGCTTTCCAAAGTGAATAATTTGATTCTCTTTCAGCTGAGAGATTTCCAAGGTATTTTGCTATCTTATTGCTTTTAAATTTCCGAATACTATCTCTAAGGCGATTGCATAGTCGGTTAAGGACCTTTTTATGCTGCGGTGCACGAGTGATTTGCCATTTCTTTCGTGCTTTTCTTTTCTCCCTTACCAGTTCAATGATTTCTCTGGGATACTTTCCGTTGCGGTTAATCTTATAGCTTCTAGAAGGAGTGCTTCTCCATGCCTCTCTTTGAATTGCTTCCACGAAACGATCAAATTCGTCCTCCAGTTCACAAGGTATTTTAAGAGATACACTTAGGGCGAAATTTCTTTCGCAATCATTTCTAAATCCCTCCCAGTTTGTTCTATTGCTAGTAAGTCTTGGAGGTCCTTCTTTCTTGACCAACGCTTCACCAAGTAATAAAATTACCGGAGAGTGGTCAGAAGAGAGATCAAAACTTTTTTCTGATGAGGTGCTGATGATATTTTTATTTTTTTTTGGTTCAATTCTTTATTTTTGTTATTGTTTTTTTGTTGGTTCATTTTTTTAGATTTTGTTCCCACGAGTAATTCGGAAATGAAGGTCGGTTCCTGGCAAAGCCGATTTACCAGGATAAGGCATCAGTTACGATAGACATGCCACAGCATCTGAAGGAGCTCGATAATGACTGTTTTGACCCCCAGCCTTGCATTCTTGGGTACTGTTTCATCCAAAGCGCTCATACCACCACTGAAATCAGGTACCTCGATCCGATGATCGGAAAGCTTGTGTAAAGAATTAAACTATTAATATATATATTAAACTTAGCTAACCCCATCTTGACATCGCACAAGACTGCTGTGTTAGTTATTTTCTAACCACGGCACCCAAGTGGAGGGTTAGGATGAGGATTTCTGCCATCCAGTATATGAAGTAAGTAAATTGAATATTACAATTTAAAAATTCAAATGCAGAGCTTTTCGATAATTTTCCGTATGTATGATACATTCTGAACCGCGACATTTTATAAAAATTTTCTGAAAATAACTCGAAAATAGTGCAATTATAGACAGCACCAATAAGTGTAGCTACTAGAGATACTACGAATATTCGGTTGCTATTCGGTATTCAGCCTATTCGTCCACTTATTTCAATATTCGGTATTCGGCCGAATATTGAGTATTATTATTATTCAGCCGAATAGTACCCAATATTCAGCCGAATACCGAATATCAATTCATAAACATAAAGACGCATATGTAACTAAAAAATATATGCATTATATTCATAAAAATTGTTACTTTAATACTTAAAATCTATTAACAGTAAATTGTGGTGAATGAAAATAACTTTTCCAGTATTTGTTGATAGCAAACCATTGCGTTTCTCCTCATAAATAATGCCAACTTCCGAAAACAGCCTCTCACTGTATACACTAGTGCTAGGACACGATAAATAAATCGGAGGTTAGGACGCTTAAATCGTTGATTAAAAACGTCCAGAAATTAATCATGGAAAACTACAGACTCTGCAAATTTGCATTGGAACAAGTAAATTCGGGCTGTAAAATCGAACAACCCAATTATGTTCCCGCAAATAAATAAAATATTTCGGAGGAATAATCAAAACGACCTTCCGTGTCTTAAGATCCCCCGAACAACGAACAATGGACGAATACTGATAATAGCAGATATAGATCCAGATAACGGAGTAGAAGATCCGCAGGAGAAGGTAGAGGCTATAGGAGCGACTTTCCAGGAAGTGTACAAGGTGAATGATACCATTTGCCCGTACCACGACCTGGAAAATCGCGCCTTGTGCAAAACTTCTACCTTCGAAATGATATTGAGCACTGGCGATCCGAGAACATAGGTTTTACCGAGTTCAATGACGATAACATAGCAAATAATGTCATCGCCGATGAAAGGATACATCCCTCGTACATATCGAAGATGGAGCTCCAAGCGATCTTCGACTCATTGAGGAGGAAGTAATCTGTGGGAATCGATGGAGTATCGAACATTGTGCTTCGACATCATTTTTTTTTATAAGTTTTTATTAATTTAATTCATTTATACTTACATGCTAGGCAAAAACGCTTAAAACTAGCTTAACTAACTTAACTATCTTATTCTAACTTACTGGCCCTATGCGGGGGCTCTAAGTTAAACTTAATCCGTATCTATGTCTTTAGACTTAATCTATTACTTATAACCATTTTATATGAATAACAATTATGACTAAGAAATTTTTTTTTTTCTGCTTCGACGTCTCCCTCTAGAAGCGGTGGTCATTTACGCCACTCTGTTTAGCAATGTGCTGAATAATGCACATTATCCAGAGCATTGGAAAACAGCGGTTATACAATCCATCCCCAAAAGGGTACACCTCTAATCCGGCAAATATCCGGTCGATAAGTCTCCTTCCAAACATCCGCAGGGAATTCGAAAAAGTGATCAATAGAGCCCTGCTTAAGTGGACTAAGAACAATTCCGGATAACCAATTCGGTTTTAAGGAGGGACATGATACAACACATGCCGCGTCTAAACTGGTATCGGATATCCAATGGAACAAAAGCAAGAACCAATGCACGGGTGCCTGCCTGATTGACTTGGAGAAGGCCTTCGACACCGTATGGTTAGAGGGACTCTTCTACAAGCTGAGCAGGCTGGGCATAAGTAAACCACTGCTGTACACTGTACTTTATAACATGCTCACCAGAAGGAAGTTCATCGTCAAAAATGGCAATGTGACTTCTGCTGGAACATTTCTAATTAAAAATGGTCTGCAACAAGGTGCGGTTAATTCACCGATCCTTTTCAACATTTACACGAGCGATCTCATAGGATCACTTCACCATGCCATAGGGTACGCAGACGACTTGATTGCGTACAGATCAGGACCAAAACTCGAGGTCATTGCAGTGCTCTTGCAAGGTGAATTCGATAAGATTCAGCGATATTACGATGACTGGAAATTGAAAATCAACTTCCAGCAATCGGAAACCATTCTTTTTAGTACGCCGTTGTCTGGGGCCTCTAGGGATACCAGAAAGAATTGGCGAAAGTTGGCAATCGTGGGACCGCACGAACAGCTAGTTGTGTGTCGAAGCGTAGTCAGATACCTGGGGCTCTGGTTAGACCAATATCTATATTTTAACAAACATATAGATGCTGCTCTGGTCAGAACCAAAGGTGCTTTTGCCCTTACAAAGAGACTTTCTTATAGCAAGCAACACGATGCAAGGGTAAAGGTAATCTGCTACACGGCCCTCATTCGACCCATGCTCGTATTTGGATGTCCCGTGTGGTTCAACGTGGGAGCAAGCTTGTTGGAAAAGATTCGGGTGTTTGAGAGGGCTTGCCTTCATATGTACAGAAAACCAGAGTCGCAGTACATAAAATTCCAGCGTTATACTCTCGTAGGTTCGCCTCTCCTGAAAGAAGGTCATAAAAAAAAGAATAATAATAAAATCATACGACTTTTGGACCCAATAAATGGCACTCATTTTATTTAATTTTAACTTTATTAACTTCATATTAAATATTTACTAAAATGAATGCAGTTTCATAATACATTAAAAACTACGGAAAAAAAATTCTTGCCTAGAAAGTCACACATCCTTTCAGAAATTGAGCTAATTTTCTACAAAAAATTTAAACTTAAAGCACAGATAAAAAGCATTATGCCTGTTGTAAGCGCTGGCCATCTCAATAGTCTCAATTCTTACATATAGAATTTAAATTTGGTTCATATAAATGTTGTAAAACTTTTGAAAATTTTCACGAAATGGGAAAAATTTCACGATATACATACAACCTTGTCCCTATGTATGAAAGCCAATTCATAAATAAAATATTTGTTAAAAAGTTTTAAAAAAAAACTTTTAAATGGACTTAATATTTTTGTTATGACTTTTTACCAAAAAGGCTATTCCGTTTGTGAAAATGATTGCTTTTTACGATTCTTGTAACTCGATTACGTAGGAATCGCAATCTAGAAAACCGAGTTGAAAATCCCACGAAAACCCCTCGCAAATTTCAGGTTCGAAAATTCCAGAATAGGGGCGAAATCTCATGATCTGACGCCACTGGTCGTTGTCATTTTTATTATCGCACGCGCTCACTCATGAGCGCATACGAATCACACGCGTGCCGCACATGAAATGGCGCCCCACAACTGTTGTGCTTTTTAATGAAAAGGGGTTAGTAAATACGTAATACGAGTAAGAGTATAGGATGGAGTGAAATCGAATGCTTGAATGTTGTTAGGGAATGTTGTATGTATATATTTGCATATATACATAAGATTATGTTATGGATGACGTGGTAATTGGTGGATATTTAGATTAATTTGTTTAATAGGGAATATTATAAGGCACAGTACGAAACTAGGGCACGTGCCCATGAGTGAGTCAGTTTTGTATTGCTCATTTAAGTGCGGCTCACGAGATGTATTGCGGTATTTAGAGTAAAATGCAGTTTATGTGAAGTGAGATGTTTTGCTGTAATTTGTGATATGGGGTATTTATTTTAAAATGTAATATTTTGGGGTGTTTTGTGATGTATTAGTATTTATTTATTTATATTTTTAATTCAGCTCAATACAAGCAACTGCTAAATAAGAACTTAAAGCAATTTTTTCTTTTCTTTTCCGGTATAGACCCAAGGGCCCACCATTTTTTATATTTAAAACTAAAACTATAGTTACTTAACTAATGCTGAAACTAAGAACGAGAGGGGAAGGTTGAGTAATTTCAGAAAGGGAGGGAAAGATTGAGTAAAGGAAATTTCTCAGTGCAAATGCATTGAAAATGAAAGGAGCTTTTCATTCGGTTAGCCATGCGTAGCATTCTAGACATTGGCTCTTTACAACCATAATTAGTGCGGTGAAAATTAAGGTGGAAGAGTGGTACTGACCTGAGGTTGCGTGGGTTCGTGTTAAGGGAAATCATTTGGACCAGTGAGGGGGGAATGCTCGTTACTGATGAAGTATGATGGAGGAACTGGTAGAACACACTTACGGGAATATGTGATGGCTTGACATTTATTAACATTGAGCTCAAGGAAATTTTGTTAGCACCAGGTTGAAAAGTTATTCAGGTCAACTTGGAGTTGAACCACGATTTACGAGTAGTATAAAATTGTATTTTGTGGCATCTAGTCTCGGATATTTTAAGTTATGTTGATATATGTATGTGGTGTAAATGGTTGCCAAGTATTCCATAAACGTATCTCAATATATCTCAAATTGTCACAAAATATCTCATTTTTCATTAATTACCCCAATATACATATCTATGTATCATAGTTATCTACATCGCCTCACTTGCTTCGCTTCAGTATTTATAACCCCGTAAATGAATATGTAATCAGACTTTGCATACCCCCAAAATGTAGGCATTTATAAATATATTTTGTTTGCCGTATGAATTAAAAAGGGTCAATGTATTAAAATAATATTTGGTTTAAACTAAGCCGCAGCCGCTATGCAATGTTTATGTTTTTAGTTCAAGTGTGTGTCAAGATTCATAACTGTGTTACCATTTTGGTTGTCACAATTGTTTACGTTAGGTTATATGCGGACGCGAAAGAAATATTGCTTGGCTCTTGCTCAGATTCTTAACTGAGTTACCATGTGGATTGTCACAATTATTTAAGTTAGTTTATATGCGGACGTGAAAGAAATATTGCTTGGCTCTTGCTCACATTGACTGCAAATGTATCTTCAAAGCTATCAAAGCTAATAAAAAAATGGCATCATAACAGTAATTCATTAATGTGATTGATGTATATAATTTAGTTAAATAACTTAACAATGGAATATTTTTAGCCATATAACACGGAAATTTCTGTTTCTCTTTTTTAAGATTGGTTAAATTATTACAACGCAATACGCAAATTCGTTTATATTTATTCTAAACCTATCTACTCATACCATCTACATTCCTTCTGTCATGCTTCTTAAGCCGACAAAATTTTAAACTTCCGACTTCCTGCTCTCTGCACATCGCAGTCAATTGTTATAATTTATGTGCCCATGAGAGCATACTAATATTAACATGTACTTTGTTCATAGAGCACAAATTCCGTCTGCCATAAATAAAACGTGAGAATCATTAAAAGTCTATAATCCTCGAAATGGGTTCTTAATCCAACCAGTTTAATATTTAACAGCTGAGTTTCAAAATAAACTTAACTTTAGTTAGGATATTCTTAGCTCAAATGCATGAATGCTCATTACTTAAAATGAGTGAAAAAACACACTTCCCGTTGTGTCTGATTAGCAGGTTGTATTCTAGCAAACGAATTTAACATTGCTGGGAAACTAAGCAGATGAGATTGAAAAAAAGAGAAGGGCGCAGCAATCCACAACAAAACAATTGCAAAGATTCATCATTGTGTTAGGAGTGGGTGGTCAAGTGAAACAATATTTAAGAAAAAACTCCCGCTTTTCATAAACCAGTCAGAGTCTATTGTTGCTTTTGTCAGTTCGTTATTAAAGCGCGAATTTTCGGTTTTAAAACAGTATTGTATGTGCATATGTCAATTATTATTAAATAATAAAATTCTCAGGATACTAAAGGTTTGCTGAAAATGACGCACCTATCGCTCACCTCGGCTAGTGGATTACTGAAATCGGTTTTCATACATGTTTTAATATTTAAAAGTGGACTATGTGAAATCGAATACAATAATGTGAATCCTGATGGATCTTTCTCCTTCCGGTAATTTATTTTAAAATCGTCTTTTAATAATAAACCCGTGATTATTTCGAAAAAAATAAATCGCAGTTATATTCGCTTTTTTTGTATCCCAGAACGGTTGTTAGATACAAATTCGTGCATACATATACTATGTATTCCTAGTCATACAATCATATATACATATAGTATGCATTCATAATTTTAAATCTTCGAGATTTTAATGTGTACATTGTGCATTAGGCAATTAAAAAGGATAAAACAAATTAACCTTAAAATTTCCATTAAACTCCTGCGCTCATAAGGCATCTCATGATTACAACAGTAGATGCAATTTCACATCAAGAGCTTAGAATTAAATTCATGGAGAAATGGAGATGCAATTGCTTTGAGTACCAGCCAAGCACTAGGATAAAATAAATATTGGTACGTCTGTCCAGTGTTGTTAGATTTTTGCTTTGAGAAAACTCAGATTCAACAGGAAAAGACCCATATTTACTCATACAATGAAAAAAAAAAAAAACTTCAAATTAAAGTAAAGCAATAGTAAAATTTTTTTTATTAAATTCAACCAAAATGAGGATCCATATGTGGGATGTAACCAGTATTTACTCCGGTACCAATATTCTTGATTTTTTTGTTTTCTGTCTCAATCTCTTTAAATTTACTGTAATTTGAAGCCATGAAGATAAGCCCATTTGATTCTTTTTCAAAGGGTTACAGAATCCCTCGAATGATCTAGAAAGCTGAAATTTTTGAACACTTATGCATAAATCGAAATAAATAGTTGCGTCTGCAAGAAGCTGGATTTCAAAATACAAAAAGAAAAAAATTGCATACTACAGAAGCCATTTGAGGGAACAAGGTAGGTGTAATTTCAGAATGTAAGGCTCTTCGCACTCACCGTAAGCCCCTAGATTGTCTAAAGTTGTCTTGGTAAAGATATTTTTTTTTTTGTTATCTTCTATACAACAATCTTGCCTATCGTTGGCAGGCTAATGCAATGAATTTCCACAAATGTGGAAGTTATTCATACTTTGGAGGTTTCTCCCATATGACAACATATAGAAATAGACAGATAAAGTGCAAACGCAATGCAAGGAGTCTAATAAATAAGTTCTTGGTTTTACTTACAAGGTACAACTTTTTTTAGATACGTAATAATCATAAAAAATACCTACTACGAGTATTACGAAAAAAAAGCCCACGAACCTATTAAGACGTCGAAAAACTCACGAAATGGGCGAAATCACACGATCTGACAACACAGCATCTCTCTGCTTGTATAAACGCAATCACTCCTAAAATTCATTGAATGGATTTCAATGCGATTTTCATCATCTCATACCTATACTCGTAATCTATTCATAGATGTGCAGAGAGCATACCTAAACGTTTAGCAAATCGGAAAAAACAACAACAAAATGTGCGAGATAATAGTTCTATAAAAATAATTAAATTCGCGGGCTCACAATAAGAAAACGATAATAAAACACAAAAATTAAGTGCATTTTTT
This sequence comes from Pocota personata, assembly GCA_963082735.1. Taxonomy (NCBI): domain Eukaryota; kingdom Metazoa; phylum Arthropoda; class Insecta; order Diptera; family Syrphidae; genus Pocota; species Pocota personata. The sequence goes on from OY720431.1 coordinate 71,542,693, forward strand.
AAAGGCTTTATTAAACACATAGACTGCATGATGAATTGCTCATCAGAAATTAGTTTAATGAAATTTTAACGTATCGCTGACTGAAATTGCTGAGAATCAATTATATCTAATCGCAGAGCAGTGATTTGTGATGCATTGATGGCAGCGATTCGTCGAAGTAGATACTCCCAATATACGTACAACTAGAATGCTATACAGGGTTTCTAAGTAACTATAGGTTAAACCACATAAGTCATGAATCTGAATCAATTTCTTGAAAAAAGTCCACTAAAAGCATACTCGAAAATGCACCAGTGTTGCCCTGCAGCCAGTGCAGGGCTGCACAACTGGTTACTTGCAACTATATCTTGTTTATTTGGGATTCACTCAGATTTGAAATATATGAATCATGACTGAGAAATTGCCAATTAAAAAAAACAGCTGATAAGTAAAGTACCGTTATGCGCATCTTTTAATGAGCATTTTTCCACAATAACTCAAATGTCAAATTTGTAGAAAATCGTTGGAGCCGTTTTCGAGAAAATCGATTTTTTTGCTAAATTAGCCATAGTAACATTAATATTGGGTTTATAATGGAAATTCTGATTTCACCAGACATTTTTTAGCCCTCAATCTGACATACGAAGTTTGAAGAAATTTCATCCAACCGTTTAGACTGTAGTCGGTCATACATTCACACAGATTTTCACTTTTTTGGGTTTGTCTATTTAAGTAATATTTATTTGCCAGGATTTTACTTCCTGAAAATCGTGCCAAGAGTAAAAACCTCAACTAGTTCCCATTACAATGTATTGTTAACAATTTAAATATTTTGGAGGTAAACAAATTATAAAAAAAAAACTAGCAGATCCGCCGGCTTCGCCTTTGGACACTCTCCTGTTCCGTTTTCAGGATTCCGGTAATTACAAAGAGTAAGAACGGAACTTATAGCGAGAGTCAGTTGTCTGTCCGTCCGTTTGTCTATCAGTCATAGTCTCCTAACTTTTGAGCATTTAGACGTTGAAAGCTGCACTTTAAATCAGAGTTGGGGTTTACTAGCCCGAAAACAGACCAGGAGTAAAATTCAGTTAAAAAAAAAACGTTTTGATGGTTATAGTAAAATATATTTTTGTTTTTATAAATACAATATGAATATCAAACGATGTGCTAATTTCAAAAATGTGTAGTTCCGCTATTTTTACTTTATCAGCTTTCTAGAGCTGTTCTCGAAAAATTTGTATAAATAATACTAATAGACAAAATGGCAATTACCATCCACCACCTTATTCTCACTCGTGATAATAAGACGAATCATTTGATGTTCATTTTTATGAAAATCAGACCAGTTGTTTAGGCACTAGGAAGAAAATTATGCGTACATATCTACAACTACACGTGAAACATATACAAATTCTTGACTTTATTTAGATAAAACATGAAACTAATAAAAAACATACTGAGAACAGTGCATATGGTACGCATAGAATAAAGTAAAATAACTGTAATAACATTTGATTGCGGCCTCTTTTAGAGATTCATAGATCATGAAATTGGTCAAGATCAAAATATAGCGTATCATTTCGGTGCACTTAATATTTTATATCACAGTGCAACCGAATTCAACCTAAAATGTGTGCACGAATTCTGATGGAATTTATTTATCGTCATAATTCCGATAAAAATCTAAGTCAGTTTTAGAAAATAAAAATAAAAAATAAATATTTGGCGCAACAGCTCTTTAAGTTCCAGAGCCTAGCTTCTCACAACCACTCGTGTTGTGTGCGTTATATTTTTCACACAAATGAAAGGGACCTACAGTTTAGTGCTGTACCCGAACGGCATTTTGTTTTTGCGAAGTTTTCTCGTGACAAAAATACTCTCGGATGTTTGTAAGACGTTCGCGAGAGGTGGGATCGTGAAAAAACTTCTTGGTGTTTTCTGGGATTCGAACTTGGAACCTCTTGCGTAGTGATCCAACACACTACCACTACGCCACGACGCCCAAGTCAGTTCTAGAAATAGTTTCATATATCGAGCAAGAATTTAATATAGTTTGTGTACAAAATGGTTATAATTGACTATATATATTGTAATATGCGAGCTACGGCTCGAGTAGATAAAACAATATTCTGTGAAATTATTTCTTTATTTTCTAGTCTATAGAACAATTCAGGTTCACACTATACTATTCTTCGCAATTCTTTTCTTACAAGGTCTCTGTCCTCTCAAATCACTTTATCTCCTTTCAATTACTTAATTCACAAATCCAAACTAATTACTTCTTCTTGTTAAATCTCAACTTTCAATTTATCACAAAATTACAACTTCGCCCATTATCACTTTTCTAATCTCTTCGCCACAGTTTGGAAACTACTGCACCTTCTCAATCGCCATCTGTCCTTATATAGCAGAAGTTTCTGATAGCCAGAAAATTCTAGCAAATTCTTCGACCACTGGAACAAGAGAAATCCTGATGTAATAATTCTTGCAGTTGTAATTCCCTCTTATCCGTAATATTATCCGTCTCTTTCGTTGACATGAGCTGTGGAGACTTCATCGCAGATACGAACCTCGAATGAAAGGACAGTTCGGACCAAAATTCTGCCAGAATGAAAAGACACTTCGGAATTTGTTGCATCATACTTTTAGGGAGCGTAGTTATTATTATGCTACACTGCCCCCCTCTTAGACGTGTTCGTCCCGAACAAGGGCATCCTCATTTCGGCCATTGTATCGACTCAGTCGGTCCACATGAACCACTTTCATTTTGGCCCTTGGTCCTCGCTGGATGCGGTAGACAACATCGTTGATGCGGGTTACTATTCTGTAGGGACCCTCCCAGTTCCGCTGCAATTTAGGTGATTTCCCCTTTTGGCGATGGGGATTATACAGCCACACCAGATCTCCTTCCTGGAATCCTGACGTTGTTGCCTTGGCATCATACCTGGTCTTCATGCGGTCGCTCGTCATCTTAATCTGGCTTCTGGTCTTTGGTGTATGTCCCTAAGCCTTTCCCTAAGGTCCGCCACGTACTCTTCTTCATTTATGGGCTCATTGGTAGGAGATCCAAATTTCACCTCACTGGGTAAACGAGCTATTCCACCAAATAAGATTTCGAACGGCGTATGTCGAGTAGTGCTATGCACGGCACTTCTATAGGCCATCAAAAACAAGGGAATCTGCCGTTCCCAATCCCGTTGGTAGTCACCTACGACCTTCGAGAGATGTTCGTCCAAAGTTCTATTGAAACGCTCCACCATACCGTCCGACTGTGGATGAAGCGGGGTTGTCCTTGTCTTTTTGATTCCGAGTAGTTGACACATCTCTTGGAAGATTCTTGACTCGAAGTACCGCCCTTGGTCAGAATGCAATTCCAAGGGCACACCGAATCTGCTAACCCAATTGTAGACGATCTGCTCCGCCACGGTTCTGGCTTACTGGTTAGGGATCGGAAACGCTTCCGGCCACTTACTGAAGTAGTCCATCACTACGAGTATATACCGATTACCATTGTCGGTTTCCGGAAAGGGCCCTGCGATGTCAATGGCGATTCGTTCGAAAGGTGCTCCCACGTTGTATTGGTGCATCTTACCTCGAGTTTTGATTCTCGGACCCTTGCTAGCTGCACACACGTCGCATTTTCTGCACCAGTCTTCGATATCTTCCTTCGCTTTTAACCAATAAAAACGTTCTCGTACCTTTTCTAGCGTCTTATTCACTCCCAAGTGGCCTCCGGTCGCCCCGCCATGCATTTCCTGTAACACCTCCTTGACCCTCGTCCGCGGTACGACAAGCTGCATTACAAACGACTTTCCGTCGGAGGATTCCCACTTTCTTCTCAGAACACCTTCTTGGACATAGAGGGAGTCCCACTGCGCAAAATATGCCTTTAAGGTCGGGCTTCTGTGAGAGATGTCCTGATGATCCGTTTTCTCCATGTTCTCCTTCCAGGCCAGAATCGGCTCGATATTCGGGTCTTCCTTCTGAGCGTTCCGGATCTCATCTACGCTCCAGCCGGCGATAGGTTCGGCTCTCATTCTTTGGATGGAAACCAGCTCCCGTTCTTCCTGACGCGCACAATGTTTACAATCCGTTCTGCATGGTCTCCGGGACAGTGCATCCGCATTAGAGTGGAGTTTTCTTTACGATGCTGTATTTCGTAGTCGTAGATTTGCAGCCTTTCGATCCAACTTGCGACCTGACCCTCAGGCCTCTTGAACTGTAATAGCCATTTTAAGGCTGCATGGTCTGTGCGAAGAACGAACTTCCTCCCATAGAGGTATTTGTGAAAATGCTTCGTAGCCAAGATCAAAGCTAGAAGTTCTCTTCTTGTCACACAGTAGTTCCTTTCTGGCTTAGAGAGCACCTTGCTGAAGTACGCAACCACCTTCTCTTGGCCGTCATGCACCTGGGAGAGTACGGCTCCTACCCCGACATTACTAGCATCTGCATCCACAACGAACGTTTCCCCGGGAGTGGGGTAAGCCAGTATCGGGGCATCGCATAGCCGTTGTTTAAGTGCCTTGAAGCTCTTCTCGCACTCAATTGACCATTTGAATTGTTTTCCCTTTTCCGTCAACTGGTGCAGGTTCTTTGCGATCCCGGCAAAATCCTTCACGAACCGTCTGTAGTAGGTGGCTAGGCCCAGGAAGCTCCTTAGTTGGTGTTTATCCTTGGGGACTGGACAGTTTTTCACCGCTTCGACCTTCTCTGGATCGGTTCTCACTCCTTTCGCTGAAATTATGTGCCCCAAGTACTTGACTTCTGCTCTAAACAGGGCGCACTTCTTGGGGTTGAGCTTCAGGTGGGCACTTCGAAGCCTTTGAAACACATCCCTTAGATTGTCTCGGTGTTGCGCAAACGTTTTTCCTACGACGATGACATCATCCAAGTATACCAAACAGCAGGACACATTCCATCAATCGCTCGAAAGTCGCCGGAGCATTGCACAGCCCGAATGGCATTACCGTGAATTGCCATAGCCCATTTCCTGCGGTGAAGGCGGTTTTCTCCCGGTCTTCTGGATGGATCTGTACCTGCCAGTAGCCACTCTTCAAGTCGAGAGTGGAAAACCATCGGGCTCCTGATAGTGTGTCTAGCGTGTCGTCAATCCGTGGCAGAGGGTAGCTGTCTTTCTTGGTGACGTAATTGAGCTGCCGATAGTCCACGCAGAACCGCGTGCTGCCATCTTTCTTCTTAACCAGTACAACCGGTGATGCCCACGGACTTTTGGAACTTTCAATCACACCTTCTTTCTCCATTGCCGACACCATCTCTGCAACTTCTGTCTGCTTTGCCAATGGAAGGCGCCTAGCAGGCTGACGAATTGGTCTAGTATCACCAGTGTCTATTCGATGTTGTACCAGGTGTGTTCGGCCGTATTCTCCGTCCTGTGAGGCAAATACATCAGCGTACTCATTGATAAGATTCTCTGCCATAGTTCGCTGCTCCTGATTCAGCTCACTGGACTGGAGAATCGTCTCTCTCGCTTCCGCTGTCCAAGGTGATGGGAGAAGTTTTGGAGCATCACGTTCAGATATTGTTGCGACGGCGGTAATCGGCGTGCATTTTCCAGTCACCTCCCCTCGCCTTAGTTTGACAGTGTGTGGTCTTGCGTTCAAAACCCTCACTGGAACCATGGTGTTCTTTGGTTCGACTAACGTCTTTCCCACGATGTAGTCTTGAGAATTCTTCTCTGGGTCTGGTTCTACTATGTAGAATCGGTGGCTCCCAAGATCACCTTCCAGCTTCGTCCAAATGATTGTCTCTGAAGACGGCGGCAAAACTTCGTCTTTGCTGATGACTGTCCTGAGAGTTACGGCATTCTCGTTTCCGTACACCATCGGAATCTCCACATTTCGATACCTCAGTACTTGCATCCCGATGTCCAGGATTACTTCATTTGCTTTCATGAAGTCTATTCCGATGATGCACTCGTCGCATATATCTGCCACCAGAAACGCATGGGAGAACGTCAGTCCCGCCAGAGTAATCGTAAGACGAACTTCTCCAAACACCTTCGCCATTTCCCCTGTTGCAGTCTTCAGGCAGTAGCTATTGGTGTTGTGCAGCCAGGAGCTTCTGACGATATCTCTTCTTACAATGGAGGCAGTGGCGCCTGGTGGCTACGAACTTCTTCTTGTTGATTAGTGCCTCCACTGTCAGGCTCTTGTTACCCCGTTTGGTTTGCGAAACTTGAATGGTGGTCCTGGGGGCCTCGATTCCAGTAACCAACTTCTGCCCCCCGAAGTTGGTCCTTACGCATTTCCCGACTGCTGGTTTGGGTAAGTCTGACTGACAGCCAGATGCTTCCTCTCTGCTTCTCCTACTTCCGCAATGTGGACAATTTCCTCGTCTAGGTGCACTTCTGCACTGCCGTTGTAGGTGTCCGGTTTGGTTGCAATTCCAGCAACGGATTTGACTTCCGCGAGCTTTGTCTTCATCCATGACGGCTGTTCTCTGGCATGAGCATTCCACAACGGACATTTCCCTGACACGGTGTATTCCCTGGTGTGCTTGGTCCGCAGTCTTCATTGACAAAGCGAATGCCAATGCCTCGGGGAGTGTTCGCTTTTCAGCCATCCTTACAGCCATTTGCAGTTGTCTGTCCTCTATGGCCTGAATAAAAGCTTCCACCGCCATTTCGTTGATAACCTCCTCACCGGCTTTAGGGTATGAAAGATGGGCTAGTCGCTCTATATCCGCTTGCAACTGTTGGAGCGTTTCCCCCCTTTTCTGGACTCGACTACGCAGCTGAACCCTGTACACCTGCTGCATGTGTTCATCCCCAAACCGCATCTCGATAGCCTGAACCAGAGAGTCGTAGTTCTGCTGTTTATCTTCCGGGATGGTCTGCAAGAGCTCCGCAGCTGGACCCCTCAGTGCAAGCGTGAGTGCAATAGACTTCTCTTCATCGTCCCAGCTATTGGTGATTGCGGCCGCTAATTGCCTCTTATAAATTGGCCATGATGTTTGACCATCGAAGGTAGGAGGCTGCATCTCCTTTCTTCTCAGTCCGTCAGTGGAATATTCCCGTGCTTTCTGTCTCTTCACGTTGCTGAGCTCCTTAGCAAGATTTTCGACTTGCTTTTCTACTTTTTCAAACTGAGTCTCTATCTTCCCGAACTGAGTTTCATGCTTCTCAAAGTTTTCGTCGAATCTAGTTTCGACTTTTTCGAGTTGCGTCTCCACCTTCTCGATTTTCTCTTCGAACGCTTCGAATTTGGATTCCAAGTTCTTGTTTTGCTCATCAAGTTTGCTTTCCAGAGCATCTAGAGAATTCTTTTGTTCGTCCAGCTTAAGTTCTAGAGAATTCTTTTGTTCGTCCATTGCTTTCTTTTGTTCGTCCATTGCTTTCTTTTGTTCGTCCATTGCTTTCTTTTGGTCGTCCAGCTTAAGTTCTATAGAATTCCTTTGGTCTTCTATTGCTTTCTTTTGTTCTTCGTCCATGACTAACTTAAGTTGCAGGAGCAGACTTGTTATACCCGGGTCGGCTGCTGTACTTGCTGGTTCCTCTTCCATGTCAAACTCTACGTCATGCGGATTTTCACCTTCCTGCGTTACTGCTTCTTCCAAACGAATCAGTAAGGCATCTTTCCCCCAGTTGTGTCGAGGTTCCGCTTACTGAGTTCTGCCTTTAGTTGTGTTATAGTTAGTTTTCCCAATTTGCGACCCATTTTGCGCAACTAATTAACTCAACACAGAAATCGTTTTTTTTTTTTTTTTTTTTTTTTTAATGCGCAATTTCACACCACGGAAATAGTTATTCACAGAATAAGTTTTATCCCGCTTCTGACACCAATGTAATATGCGAGCTACGGCTCGAGTAGATAAAACAATATTCTGTGAAATTATTTCTTTATTTTCTAGTCTATAGAACAATTCAGGTTCACACTATACTATTCTTCGCAATTCTTTTCTTACAAGGTCTCTGTCCTCTCAAATCACTTTATCTCCTTTCAATTACTTAATTCACAAATCCAAACTAATTACTTCTTCTTGTTAAATCTCAACTTTCAATTTATCACAAAATTACAACTTCGCCCATTATCACTTTTCTAATCTCTTCGCCACAGTTTAGAAACTACTGCACCTTCTCAATCGCCATCTGTCCTTATATAGGAGAAGTTTCTGATAGCCAGAAACTTCTAGCAAATTCTTCGACCACTGGAACAAGAGAAATTCTGATGTAATAATTCTTGCAGTTGTAACTCCCTCTTATCCGTAATATTATCCGTCTCTTTCGTTGACATGATCCATAGCTCTTCATCGCAGACACGAACCTCGAATGAAAGGACAGTTCGGACCAAAATTCTGCCAGAATGAAAAGACACTTCGGAATTTGTTGCATCATACTTTTAGGGAGCGTAGTTATTATTATGCTACAATATATTTCTCGATAACCCATTGATAAGAATTTAGATTAAAAACTAGGAAAGGCTATGGTTTTCTCCGTACTTTATGCGATGACTGCGTCATCTTTTCTACGACTTTTCCACTTCGATTTCGATCCTTTCGACCGATCGATCTCAAAATTGTGATCAATGTTGATTTAATTATAATAGTGAATCTCAAAGTGGGTTTCTCATTTCTGTCTGTTTGTATAAACAGACTATACAGAACGGATTTTCGAGTCACAATTCCTGGTGAAACTCATTCTAACCCCAAAATTAATGGTACTTTACTAATGGTCGATTTTGAAAAAAAAAAAAAAATTTCCTCGAAAACGTTTCCAACGATTTTAATACAATTTCATATTTGAGTTCTGGTGGGCATATACTATAAGATAGCTTAGAAGGTTTTTCCCAAACAAATATGTACAACGGTACTTTACCTATTGACCAGTGACTGCGGCGATTTTGTTTAAATTCGATATCTAAACAATATTTGGTATGTAGAAGTTCATGGTATATCAAGTTTTGGAATACTGTCAAATACTTTTTTCCCATTTATAGAGGATTTGTTGACAAAAAATAAGTATATACTAACATATGTATTATATATATAGATTTTATCGATTTTGTTTAATTTTCGAACTGCGAATTGCAAACAAACAACATAGAGGTGCAAGAAAGTGCGACATAGTCGTGCACTTTATTTCATTAGAATTCGTACGAAAATTTTTGTCTGACGTTTAATCGTCATAGCTAATTAAGCGGAGCAGGTAAATAATTTCCTCCTGACATAAGTGGTCAGCTTTCCGAGTAAGGACAATAATGAAAATATTTTCCAGATAAATAAAGTTATTTAAATCGGCTCAGCCGTTCTCAAATTAATGGTACAGCAGCAAACTGAACGTTAAGATATTGAAAATATAAAAATATGCTCATTGCTAGTTAAATAAAGTGATTTAATTGCTGTATCGAACTTTTTTGTATATCATTTTGAACTCTAAAAGTCTCTTATAAACTGTTTTAACATACCATTTACAGTTTAGTCGCCATATAGAATTAAACGCACCCCACTATTGATTTTACCTGAAGTTATACGTACGTATAGTTTCAGTGGGTTGGGCTGTGAGTAAATGGCGAGTGTGTCTTTTATATGCGTTAACTCCCAGATCTTGTTTGATAATGCGACCTTGTCAGGTGGTGCGATATATCGCCAAACGTAAGATTTTTTATCTAATTCTGCGATTTAAATTCGGTTTATGTGATACCTCATATATAGTGCGATTTGAGCGACTCTTCTGCCATATTGATAATACTTAATCACTAAATGAAATATATCACTTTAACCTTTTACTGTTCGAATTACGTAACTCGACCAAATTTACTTTAGCGGTGCACATCTGAGAACAAAATTATGTAGTGTGCTTATTGATAATTACTTTAAAATAAAAGAAAACGCAAAAAATGTTTTCCTGATAAATAGAAAAAATCATATTTAAGTAATAAGACATTATTGTATTTCAATTGAGAGTTTCATAATGTAATGCTTATTGTAATGAGGTTTGGTAAAAAGATAAATGGTAGGGAATCGTGCCACCCTTTCACAATTAAATATGTTTTACGGACATTAATATTTGGTGATATCATTTCTAGGTGAACATTTTCGTTGGATGCAAATACCTGTTATTTACGAGTAGGTCTGCTTTATTATAGTAGAGAAAATTGAAATGAGAAATATTAAAATTTGTAAATTTGATTGAAATCGAAAATATTTATTAGACCACATTCTGCTCTACACGTTTCTCATACAATATATATTTATAGATGTAATTTTTAGCGCACTAGCAGAATTAGTCACTTCTGCTTTACTATCGATTTTAGCGACATTATGCTTGCGTATTTTTGATTTCTCATTTTTGCGCAATGTTCAGATTGCAACGCTTATTGAAATTAAAACAAATTCTGGGGGATAATATGTCTTGTCAAAGTAAAAAAATAAAAAATTGATTGATTAATTGTTATCGAGCAAAGAATGTTTTTTTTTTTTGTAATACTTTAACTGAAATTGATTAACTTCAGAATGACTGTAGATATTTGCTTAGTTACTTTACTGTAGATGGCGCTACAGTAGGGAGTGGACTTTGGCATCACCCAGCAACTCTCTCCAGCCAGCTTGATCTTGAGCTAACTACCTCTAGTTTTACACATGAAGTTGGAAATCCATTTCCGCTTGTGTGTGATACCTTAGGAGAGGTCTTGCTTCCGGGATAGATTCAAAGACTTTCGGTCTACAAGCGAAGCGAGTTATAGTTGTAACGAATTAAATTGTCTATCCTTTATGTGGAATTATTTCGAATTTGGGGATATTTTATTTACATAAAATGATTATAATAATGAATAAAATTTTGGAATTTTTTTCCGATTAATAATTTCAAATTCTGTGGAAGAACGTAATAGAAACCTGGCAAGCCTGAGTATGGCCGTACTGATGTTTCTATCCTGCTCCTCAAAGTGCTTCGTTTTCGTTGCTTTGAAAGGCTTGAGTGGTGATCTAATTCCATTTCGAAGTCATATCCTAATTCTTTTTCAGATATACCATGAAAATGTTGAGCGTAAGCAGCCCGTAACAGGCCTTCGTAACGTTTGCAAGGTAACATTTCTTCTTAAGCGTTTTCCATCAGACAATCGAACCATAGGTCAAGATGGGCTTCACCACCGCAGAGTAATGCCAGTATACTACTTCTGGTTTAAATCCCCATGTTGTCACAAAAACCCTTTTGCGTGCATATAGTACGTATGCTTTTTTGATTCGTTTGTCAATGTCATCCAACTTGGTTTGAAATGTAGTATTACGCGGAGATAGAAAGGAACCCAGGGTGAATTCTTTAACTTGAAGAGGTTTTTTTTATTATGTAGACTACCTTATGAAGTAGTTATCCCCATTAACAATCCTCACGTACATATCTATTAACCGTTCCAAATCTTATTGGTCCGTAGACGTTGGTATTAGTGCGGTTTATCTTATCCAACTTGGGTATAAAAAAAGATCACTCTAACTTCTCGTCAGGATATAACCCATTTTCAAACACCATCAGTAAATATACTTAAGGCATGATAGGCCCTCCTAATTCTTCAATTTTCTGATCGTCAATGATTTAGTTGATTCATCCATACAGTCAGCCAAGTGACATTTCTGGAGAGTTTCCAGCGTATTTTCATAAGAGTCTGTCCACCTACCATCACAGTTCTTGATAAAAGACACCTGTAGAGGAGCCTTAGCAAGGACACAACGCTTCCAGCGCTGAACGATGAGATCCGTTATGATACTTATGAATTACTGCAGGATGTACGCAGCCAAATAAAGAAAATTTTCATCAAAAAGGCGGAAGTCTGCAAGGCCAGCCGTGGCGTCTATTTGGCGGATATCATTTCTTATGTTTAATGTCAATGATTTTGATCTCTACGAGTTACAAATTTTGCTCTAAAGCCGCAGGAAAGTTACATTCTATGCTAATATTGAACTTCAGATCACCAAAGAGACCTGAATTTCTATTCGAAAAATCTTATGACAAAATGTAATAAAAAAACTCTGTCATACCATAGATTTCTTTCTCAAGAATGAAATAATTCGGCAATATAGTTTTTCTTAATAGTAGTACTAAATTGAAAGGAATAGTACTGTAGTAAGTACAGCTAGATCGAAAGTAGCAGGAATACTACTATAGTAGTACAAATGTCAGCCCTGTGGTACTCTTACTTAATACAGGTGCACTCTTAATTAGGAATGTGTGTTGAAATAATGGATATACAACATACATGTATGTCCATAGAGCATCATATTGTAGCATAATAATAACTACGCCCCCTAAAAATATGACGCAACAAATTCCGAAGTGACTTTTCATTCTGGCAGAATTTTGGTTCGTACTGTCCTTTCATTCGAGGTTCGTGTCTGGGACGAAGTCTCCACAGCTCATGTCAACGAAAGAGACGAATAATATCAGGGATAAAAGGGAATTATAACTGCAAGAATTATTTCTCTTATTCCAGTGGTCGAAGAATTTGCTAGAAGTTTCTGGCTATCAGAAACTTCTGCTATATAAGGACAGATGGTGGTCAAAAAAAAGACAGTTGGTTTAGAACCGTGGCGAAGAGATTGGAAAAGTGATAATGGGCGAAGTTGTAATTTGGTGATAAATTGAAAGTTGAGAGTGAACAAGAAAAAGTAATTAGTTTGGATTTGTGAATTAAGTAATTGAAAGGAGATAAAGTGATTAGAGAGGAAAGAGACATTGTAAGAAAAGAATTGCGAAGAATAGTATAGTGTGAACCTGAATTGTTCTATAGACTAGAAAATAAAGAAATAATTTCACAGAATACTGTTTTATCTACTCGAGCCGTAGCTCGCATGTTACAATATAATAATATTAATCTTATAGGTACATATATCTTTTTATCTTATACATACATTTCTGAGTGTTACGGCTGCATGTATTCGCCTAGGCACTTAGTCCATTAACTTGCGACAAGTTTCAACAGGAAACGCGTTCCAAGCTCTTTCTATGGCTGACCACAACTTATTTTTATTTTGGAATGTTTCCTTAGCCAAAGATCTCTTAAATTCGCCCCACATATTCTCAATCGGATTGAGAAAGCAATTGGAGCACCTATACTTGTTGATGACCCAACCAAGATTTCACCAATTTTGACGAATGCTTGGGATCATTGCCATGCTGGAAGTGTCACCGTAGCGGCATGTTGTCCTCCGCATATGGCAACGTAATATTTTCCAAGATATCACAGTAGACCTCTTTTGTCATGACATTATGGATCTGAAAAATACGGCCCATACCGAAACAACAGAAGCATCCCCATACCATTATTGAACGGCCGTCATGTTTAACGGTTTTTTTTGTGTAGCTGTTGTGAAACTCCTTGCCTTGTGGTCTTCTAACATTTCATTTACAATCGGAGTCGAATAAATTCATTTTGGTCTCATCACTCCACAATATATTACGAAACCGTTCTACTATGGGCTTGCAAACTGTCTCGTGCGAACTGTCACTTATTCCTCATATTTTTCCTGCTCAGTAACTTTTCTAGTGATCCTTCCTGGTAATTGAATTTGCTGTAACCTTTTGCGGACCGTTGGCGGACTGATGACGTTGTTAATTTTCGCCGCTTTGGTTTTTTATGACATGAATGGGTCCTTTTTTGCAAGCAATATGATTCGAGCATCCGTCGCTGAGGTTGTTTTTCGCGGTCTGCCTCGTGTTTCTGCTGCAGGCGTTCTTTTCAAATCATTCGCTACAAAATTTATGGATCTGTTTAAGTTTCCAGCAATAAATTTTAGCGTTTTGCCAGCATTTCTCAAGTTTTTGATGATGCGAAGTTCTTCCGGAGTGCAATGCTTACTACGACCCATCTGTTATGAAAAGCTGATACAGTTTTAACAATAATGATCGAAGTTATAAGAAACGTTAGCAAGATCACCTTTTGCTGAATAAAAAAAAAAGAAAATCCCGAATGAATGGCAGTTACCTATTATTTTGATCAGGCACAAACTGACGTACTTTCACATTTCCTGCTGCAAAACTACTAATCACAACAGATGACTTTTCTTAAATACATTAAAACAAAGGAAAATTTCTCTGTTCAAGTAACAGTACCGTTAGGCTCTTGACACACTATTCGGTTTTGACCGGACGCCAAAAAATCGAAAGGCGTAGATCCGAATTGGCAACACGTTTACAGTATACAGTTTATGCACGGCTTTTTTTCCGTCACAAGCTCAGTTTGTGGTTGTGTGGTGTGCTGTTTGATCATAATGGGTCGTAAACAAATGGCTCGAGCACAACTGATAGTACGATTTAAAACCGTCTAATGTGAAAGCGTGCACTTGGTCACGTACAGCACTGAGTAATCAGACGCCGTCCGGATGCAGTGGGTTGACGGCAAAATGCCGTTCTTTACGCCACTAAAAGAATGTCGCCGTTCGATTTTTTTCGATTTTCAACCGAATAATGTGAAAAGAGCTTTAAAGTTTGCAAAAACATTGACAGAGAGCTGATTTCAGTGTTGCCATTACTGTTACACTTCATTACCTATTATTTTGATCAGCACTATTATTATATATAACATATTGTAGCATAATAATAACTACGCGCCTATGTCTATGCAGCAAATTCCGAAGTGACTTTCCATTCTGGCAGAATTTTTGGTTCAAACTGTCCTTCATTCGAGGTTCGTGTCTGGGACGAAGTCTCCACAGCTCATGTCAACGAAAGAGACAAATAATATTAGGGATAATATTAGGGATAATATTAGGGAATTATAACTGCAAGAATTATTTCTCTTGTTCCAGTGGTCGAAGAATTTGCTAGAAGTTTCTGGCTATCAGAAACTTCTGCTATATAAGGACAGATGGCGATCAAAAAAAAGACACAGTTGGTTTTAGAACCGTGGCGAAGAGATTGGAAAAGTGATAATGGGCGAAGTTGTAATTTGGTGATAAATTGAAAGTTGAGAGTAAACAAGAAAAAGTAATTAGTTTGAATTTGTGAATTAAGTAATTGAAAGGAGATAAAGTGATTTGAGAGGAAAGAGACCTTGTAAGAAAAGAATTTGAGAAGAATAGTATAGTGTGAACTTGAATTGTTCTATAGAGTAGAAAATAAAGAAATAATTTCACAGAATAATTGTTTTATCTACTCGAGCCGTAGCTCGCATATTACATTGGTGTCAGAAGCGGGATAAAACTTATTCTGTGAATAACTATTTCCGTGGTGTGAAATTGCACAAGCAAAAAAAAAAAAAAAACGATTTCTGTGTTGAGTTAATTAGTTGTGCAAAATGGGTCGCAAATTGGGAAAACTAACTATAACTCAACTAAAGGCAGAACTCAGTAAGCGGAACCTCGACACAACTGGGGGAAAAGATGCCCTACTGATTCGTCTGGAAGAAGCAGTAACGCAGGAAGGTGAAAATCCGCATGACATAGAGTTTGACGTGGAAGAGGAACCAGCAAGTACAGTAGCCGACCCGGGTATAACAAGTCTGCTCCTGCAACTTAAGTTAGTCATGGACGAACAAAAGAAAGCAATAGAAGATCAAAGTCATAAGCTCGATGACCAAAAGAATTCTCTAGAACTTAAGCTGGATGAACAAAAGAAAGCGATGGACGAACAAAAGAAAGCAATGGGCGACCAAAGGAATTCTCTAGAACTTAAGCTGGACGAACAAAAGAAAGCAATGGACGAACAAAAGAATTCTCTAGAACTTAAGCTGGATGAACAAAAGAAAGCGATGGACGAACAAAAGAAAGCAATGGGCGACCAAAGGAATTCTCTAGAACTTAAGCTGGACGAACAAAAGAAAGCAATGGACGAACAAAAGAAAGCAATGGACGAACAAAAGAATTCTCTAGATGCTCTGGAAAGTAAACTTGATGAGCAAAACAAGAACTTGGAATCCAAATTCGAAGTGATCGAAGAAAAAATCGAGAAGGTCGAGACGCAACTCGAAAAAGTCGAAATTAGATTCGATGAAAATTTTGAGAAACATGAAACTCAGTTCGGGAAGATAGAGACTCAGTTTGAAAAAGTGGATACGCAATTCGAGATAGTAGGAAAGCAAGTCGAAAATCTTGCTAAGGAGCTCAGCAACGTGAAGAGACAGAAAGCACGGGAATATTCCACTGACGGTCTGAGAAGAAAGGAGATGCAGCCTCCTATCTTCGATGGTCAAACATCATGGCCAATTTATAAAAGGCAATTCGAAGCGGCCGCAATGACCAATAGCTGGGACGATGAAGAGAAGTCTATTGCACTCACGCTTGCACTGAGGGGTCCAGCTGCGGAGCTCTTGCAGACCATCCCGGAAGATAAACAGCAGAACTACGACTCTCTGGTTCAGGCTATCGAGATGCGGTTTGGGGATGAACACATGCAGCAGGTGTACAGGGTTCAGCTGCGTAGTCGAGTCCAGAAAAGGGGGGAAACGCTCCAACAGTTGCAAGCGGATATAGAGCGACTAGCCCATCTTTCATACCCTAAAGCCGGTGAGGAGCTTATCAACGAAATGGCGGTGGAAGCTTTTATTCAGGCCATAGAGGACAGACAACTGCAAATGGCTGTAAGGATGGCTGAAAAGCGAACACTCCCCGAGGCATTGGCATTCGCTTTGTCAATGAAGGCTGCGGAGCAAGCATACCAGGGAATACACCGTGTCAGGGAAATGTCCGTCGTGGAATGCTCATGCCAGAGAACAGCCGTCATGGATGAAGACAGAGCTCGCGGAAGTCAAATCCGTTGCTGGAATTGCAACCAAACCGGACACCTACAACGGCAGTGCAGAAGTGCACCTAGACGAGGAAATTGTCCACATTGCGGAAGTAGGAGAAGCAGAGAGGAAGCATCCTGTCGGTCAGACTTCCCAAAACCAGCAGTCGGGGGATGCGTAAGGACCAACTTCGCGGGGCAGAAGTTGGTTACTGGAATCGAGGCCCCCAGGACCACCATTCAAGTTTCGCAAACCAAACGGGGTAACAAGAGCCTGACAGTGGAGGCACTAATCAACAAGAAGAAGTGCGTAGCCACCATCGACACAGGTGCCACCGCCTCCATTGTAAGAAGAGATATCGTCAAAGGCTCCTGGCTGCACAACACCAACAGCTACTGCCTGAAGACTGCAACAGGGGAAATGGCGAAGGTATTTGGAGAAGTTCGTCTTACGATTACTCTGGCAGGACTGACGTTCGCCCATGCGTTTCTGGTGGCAGACATATGCGACGAGTGCATCATCGGAATAGACTTCATGAAAGCAAATGAAGTAATCTTGGACATCGGGATGCAAGTACTGAGGTATCGAAATGTGGAGATTCCGATGGTGTACGGAAATGAGAATGCCGTAACTCTCAGGACAGTCATCAGCAAAGACGAAGTTTTGCCGCCGTCTTCAGAGACAATCATTTGGACGAAGCTGGAAGGTGATCTTGGGAGCCACCGATTCTACATAGTAGAACCAGACCCAGAGAAGAATTCTCAAGACTACATCGTGGGAAAGACGTTAGTCGAACCAAAGAACACCATGGTTCCAGTGAGAGTTTTGAACGCAAGACCACACACTGTCAAACTAAGGCGAGGGGAGGTGACTGGAAAATGCACGCCGATTACCGCCGTCGCAACAATATCTGAACGTGATGCTCCAAAACCTCTCCCATCACCTTGGACAGCGGAAACGAGAGAGACGATTCTCCAGTCCAGTGAGCTGAATCAGGAGCAGCGAACTATGGCAGAGAATCTTATCAATGAGTACGCTGATGTATTTGCCGCACAGGACGGAGAATACGGCCGAACACACCTGGTACAACATCGAATAGACACTGGTGATACTAGACCAATTCGTCAGCCTGCTAGGCGCCTTCCATTGGCAAAGCAGACAGAAGTTGCAGAGATGGTGTCGGCAATGGAGAAAGAAGGTGTGATTGAAAGTTCCAAAAGTCCGTGGGCATCACCGGTTGTACTGGTTAAGAAGAAAGATGGCAGCACGCGGTTCTGCGTGGACTATCGGCAGCTCAATTACGTCACCAAGAAAGACAGCTACCCTCTGCCACGGATTGACGACACGCTAGACACACTATCAGGAGCCCGATGGTTTTCCACTCTCGACTTGAAGAGTGGCTACTGGCAGGTACAGATCCATCCAGAAGACCGGGAGAAAACCGCCTTCACCGCAGGAAATGGGCTATGGCAATTCACGGTAATGCCATTCGGGCTGTGCAATGCTCCGGCGACTTTCGAGCGATTGATGGAATGTGTCCTGCAAGGGTTAACATGGAAAACCTGTTTGGTATACTTGGATGATGTCATCGTCGTAGGAAAAACGTTTGCGCAACACCGAGACAATCTAAGGGATGTGTTTCAAAGGCTTCGAAGTGCCCACCTGAAGCTCAACCCCAAGAAGTGCGCCCTGTTTAGAGCGGAAGTCAAGTACCTGGGACACATAATTTCAGCGAAAGGAGTGAGAACCGATCCAGAGAAGGTCGAAGCGGTGAAAAACTGGCCAGTCCCCAAGGATAAACACCAACTAAGGAGCTTCCTGGGCCTAGCCACCTACTACAGACGGTTCGTGAAGGATTTTGCCGGGATCGCAAAGAACCTGCACCAGTTGACGGAAAAGGGAAAACAATTCAAATGGACAATTGAGTGCGAGAAGAGCTTCAAGGCACTTAAACAACGGCTATGC
The DNA here is from genome assembly GCA_963082735.1 of Pocota personata. Taxonomy (NCBI): domain Eukaryota; kingdom Metazoa; phylum Arthropoda; class Insecta; order Diptera; family Syrphidae; genus Pocota; species Pocota personata. The sequence goes on from OY720431.1 coordinate 71,561,307, forward strand.
GATGCCCCGATACTGGCTTACCCCACTCCCGGGGAAACGTTCATTGTGGATGCAGATGCTAGTAATGTTGGGGTAGGAGCCGTACTCTCCCAGGTGCATGACGGCCAAGAGAAGGTGGTTGCGTACTTCAGCAAGGTGCTCTCTAAGCCAGAAAGGAACTACTGCGTGACAAGGAGAGAACTTCTAGCTTTGATCTTGGCTACGAAGCATTTTCACAAATACCTCTACGGGAGGAAGTTCGTTCTTCGCACAGACCATGCAGCCTTAAAATGGCTATTACAGTTCAAGAGTCCTGAGGGTCAGGTCGCAAGATGGATCGAAAGGCTGCAAATCTACGACTACGAAATACAGCATCGTAAAGGAAAACTCCACTCTAATGCGGATGCACTGTCCCGGAGACCATGCAGAACGGATTGTAAACATTGTGCGCGTCAGGAAGAACGGGAGCTGGTTTCCATCCAAAGAATGAGAGCCGAACCTATCGCCGGCTGGAGCGTAGATGAGATCCGGAACGCTCAGAAGGAAGACCCCGATATCGAGCCGATTCTGGCCTGGAAGGAGAACATGGAGAAACCGGATCATCAGGACATCTCTCACAGAAGCCCGACCTTAAAGGCATATTTTGCGCAGTGGGACTCCCTCCATGTCCAAGAAGGTGTTCTGAGAAGAAAATGGGAATCCTCCGACGGAAAATCGTTTGTAATGCAGCTTGTAGTACCGCGGACGAGGGTCAAGGAGGTGTTACAGGAAATGCATGGCGGGGCGACCGGAGGCCACTTGGGAGTGAATAAGACGCTAGAAAAGGTACGAGAACGTTTTTATTGGTTAAAAGCGAAGGAAGATATCGAAGACTGGTGCAGAAAATGCGACGTGTGTGCAGCTAGCAAGGGTCCGAGAATCAAAACTCGAGGTAAGATGCACCAATACAACGTGGGAGCACCTTTCGAACGAATCGCCATTGACATCGCAGGGCCCTTTCCGGAAACCGACAATGGTAATCGGTATATACTCGTAGTGATGGACTACTTCAGTAAGTGGCCGGAAGCGTTTCCGATCCCTAACCAGGAAGCCAGAACCGTGGCGGAGCAGATCGTCTACAATTGGGTTAGCAGATTCGGTGTGCCCTTGGAATTGCATTCTGACCAAGGGCGGAACTTCGAGTCAAGAATCTTCCAAGAGATGTGTCAACTACTCGGAATCAAAAAGACAAGGACAACCCCGCTTCATCCACAGTCGGACGGTATGGTGGAGCGTTTCAATAGGACTTTGGACGAACATCTCTCGAAGGTCGTAGGTGACTACCAACGGGATTGGGACCGGCAGATTCCCTTGTTTTTGATGGCCTATAGAAGTGCCGTGCATAGCACTACTCGACATACGCCGTTCGAAATCTTATTTGGTGGAATAGCTCGTTTACCCAGTGAGGTGAAATTTGGATCTCCTACCAATGAGCCCAGAAATGAAGAAGAATACGTGGCGGACCTTAGGGAAAGGCTTAGGGACATACACCAAAGGACCAGAAGCCAGATTAAGATGACGAGCGACCGCATGAAGACCAGGTATGATGCCAAGGCAACAACGTCAGGATTCCAGGAAGGAGATCTGGTGTGGCTGTATAATCCCCATCGCCAAAAGGGGAAATCACCTAAGTTACAGCGGAACTGGGAAGGTCCCTACAGAATAGTAACCCGCATCAACGATGTTGTCTACCGCATCCAGCGAGGACCAAGGGCCAAAATGAAAGTGGTTCATGTGGACCGACTGAGTCGATACAATGGCCGAAATGAGGATGCACTTGTTCGGGACGAACACGTCTAAGAGGGGGGCAGTGTAGCATAATAATAACTACGCGCCTATGTCTATGCAGCAAATTCCGAAGTGACTTTCCATTCTGGCAGAATTTTTGGTTCAAACTGTCCTTCATTCGAGGTTCGTGTCTGGGACGAAGTCTCCACAGCTCATGTCAACGAAAGAGACAAATAATATTAGGGATAATATTAGGGATAATATTAGGGAATTATAACTGCAAGAATTATTTCTCTTGTTCCAGTGGTCGAAGAATTTGCTAGAAGTTTCTGGCTATCAGAAACTTCTGCTATATAAGGACAGATGGCGATCAAAAAAAAGACACAGTTGGTTTTAGAACCGTGGCGAAGAGATTGGAAAAGTGATAATGGGCGAAGTTGTAATTTGGTGATAAATTGAAAGTTGAGAGTAAACAAGAAAAAGTAATTAGTTTGAATTTGTGAATTAAGTAATTGAAAGGAGATAAAGTGATTTGAGAGGAAAGAGACCTTGTAAGAAAAGAATTTGCGAAGAATAGTATAGTGTGAACTTGAATTGTTCTATAGAGTAGAAAATAAAGAAATAATTTCACAGAATAATTGTTTTATCTACTCGAGCCGTAGCTCGCATATTACAATATTATATATTAATCGATTTGCCATGAAGAAAATAAGTTAACAGAAGTAAATTTATGATCCAGAATAATTTAAATTGGTTTCTAAACCTTTTTATGTACTTTAAAACTTTACTTTACACGCAACTAACTTTAAAGTGGCTGCACCTATTTGTAATATATACGTAACTTTTTTTTCTTATTAGTGTTTTAATTGATGAGGAGTTTCAGATATTAATCATTAGTTTGTGGTTCTTAGAACCCAAGTTGGAAAAGAAGGAAAAAAACAGTTCCGTTAAATGAACATGCATGTAAACATACGCACACCAATCCACTGGTTCATTTTGTCTGGTCTTTTTCCTACAAAAACTTATATTTGTGCTTGCTCCTTAGGTTCTAAGAACCACAAACTAATGATTAATATCTGAAACTCCTCATCAATTAAAACACATGTATACATTTTTGGAACAGGCTATAATCTGTAAACACAAAGGCCACTGGAGAGTGTCTGATGACCTGTTGTCACGGATGGAGTCGAATAGGTCTGATAAGAATAACTAACATAACTAAAATACATTTACTCGTAGTTTATAATTTGTAATATGAAGATCTTATGAATGTATCTATATATATGCATATATAAAGGTACATTTATATAGACATGTATATAGACCCTCAGAATCTATGCATATCAAACATATAAATATTCATCACCGAAATGTACGTATAAATATTTTATTGTTACAGACATTCCAACGATGACATTGGGAGTTACTATCACAGTGTGGCTGGAAACCCAAACAACAGCGTTCGAGGTCGTTACGGTTCGAGGAATCCATCGAGTGGACGTGTGGAAGAAACCGTCTATACGGCTGGACCACGTGGGTAAGAAACAATAGCAGTGATATCATAAGACCAATATGTGAAGACAGAAAAAAGATCGTTTGTGAAGTAAACTTAGATACCATTCTTCTTTTTTTTTGAGGAAGCAAGTCATTCTAGTTTTCATTCTAGAGCAATTCAATTATTTTTGTGAAAAGCAGCAAAAAGACTTGCAATGTTTAGTAAGTTATTACAAAAATGGAGTAAGGAGAATAGAAACACAGTGTTATCATACAGATCTGGAGCGGATGTATACCTTAGATCTTACGTAGGGCGATTTGTAGCACAAAGCATTGCAGGTGGTAACTGAATGTGCTTTCATATCAGAATATAATTTGCGATCAATGTGGTGTGTCTCCGGTCTTTATCTGCAGTAAAGTTTCATTAAGAGAATCGTACGAGTATAGAGAAATAAAAACAATAATAAACAAATGTGTATGCATTCAGTAGAATTATCTTATTGCAATTTACTCAAAAATGGGACCGGATTAACGTAATTAACGTTGATCAATTAGTGATTTGAATTTAATTATTTATTAACTTAGAGGGCTACTACGACGCTGGTAAAATTTGAAAAGTATCCATGAAAGTGGTCTTTGATCAACGAAGTATTCACATCGAAAATATAAACAACATTTATTCGTTTATTCATTACATTCGAAATCTTTTAGACTATTTTCTATGTGGATACATTACTGTGCGTTTTCGTCACGAATTCATATTTTCAATTTTGTAAATCTTTAATTTGAATGACTAAAGATTTGTGTTGTGATTTTTACTAAAGAAGTAAGTACTTTTCAGTTAGGTACCTGATCTGAAAGAGAACCTGATTTGAAGGATCTTATGTAGGTACTTACTAAGTTAACGGCTACTAGACCTGTGAAGAGTCTCCGCCTGAGACGTCGCAGCCTTAATTAATCGTCGATCCCATGCACATTGGTTCCAGTTCTTTAAACCAAGCTGTCTAGCATCCGCTATTACTTGGTCTTTAAAACGCAGACTCGATCTTCCTGGGTTCCCCGAACCTGTCGGCTGGTATTTGCAGATACTTTTGTCTTGAGCATTGTTGTCCATTCATTAAGAGTGACCGAGCTAATGTAGTCATCGGGTCTTGGCTTTTTGAACTGCATCCACATCTTGGTAGATGAGACAAGGGAAGGACATCTGCAGCGGAATTGAACTATAGTCTCTTTTTCGTCTTCGCAGGTTCTATAGAAATCATCGATTGCTCACTTGACTACCGAAAACGCAGTGTCCGGTGATGATGCTTGTGAGTTTGACGATGTTATCTCTATGGTGTTTTTGGATTTAACTATTTATTTATTTAGTTACAATTTCCCGGGATATTGCAATGACTAGGTACCTAGTAGAGAATGATATTAAACTGTTTAGCTGTCTTGTTAAGAGGCAGTCCTCCACTGCCCTAGATTTCACTGATTGTGCATTACTTTTTGCTGTAGCCGCTATATGAATCCTACAATTTTATTGCACGAGTATAGAGTATCTAGGAGTTTTCTAGCGCTTTTAACCTAAGCCCCACATAGTTCGCGTCTTATGAGAAGTTTAGACTAGACCCTTTGAGGTTTGGAGATGTTGCTAGTTGCTTGAAATTTTGTTTATTTGTGATTAAGACTAATTTTGTTGTGGCCGAATTGAGGTTTACGTAACAGCTCTCAGTCCAAGAGACCTGCAAAAAAAGCAAATTGTGATTTTTTTTTATACTGTGCCAAAGGCTGCGTAATCTTCAAAGATACCAGGAATACTGGTATGCACGAGGGGGTTAGTAGAGAAAGAGGTCGCCTGACCGCTTGAAAAGATTTATTTCAATTTCCTTCAAGACAGTTTTGGTGTTAAGCTTAGCTACTGATTCGGCAGTGCAAAAGATCACTAGTGATCGGCCAGTTTTTTGTTTCTTGCGACGTCGAAGGCAAGTCTGTGGTGCCGATTGTTTTCGACGTTGAAACAGAAGTTTCTTACGGAACAGGTTTTTTAAGCCCATCCACGATTCTCCAGTCATTTACAGTGCATTTACAGTTTCTCAGACTTTTTGTAGTCATTGTTGCCCATTGAAGATACTAATTCTCCGTCTCGTTTTGATGCTTTTAGCCTTCTTCTTGTCTAGGCGGCCAAGTACCTTATCATGCGTACCAGCTTCCTGCCCTTAAAGCTTGGCGGTTTCGAAGTGGGGGGAAGAGCAGGGCTTGAATTGTAGGTTGACTCATTTGGAAAGAAACATGGTGATATACATAGGTAGTATCATCTAAGTAGAATCTCTGCAGATGCCCCTCCAAATGTGCAATGCGTGTCTGTTCGCCGTCGTTGAGAGCAGCTATTTTAAAATTTTATTGGTGAGCTCCATCCTCAAGGCCTGGATTGTTTCTTGAACTAATTTTGGTGCCACTACTAGCCACAGAGCTTTTCGTTATGAAGAGGCTAAATGATCCAGATGGTCGCCTAATACATGTATACACCGTTTGCGACTGGCTATTTTTTAAACTGATTAATTTGTTCGAATTCTCTCGAACCTATAACGCAGGGAGAGCGCCTTGAAATACCTATTGGTTTTGCTTTTGAATAGCAAGTTTCTGGAAATATATCTAATTTCAAAGTTTACTTGTCCTGTAGCTAAGGGAATAAAGATGTCCGATTCGTTGACAGGTGAACAGATACGTAGGTGATGAGCTTTGGCGGCTTGCATAGTACAATAGAACGCTGAAATGTTGCATTTCTAGGGTTTATTCCATTGAGGTTTTCGAAACATATGCCGTAGAGACAACGTTAGGAAATTTGATGTTAGTGTGAGGTAATCAATTAAACGAGCTACTTGTCTTTGTAAGTTGTCAAGTAGATAAGTACAATAGTCAAGTCATCTAGCGGCATGATGATTTAGTGCATCTTCGTCTTCGAGGTCATATCTGAGGCACAACTCGGTAAAGGAAGACCTCATCTAAGATGGCGCACATAAATGGAATAGGAACGTACCGTAACCCGACATTTTTTGAACAAAAAGTTTCGTCGAGTTCATTTTACCGACACGGTTGGTGTTCATGCTATTTCGACTACAATTTCACGTTCAATCGATAGGTGGCGCAGGGAGTGGTATAGAGTTTGGTAGCAATCGATAAAACGGTTTTGTTTCATCGTGCGGAGATGGCGCTGTACGCTGTACTTATGGACACTTAGGTGTGCCAATGTCAAATGAAAATGAACCAACCACTTTATAATTCGTTATAATTTAAACATTTATTACTTGGAATTACTCAACTTATAAATTAAAAACAAAAAGATGGCGCAATTTTGAGGCGCCAGAAAACTATACAAAGAAAAATTAGACGACTAGTTTTTTGTCGAAAGGACAAAAACAGAATGTCGCAGTAATCTCCGCCGTTGAGAATTTTCTTGAATCCTCTGAGATGTTTGGTGCGACCTCTATGTGTAAATCATTTAAGTTGAGTTCGCCACATACTTTTGGCTGACAGTTCTTCACTTCAACGATAGACAGCACGAGGCGCTTGTGCTGTTAGAATACGAATTTAACTTAAGGGAAACTGCGATATCTGTGTATCTTTTTTTCTCTTGCAGTCTGCAGATACAGAGGTTTTTTTTTTTTAACAGGAGCGTGGCCACGCCCAATTGGCGTGTAGGCACTGGCAGCAGTACTTCAACATTCCTTAAGAAAGCTATAATTACGGCTGCGGAGGATTACCTTAGGTATAATGGAGATATTGTCTCTTCTTTTAGAAAAAAGCTCCTCTTCTTTTACACAGAGCTACACACTCACATAGTATGTGTTCTGCAGTTTCGTCCTCTTCTAGGCAGAGGCGGCAGGTAATATCCTCTGAGATTCTTATTTTATTTAGGTGGTAAAGTAATTGACAGTGACCAGTAAGGAAGCTGTCAAGCCTCCTTATGTCATTTCTGCTATATTTTAGGATATTAGCTGCCTGTTTTGGAAGGGTTGGACAGCTCTTTTAGCTTGTCTGAGGCCTTGGGAGTTATTCCAATGGGAAATGCACATGTTGCGTTTCCAATTGTTTAGGGTTAGTTTGAATGCAGAATCAGATATTCCGCAAAGGGTTCTGTACCCACCATAATTTCACTTTATTGTATCGGGCCAAATTTTGTAAACTGTCGAAGCAGCTTAGAACTGATTTTGAACTGATCAGGTGGGAGATCAGTCTTTTAAGCGCTGCTTGGCTGTCGGTGAGTATGTGTATAGGAGCACCTTTGATTCCTGATTGCAAGTTGATATTTGCACAGGTCTCAATAGTGTAAAGCTCGGCCTCGAAAACACTGGGACCCTTTCCAAGTGATTTCGTAATCTTGTGGGCCCATACACACCGGCGCCAACTCCTGAATCCATTTTTGATCCATCGGTATACCAAACGATTCCTTTTGGATCAAGCAACGGTCTGCCATTATACCATATAACACGGTTTGGGATCTCAATCTCAAACCTTCTAACAAAGTAAGTTTATTATCTGTGGTAATAGGTTCGTCGATTTCCCTGTGTCTCATGGCACTAGTGATGGACTCATAACCAGCGTTATCAAAAGCATCTTCTATGTCAAGGAATGCGCAAAGGGCGATTTCTTTGCCACGATAGACTGATTTAATCTCTGTAACGAGTTGATGAAGGGCGCCTTCCGTGAATCGACCTTTCCTGTATGCATATTGATTAGAGTGCAGAGGAGTAGTCTTTTCAAGAATACTCGTACCTCTAATATTCAAGAAAAACGATGTCAAGCTGATTGGACGGTAGGATTTGGGTAGCTCACTGGGTTTGTTACCTAGCTTAGGGATAATCACCACATTTACCTCCCGTCAAGTTAGTGGAATGTATCCCAATTTAAAACTTGTTCTAAATAGAGCTAATAAGGACGGCAGGATGTATTCTAGACCTTTTTGAATAAGGGCTGGAAAAACACCATCACTGCCGGGTGCCTTAAAGGGTTTAAATGAGCCGATTGCCCATTTAATTTTACCTTGACTGAACAGATTTCCAGACAAGCTGTTGATTCTTCTGGAGGTGCCACATACTGTGCCTTCAGGAGCAACTGGTTCCTGATTACTTAAAATTTTCGAACCAGGGAAGTGTACAGAATTTCCAGGGTTTCCCTTCGACCAGATGTATAGGTGCCATCAGATTTGATGAGCAATCCCAATCCGTTGGAATGATCCCTAGAGAAAGCCTTTTGCAGACGGGCTGCTACTGGAAGAGATTCAATGTTTTCGCAGTTCTTTCTCCATGCTGTTCTCTTGGATTTCCTCAACTCTATGTTGAATTTAGTCAATGCGGACCTATATTCGTCCGAATTTTTATTGCGTTTTGCGGTGTTAAAAAGTTTTTTCACCCTTTTACGGAGTATCTCTAGCTGGTCATTCCTCCACGGCACGCTCCGTTTGCTTGTATTGTAATTTTTTGGGACACAGCTTCTCCTGAAGGAAGAGATTAGACAGTCATTTAGTTGGCAGGCTGCAACATCCACATCACATTTTGATCTTAAAGACTAAATTTCTACTTGTAAAATAATCAAGGCATTGGCATCGCATCCAATGATCAGATGCCAGTTGCGACGGTGACATGGGCCCACCAAATTCGGCACAGCCACGGGCGGAACAGATTCCGAGTCTGCAGGGAAATAAGCGGAAGCGCACACGATCTCCCGAACTTCTCCTATTATGGGAATCTCAACAATACAGGCCGCTAAGTCTCTGTTGATGAATTATGGGATGGGAAGAAAATTAATTTTAGAACTGATTAAACAAGCAGCCCTAGGCATTAACTCCCCATTGGCATATAACAACTTACATGTCCTATTATGAAGGCCCTTTATTTTACATCCAATCACCCAAGGCTTCTGGATGAGACCGAGGGCCATTTTATCCTGGATAAACCGTTGGCTAAAAATGTCCGAAGCACGTTTAGCATGTTGCAGGTTACCTTGCAGCACTTTGAAGTTTTACTTCATCATTTGTGCTTGGTGTTTTTGTGGGATGGTTTCTTTTTACTGCCAGGCGTGTTAGTGCCTGTTTTCTTAAGTGTGCCATACCCACGAGAGTGGCCAGCAAGCCTATCCCTCACAGCAGACGCTGTCTTAATAGCAGGAGTGGGCACTGATTCCACACCCGCCACATGAGAGGTCAATGTTGTCACCATCGAGGTACCAGCATCGCAGGTTCAGCAAAGTGTCTACACTAGACGCAATAGTACTAAGTGTATCTACTTTGGAGACTTTTGAGGTGGAAGATGTAGGCACAGCAGTACTACATTCCATCGTGTTCTGCAGTTCTGCGTCCTCAGGATGGGTGGAAACATCTGACACTACTCCTACGGTAGTTAGAGTAGGTTTTTGTACACCTGAGACCTTGTCTGTGCTCTTCAGGATCAGCCTAACTTTGCCAAAACAGTAGGCGACATTGCCTTTTAGCATCTTTAGGCGATCCATCGAGCAGTCTGTGACACCTAATACCAGATGAACAAGATCCCTCTCGATGGTCCTTTGTATGACCCTCCAGTTTCTGGCGAAGAGATCAATATTCTGAGCATCGAGACGCGTCAGAATTTTACTGTTCGCAAAGCCGGTACTTTGTGGAAAGAACCCACGGATGATATGCGGTTTCGGAAATGAATCCGTGGAGGGACCAGAGCATACGACTAGGAGCCAACCTGATTTGTAAAACAAACCATGAAATTGTGGTTTAGTGACCTCGTCAACCAGCTCAATGATAATGTCCATGATGGTATTTTGGACGCCGGCCATTTGCGCAGCACTAAAGGAACTGCACACCAGATCAACGGGAACCACACCCAATTTGACAATCCCTGCTATGTTCCTGCAAGAGGTCTTGTCGAGTGCGGCAGTCCCGGTTCTAGATTTTTTCTTCTGTGGGGCAGAAGGGGTAGATTCCTCGGATCGCAGACGCTTCACATCGGTACCCTTATAGGACTGAGAAGATTTGGCAGACGTGTTACTTCTATCTAAGAATTACTTCTTTTAAATAAATTGTTTTGGTAATTATTTAGAAAATGACCGACTTTCATCAAATTTTAAAATTTTATAGAACTATAGTTAAGGTCGATCTTTCTAGTTTCGAAGATTTCCTTACAAAATGTAGCTTGCTGCAGTTATAGTTTCGGCTAAAAATATGCAACATGTTTTTAAATAAAAACAATTTTTTTTCGCACTTGTGCGTAAACATTGTTGTTGTTCGTTTCTTTTGCATCCCCCGATGTTGATGAAAATATTGTAATATGTGAGCTGCGGCTCGAGTAGATAAAACAGTATTCTGTGAAATTATTTCTTTATTTTCTAGTCTATAGAACAATTCAGGTTCACACTATACTATTCTTCGCAAATTCTTTTCTTACAAGGTCTCTTTCCTCTCAAATCACTTTATCTCCTTTCAATTACTTAATTCACAAATCCAAACTAATTACTTTTTCTTGTTCACTCTCAACTTTCAATTTATCACCAAATTACAACTTCGCCCATTATCACTTTTCCAATCTCTTCGCCACGGTTCTAAACCAACTGTGTCTTTTTTGATCGCCATCTGTCCTTATATAGCAGAAGTTTCTGATAGCCAGAAACTTCTAGCAAATTCTTCGACCACTGGAACAAGAGAAATAATTCTTGCAGTTATAATTCCCTTTTATCCCTGATATTATTCGTCTCTTTCGTTGACATGAGCTGTGGAGACTTCGTCCCAGACACGAACCTCGAATGAAAGGACAGTTCGAACCAAAATTCTGCCAGAATGGAAAGTCACTTCGGAATTTGCTGCATAGACATAGGAGCGTAGTTATTATTATGCTACACTGCCCCCCTCTTAGACGTGTTCGTCCCGAACAAGTGCATCCTCATTTCGGCCATTGTATCGACTCAGTCGGTCCACATGAACCACCTTCATTTTGGCCCTTGGTCCTCGCTGGATGCGGTAGACAACATCGTTGATGCGGGTTACTATTCTGTAGGGACCTTCCCAGTTCCGCTGTAATTTAGGTGATTTCCCCTTTAGGCGATGGGGATTATACAGCCACACCAGATCTCCTTCCTGGAATCCTGACGTTGTTGCCTTGGCATCATACCTGGTCTTCATGCGCTCGCTCGTCATCTTAATCTGGCTTCTGGTCCTTTGGTGTATGTCCCTAAGCCTTTCCCTAAGGTCCGCCACGTACTCTTCTTCATTTCTGGGCTCATTGGTAGGAGATCCAAATTTCACCTCACTGGGTAAACGAGCTATTCCACCAAATAAGATTTCGAACGGCGTATGTCGAGTAGTGCTATGCACGGCACTTCTATAGGCCATCAAAAACAAGGGAATCTGCCGGTCCCAATCCCGTTGGTAGTCACCTACGACCTTCGAGAGATGTTCGTCCAAAGTTCTATTGAAACGCTCCACCATACCGTCCGACTGTGGATGAAGCGGGGTTGTCCTTGTCTTTTTGATTCCGAGTAGTTGACACATCTCTTGGAAGATTCTTGACTCGAAGTTCCGCCCTTGGTCAGAATGCAATTCCAAGGGCACACCGAATCTGCTAACCCAATTGTAGACGATCTGTTCCGCCACGGTTCTGGCTTACTGGTTAGGGATCGGAAACGCTTCCGGCCACTTACTGAAGTAGTCCATCACTACGAGTATATACCGATTACCATTGTCGGTTTCCGGAAAGGGCCCTGCGATGTCAATGGCGATTCGTTCGAAAGGTGCTCCCACGTTGTATTGGTGCATCTTACCTCGAGTTTTGATTCTCGGACCCTTGCTAGCTGCACACACGTCGCATTTTCTGCACCAGTCTTCGATATCTTCCTTCGCTTTTAACCAATAAAAACGTTCTCGTACCTTTTCTAGCGTCTTATTCACTCCCAAGTGGCCTCCGGTCGCCCCGCCATGCATTTCCTGTAACACCTCCTTGACCCTCGTCCGCGGTACGACAAGCTGCCATACAAACGACTTTCCGTCGGAGGATTCCCATTTTCTTCTCAGAACACCTTCTTGGACATGGAGGGAGTCCCACTGCGCAAAATATGCCTTTAAGGTCGGGCTTCTGTGAGAGATGTCCTGATGATCCGGTTTCTCCATGTTCTCCTTCCAGGCCAGAATCGGCTCGATATCCGGGTCTTCCTTCTGAGCGTTCCGGATCTCATCTACGCTCCAGCCGGCGATAGGTTCGGCTCTCATTCTTTGGATGGAAACCAGCTCCCGTTCTTCCTGACGCGCACAATGTTTACAATCCGTTCTGCATGGTCTCCGGGACAGTGCATCCGCATTAGAGTGGAGTTTTCCTTTACGATGCTGTATTTCGTAGTCGTAGATTTGCAGCCTTTCGATCCATCTTGCGACCTGACCCTCAGGACTCTTGAACTGTAATAGCCATTTTAAGGCTGCATGGTCTGTGCGAAGAACGATCTTCCTCCCGTAGAGGTATTTGTGAAAATGCTTCGTAGCCAAGATCAAAGCTAGAAGTTCCCGCCTTGTCACGCAGTAGTTCCTTTCTGGCTTAGAGAGCACCTTGCTGAAGTACGCAACCACCTTCTCTTGGCCGTCATGCACCTGGGAGAGTACGGCTCCTACCCCGACATTACTAGCATCTGCATTCACAACGAACGTTTCCCCGGGAGTGGGGTAAGCTAGTATCGGGGCATCGCATAGCCGTTGTTTAAGTGCCTTGAAGCTCTTCTCGCACTCAATTGACCATTTGAATTGTTTTCCCTTTTCCGTCAACTGGTGCAGGTTCTTTGCGATCCCGGCAAAATCCTTCACGAACCGTCTGTAGTAGGTGGCTAGGCCCAGGAAGCTCCTTAGTTGGTGTTTGTCTTTGGGGACTGGCCAGTTTTTCACCGCTTCGACCTTCTCCGGATCGGTTCTCACTCCTTTCGCTGAAATTATGTGTCCCAGCTACTTGACTTCCGCTCTAAACAGGGCGCACTTCTTGGGGTTGAGCTTCAGGTGGGCACTTCGAAGCCTTTGAAACACATCCCTTAGATTGTCTCGGTGTTGCGCAAACGTTTTTCCTACGACGATGACATCATCCAAGTATTCCAAACAGGTTTTCCATGTTAACCCTTGCAGGACACATTCCATCAATCGCTCGAAAGTCGCCGGAGCATTGCACAGCCCGAATGGCATTACCGTGAATTGCCATAGCCCATTTCCTGCGGTGAAGGCGGTTTTCTCCCGGTCTTCTGGATGGATCTGTACCTGCCAGTAGCCACTCTTCAAGTCGAGAGTGGAAAACCATCGGGCTCCTGATAGTGTGTCTAGCGTGTCGTCAATCCGTGGCAGAGGATAGCTGTCTTTCTTGGTGACGTAATTGAGCTGCCGATAGTCCACGCAGAACCGCGTGCTGCCATCTTTCTTCTTAACCAGTACAACCGGTGATGCCCACGGACTTTTGGAACTTTCAATCAGACCTTCTTTCTCCATTGCCGACACCATCTCTGCAACTTCTGTCTGCTTTGCCAATGGAAGGCGCCTAGCAGGCTGCCGAATTGGTCTAGTATCACCAGTGTCTATTCGATGTTGTACCAGGTGTGTTCGGCCGTATTCTCCGTCCTGTGAGGCAAATACATCAGCGTACTCATTGATAAGATTCTCTGCCATAGTTCGCTGCTCCTGATTCAGCTCACTGGACTGGAGAATCGTCTCTCTCGTTTCCGCTGTCCAAGGTAATGGGAGAAGTTTTGGAGCATCACATTCAGATATTGTTGTGACGGCAGTAATCGGCGTGCATTTTCCAGTCACCTCCCCTCGCCTTAGTTTGACAGTGTGTGGTCTCGCGTTCAAAACTCTCACTGGAACCATGATGTTCTTTGGTTCGACTAACGTCTTTCCCACGATGTAGTCTTGAGAATTCTTCTCTGGGTCTGGTTCTACTATGTAGAATCGGTGGCTCCCAAGATCACCTTCCAGCTTCGTCCAAATGATTGTCTCTGAAGACGGCCGCAAAACTTCGTCTTTGCTGATGACTGTCCTGAGAGTTACGGCATTCTCGTTTCCGTACACCATCGGAATCTCCACATTTCGATACCTCAGTACTTGCATCCCGATGTCCAAGATTACTTCATTTGCTTTCATGAAGTCTACTCCGATGATGCACTCGCCGCATATATCTGCCACCAGAAACGCATGGGAGAACGTCAGTCCTGCCAGAGTAATCGTAAGACGAACTTCTCCAAATACCTTCGCCATTTCCCCTGTTGCAGTCTTCAGGCAGTAGCTGTTGGTGTTGTGCAGCCAGGAGCTTTTGACGATATCTCTTCTTACAATGGAGGCAGTGGCACCTGTGTCGATGGTGGCTACGCACTTCTTCTCGTTGATTAGTGCCTCCACTGTCAGGCTCTTGTTACCCCGTTTGGTTTGCGAAACTTGAATGGTGGTCCTGGGGGCCTCGATTCCAGTAACCAACTTCTGCCCCGCGAAGTTGGTCCTTACGCATTTCCCGACTGCTGGTTTTGGGAAGTCTGACTGACAGGATGGATGTTATCACCGCCAGATGCTTCCTCTCTGCTTCTCCTACTTCCGCAATGTGAACAATTTCCTCGTCTAGGTGCACTTCTGCACTGCCGTTGTAGGTGTCCGGTTTGGTTGCAGTTCCAGCAACGGATTTGACTTCCGCGAGCTCTGTCTTCATCCATGACGGCTGTTCTCTGGCATGAGCATTCCACGACGGACATTTCCCTGACACGGTGTATTCCCTGGTATGCTTGGTCCGCAGCCTTCATTGACAAAGCGAATGCCAATGCCTCGGGGAGTGTTCGCTTTTCAGCCATCCTTACGGCCATTTGCAGTTGTCTGTCCTCTATGGCCTGAATAAAAGCTTCCACCGCCATTTCGTTGATAAGTTCCTCACCGGCTTTAGGATATGAAAGATGGGCTAGTCGCTCTATATCCGCTTGCAACTGTTGGAGCGTTTCCCCCCTTTTCTGGACTCGACTACGCAGCTGAACCCTGTACACCTGCTGCATGTGTTCATCCCCAAACCGCATCTCGATAGCCTGAACCAGTTCTGCTGTTTATCTTCCGGGATGGTCTGCAAGAGCTCCGCAGCTGGACCCCTCAGTGCAAGTGTGAGTGCAATGGACTTCTCTTCACCGTCCCAGCTATTGGTCATTGCGGCCGCTTCGAATTACCTTTTATAAATTGGCCATGATGTTTGACCATCGAAGATAGGAGGCTGCATCTCCTTTCTTCTCAGACCGTCAGTGGAATATTCCCGTGCTTTCTGTCTCTTCACGTTGCTGAGCTCCTTAGCAAGATTTTCGACTTGCTTTCCTACTATCTCGAATTGCGTATCCACTTTTTCAAACTGAGTCTCTATCTTCCCGAACTGAGTTTCATGTTTCTCAAAATTTTCATCGAATCTAGTTTCGACTTTTTCGAGTTGCGTCTCAACCTTCTCGATTTTCTCTTCGATCACTTAGAATTTGGATTCCAAGTTCTTGTTTTGCTCATCAAGTTTACTTTCCAGAGCATCTAGAGAATTCTTTTGTTCGTCCATTGCTTTCTTTTGTTCATCCAGCTTAAGTTCTAGAGAATTCTTTTGTTCGTCCATTGCTTTCTTTTGTTCGTCCAGCTTAAGTTCTAGAGAATTCCTTTGGTCGCCCATTGCTTTCTTTTGTTCGTCCATCGCTTTCTTTTGTTCGTCCAGCTTAAGTTCTAGAGAATTCCTTTGATCTTCTATTGCTTTCTTTTGTTCGTCCATGACTAACTTAAGTTGCAGGAGCAGACTTGTTATACCCGGGTCGGCTGCTGTACTTGCTGGTTCCTCTTCCACGTCAAACTCTACGTCGTGCGGATTTTCACCTTCCTGCGTTACTGCTTCTTCCAGACGAATCAGTAGGGCATCTTTTCCCTCAGTTGTGTCGAGGTTCCGCTTACTGAGTTCTGCCTTTAGTTGAGTTATAGTTAGTTTTCCCAATTTGCGACCCATTTTGCGCAACTAATTAACTCAACACAGAAATCGTTTTTTTTTTTGTATTGTGCAATTTCACACCACGGAAATAGTTATTCACAGAATAAGTTTTATCCCACTTCTGACACCAATGTAATATGCGAGCTGTGGCTCGAGTAGATAAAACAGTATTCTGTGAAATTATTTCTTTATTTTCTAGTCTATAGAACAATTCAGGTTCACACTATACTATTCTTCGCAAATTCTTTTCTTACAAGGTCTCTTTCCTCTCAAATCACTTTATCTCCTTTCAATTACTTAATTCACAAATCCAAACTAATTACTTTTTCTTGTTCACTCTCAACTTTCAATTTATCACCAAATTACAACTTCGCCCATTATCACTTTTCCAATCTCTTCGCCACGGTTCTAAACCAACTGTGTCTTTTTTGATAGCCATCTGTCCTTATATAGCAGAAGTTTCTGATAGCCAGAAACTTCTAGCAAATTCTTCGACCACTGGAACAAGAGAAATAATTCTTGCAGTTATAATTTTTTTTTTTTTTTTTTTTTTATAATTTGCACGTGTGAAAGGGGTTATGAATACCCTTATACTACTTTTTAGGACACGGGCGTTTTTGAGGAAAGGGGAAGAGACAGAGAGAAAGACAGATTGGTGCAATTGGTTTGAAACTCAGCTGTTATTAAGTTTCAGTGAACTCCAAGGGTGGCTGTCCAGATAACTGGGGAGTTTGTTTGTTTTTGCTTTTGTCGTTGCTCATGATTCACAGTATTTT
Source organism: Pocota personata (assembly GCA_963082735.1). NCBI lineage: Eukaryota > Metazoa > Arthropoda > Insecta > Diptera > Syrphidae > Pocota > Pocota personata. The sequence continues at coordinate 71,578,282 of OY720431.1, forward strand.
TTTCCGTCCTCCTGATGTCATCACCACAATCAAGTTGCATTTTAGCCATATGACCGCCCTACTGCCAGTGTTATGCCTTCACAGTAGAGTTGACATAAGCTTTCGCAATTGATCGACTTTTTATTTATTCCATGCGAAATAAATAGATGATTATTGACATCAGGATTCGAACCGTGAACCTGTAGCGTGACAAGCGATGTTGTTACCACTACACCACGGCCACCCTCCCTTTTATCCCTGATATTATTCGTCTCTTTCGTTGACATGAGCTGTGGAGACTTCGTCCCAGACACGAACCTCGAATGAAAGGACAGTTCGAACCAAAATTCTGCCAGAATGGAAAGTCACTTCGGAATTTGCTGCATAGACATAGGAGCGTAGTTATTATTATGCTACAATATGTAATGTTAGCGGAGCAACGAAGTTGCGTGAGCGGCTAAACCCTGTGGAAAAAGAGTGAAATCCTATTAGTGAGCTACCCACCCCAAACTTTAAATACACCAGATTGTCATAAAATCGTCATTGTCATTGTCATTGACGTTATTCTTCAAATTTAAAATAAAATGATTCAAAAAATCACGATTCACCATTGCTAGTTGTCAGGCAAGTGCCTATCTAAAAAAAACCGACAATTTTGTGAACATCAGGAGGATGCAGAAGAAAAGAACAACAACATTGTTTACACAAGTGCGAAACAATGTTTACACAAGTGCGAAAATAATTGTTTTTATTTAAAAAAAAAACATGTTGCATATTTCCAGGCGAAACTATAACTGCAACCAGCTGTAGTTTTGTATGGGAATTTTGATCTTCGAAACTAGAAAAGTCCGACATTAAAATAAAAAATTAATCATTATGGTTGTGTCCAGCACTGTATATCATATCAGAAAAATACCATATTAAAAATTCATTAAAATCGGGGGTGGATAATTACCATTGTTTTCATTACCGTAAACGTTTGATCTTAACTCAGCGAATATTTGCTTACGGACATTCACACTTTTTAGAGTAGTATAGATCCAATCCGTACTCTACAATTGGTGAACCCGGCGCGATCATCTTTAGCAGAGTGAGTATCTTTGATACATATTTGTACATATAAAAGACATTGCCGCGTCCCGGTTCACCTCAAAGCGTTGCGGAATATCCAGTAAATCTTGGATCTGTGCTGAACACCGCAACATTAGGGCTGATAGCAGCAAATACTACGCAGTTGTAGCATCCCTTTACTCTGACATCATTCGCTCAAAAGAAAAATACAAAAATTTAAGAGACAATCTCATCAAGCGATTCTCTGTCTCAGTTGAACAACAGCTGCACAAACTCCTCACAGATGGAGCTTGGCGACAAGAAGCCTTCTTATATTCTTCGCACGATGAAATCGCTTGGTTGTAGAAGAGTCACGGAAGATCTTCTTCGAACTATATGGTTGGGACTTCTTCCAGAACCTATGTAAAATCCTTAAAGTCATCAGAGAAGTTACTCTTGCCCAACTTGCAAACATTGCTGACAACATAATGGAAGACAATACCAGTTCTTCTGTTATAGCAATCTCAGCATCTCCTGGCGATTGTTGCAATCAGGAAAACCACTCCGGTTGCTGCCTATAGAGGTGGTTGGCGGTAGCAATCAACAAAATAGCATAAACTCCAGCAAAGAATACCGGCTGTACTTGTATGTCCAGGCCACTCATGTAAATTTCCTCATAGATTTTGGTTCTGTTGTCTCAGTGCCACCTCGAACATCGATCAAGCGTGTACTGAAACCTACTTCTTTCAAACTGTATGGAGTGAACTCATCAACTATTAACACCTATGGACAAAAGAAGCTCACAGTCGACATAGGGCTGTGACGGGCATTTAATTGGTCCTTTATTATTGCAAATATTAATACTCCAATAATCGAGGCCGATCTCATCGTCCACTTAGGGTTACTCATCGACCTCAAACAACATTGCCTAATTGACCCTCTCACTACTTTGCCCACCAGCGGAAATATTGTTGCAATTGTAGACTATAACATCTCTTAGCAATCACTTGTCAAATTCCATCCTGAAGCCGCTAAGCTGCTTAAGAATTTTATTGATATCACCATGGTCGTCCCCCTGTTGAGCGTATGTGGCGGTTAGTTAGAGAAAGACTTGCAAAAGACGACATCGACTGTGTCCCAAAGAAACATGGAAGCTGGAGTACAACTGGCGATTACAGACAACTCAACACTCAAACAATGTCTGATCGCTACCCAGTCCCATTGATCGAAGGTCTATTCCAGCGACTTCATGGAAAAACGTTTTTTTCAACAATCGACTTGGTTCGTGCATATCACCAGATTCTGATGACCGAGATGGATATTCTTAAAACCGCCATCATAACACCCTTCGGCCTTATCGTTTTCTTGGGTGTAACGTTGTAATGCTACCAGGCATACATAACGCTACACAAACGTTCCAGCAGCATATGGACACTATCTTCAAAGATCTGGACTTTGTTGGGAAATTTATAGACAACCTCATAGTTGTATCCGACACATTTGAAAAACCTCTTTCACACCTTCAACAAGTTTTTGATACTCTACACAAAAAAAAAAAAACTCGCCATCAAATTCAGCAAATATGAATTTTCCAAGGATCAGCTGAACTATCTGGCAACGGATCGAGACGTTTCTGGGACGGACCTAAGCCATCTATCTTCGTCGTTTCTAGTTCTCAACGCAGCCTAGCTACAGGAACCACTCAACGAGTTTCTAAATAATTGGACCTCAGAGAGTGAAAAAACCCTATCGGACTGCAAACTAAGCGTCGTTGATGCCGCTCGCACAGCCTACCTGTTACCAATTCCATCGCTATTATTATCAATTGATGCTTCCGCTACTGCGATTTGGGCAACACTGGAGCAGCTCGAGGATGGCTCTCCAGAAAGCTGTGTCCAACGGAAGTTAACTATAGCACCTACGATAGAAAGCTGTTAGCAATTTTTGCCGCAGTCAAAATCTTTCGACGCATTCTTGATGGCCGTCGCACATAAAGCAGAAAAGGCCTCACCAAGAAAGCTGGGACAACTTGATTTCATCTCACAATTTTAAACCGAGATCATCTTTACCAAGGGTGCAGACAATATCGTTGCTGATGGATTAATCCGAATCTGCGCAATTAACATGACAACACTGTTAATTGCAGAGAACATTGAGAAATAAAAATAACAACAATTTTCTCAATTTTCAGTGTTTGTCAATTGTAATCTACTGTGACATGTTTTCTACGTCCTTACAATCCTGCTGCTCCTCGACGACAATCGTTCGACACTATTCATTGGCTGTCCCATCCTAGTACGTAATTTTAAGCAATATTATATTTTACCTTGAAGAGGATAGTGACTATTGATCAGAAAACTGACTACTGTTGAAATTAGTTCAAACTAATTGCATTTTTCTGTGAAAAAAAAAAAAATCCACCCACATTAAACAAATTGTAGTAATTAGACTTTTTACTTATATATTTGACAGTACAGGAAACGTCGCAGTGTTTTGTTCGGGGTAGTGCTGGTCACCACAATCCAGGCGATATCCGTAGGTGCTAAATCTTCCGATGCATGAGGCAGCTAGTTGATTTACTCCACCAGGTCGGCTTTTGACTGGTACTCCGGAAATAGTTTTCCGCTTAACAGTTCCCTAGGTTTATGCGAATGAAGTGTTAAGAGTTGATCCCTCGCTGTTTTCCCTCTATGTACCTATGACTTGGGACCTAGAGCAACATGACCTTGAGCTAATCATAGCGACAGCTACTTAACTTTCAGTGCATACAGCACGGTTTCGCAGATTGCCAGTAGTATCGCCTGGAAAATACTGGCAAAGTAGGGGTAGGGTAGGCAATATAACTTTTATATACTCGTGTTTAATTATTATTATATTAACTATTTCGCTTTTGAGCCATCATCGTTTAAAATTACTGAGTCTATATTTTTCATCAATCACATCACCGTTCATCCATTCTTATTTGGAGTGGAAATCTGCAGCGTAATTTATCTGACACGGGTCACGTGATGCCAGAACTTCCGCCTGGAAGACACTGGATGAATAAGGAAGGCGGAAGTATACGAGTACTGACATTTCCAGTGTTTCCGAAAAGATTCCCGCACCGACCCCACAGTCCTTCTTTGAACTGTCGGTATAAATTGCTGTTTTGAATTTCTTAATGACTTCACCTCTTTCCAGTCTGCTTTGGACGGATAATCGACTGTGAAATTGTGTTGAAAATTCAGATTGGATGTGGTGTAGTCGGTCAGAAATTTCCCCAGTTCTCCTGGTAACGAGTCTAGAATCTTAGTCCAGCAGACCAGCAGCCTGATTCTCTCAGTCTGACTGCACTACATGCTGAAATGTATTTAATATGGAGGTCAAGTATTAGAAGATGCAGAAGGAAATTCAGAGTTTCGGCCGTTCTTTGCACTTTGCTTACTAGTTTCATGTTGTGATGTTTACTCAAGGCAGGACACCAAACTAGTGATCCATACGTAAGTCTTGGAGTTATTATCGCTGTATATACATCAATCTTCGGTCGAAGTCCCTATTTCTATGAAGTCCCTAAGCTATGCATGCTTTTTCACTCGCTGTTCTATGTTTAACTCCAATTGAGCTTTGAGTCTAGCATGACGCCTAGAATAAAGGAAATATTTGGCTGTTTAGCCGTGAAAGCGTAAAGTTCGGTATTTTGGTTTTGGTGATAAAAAGCATCAGTTCAGTTTTGTCTGGATTAACACTGAGTCCACAACTAGTCCAAGGTCCAATTGCTTACCTTATCCAACGCGTCTCCATGATTTCTGAAGGAAATATTCCCGATGCTAATATTGCCACGTCATTCACATATCCGACAATCTTGACACCGTCTCTGTCAAGTCTTGACAGGATTTTGTTTATTACCATAAACCATATAAGAAGTGATAAAATTCCACTTTGAGGTGTTCCCCTTTCTACGAATGTAGTCAGAATGAAATTATCTTGGTATGACTGCATGATTCTGTTTTTTAACATCCAGTCCAGGTACTATCCAGTGACTAATAAAATCCTTAACATCCAACCCGGTTAGAGCTTCTTGAATCGCTTCAGTTAGAACATTACTAAACGAGCCTTCAATATCTAAGAAGGCAGCTAAGTCTCGAGAGCCTCTCTTATGTGAGCGTCTAAGATACATTCCAGTATCCAGTGTCATGTCCGCGCTTTAGCTTGCGGAATAAGAACCACTCGAACGCATCTCCAGCTCAAGATTTAGTGATATACGGTCTTGAGTTTTCTTCACCATAATAGGCAGAATGCCCTCAAGACCAGCTAATTTAAAAGGGGAGAAGCTGGTAATAGCCCATGGGGTTTTTTCCTTTTATTAATTAGTGATTGTATTTCATTCCATGATGAATGCTGGGGACCCTGAGATTCGGGTGCGTTTACATACTCGTAGCCCTACTTACATCCTGGAAAGTAAGTGTTCTACAGAAAATTGTGTTCAACTTTTTACAAACGACGGGCTGGAGTGTTCCTTGGATCTTGCCTAATCTGATGGTTTCAATGGAATGGCAGTATTCTATCCATGCCTGTGTCTTGGCAGTTTTGATGGATTTTTTTTTTTTAGATTTTGAGATAATCCTTGTGAAGCTTCCAGATATTATGTCTATAGCAGATATTGACAACTATCCTAGTAATTTTTCTCAAATTGAATAGGTCCTAATTCCACCACGAGAAAAGTATTTTCTTACTATATCTAACTGGGCTTGAGATTTTGAAGGCAATAACCATGAGCTTCTCTAGAGTTATAATCTTCGCCTTAGTTCTCCGTCCGATTTTATTTTCAGGTCTGGTATTTTACGTAGTTTTGAGTTAACCACTCGACCGAACTCATTCCAGTCAATTCACTTGGTGTTTCTAAAGGGCTTAGGAGACTCAACCCTAAGGTCCACATTACAGAAAATCTATTTGTGATTTACCCTACGGTTATTATTGTTTGCCTGGAGCGTAATATCAAATACACCTTCCCATCCTGTGAAATTATCCGAGCTCGGAAAAACAAAAGTTGAAGTATTGCCCTTGATCTAAAGACTCACTTCGTTTGTTGATTTCTGAGCTGCGGTATATGTTGTAGAGAGTAACGGATTTATACGAGTATATGCACAATTGCTGGATTATTTTTGATATGCCCGCATGCACAGCACCAATGATAAGCTTAATTTTGCAGCCTTACTGTGACATTGGTTCCAGGTGTAGCACCCATATAACACCAGTCATTCCGACCACTCCACTTTTGAGCACCCATTCCACTTCTTTAGAATTGTAGCGTTAACTTCTGACTTCTTTCGAAGCTATATCAATAATCTGCGTTGAACGAGTGCGATGGATATCCATTTAATTAATTCAAGTGCTTTAAATGAGCTTACAAACGAAGTGTAGAGTAAGCCCTTAGGTTGTGAGTAGCCTATGTCGGAAGCAGTTGATATAAGTATTTCTCGCTAGAGATATTCAGGGCAATCGATGTTTATTAGTTACAAGTGTGTTGTCGAAGTGGAATGTGCGAAATCGGGGAGGAAAACACTTGCATATATATGAGGAATTCTATTGACTAGTACGAAATAATATTCACCACTTATGTAGTTAAAGTTAAAGACGATTAAAATTCCATTTAGCTGTACTATATACATATGTACATATGTATCTTTTAAAAGATCATTAGCGTTTGGTTATTAGGTACTAATGACTAAATATTTTGCCTTATACATAAAGACCAATGTATATTCAATAATAAATATAACTTATCTATTTACGAATTTTGTACTTATAGATTTCGCGTAAATGGTCCCCAAGTTCATCGCAAAATGGACTTGTCTCAGATACCCAGAGGGAGAATTGGAAATGTTGATGACCCCCTGGCAGATCCATACGACGATCCAACTTACAGTTTCAGCTTCAAAACTCCAGATTACAACAGAAATGAAGATGCTGATAGCAATGGAAGAATAAAGGGTAATTACGAGTATATATCACTTTGCCGGCCTTATTTATATTTTTGTTTTTCCGTACACAAATGGTAAAACGGAACAGTACTGGATTTAACAAGGTGTCTGCCTTTCCATCTGCCCGCTGTCACATGCTTGTAACTTTTAACCATTTGATCTATAGAGAACATTTTTCAAAATTAACTCTGGGAAAATTAATGAAATAATTGCTTTTTCGCAATAACATATGCAATTATCGAATTGAACTTAAAGTGATTTAACGATGGAGAATTTCAATTTACTTAGGGTAGAAGGGCGAGAATATACTACTTTTTTCAAACTCTCCTAGATACACAATCCTCCATGTTTGCCTCCTATTTTCACATACAACATAAACTGTAAATCAGCACATTTTATTTGATACATATTATACATAAATAATTTCCATTTTTTTTTTAATTCGGCGGGGTCGTTTTGCCATGAAATGGGGGTGGATGTGTCAAATAGCTATAACATTTAAATTAAAACCACAGTACATATTTATTAGTGTATTTATTAGTGTATTTAAAGAAAAGTAAATTATACATTTGATAATGATCTTGGAGTACATTTTTCCAACAAGAATATAATTTGTTCACACTTTTTGGATTTCAATGAACATTCAGGTATTTAAATAAAATAATATTTTTTTAATTTAAATTTATTATTTGAATGTCAAAATTAAAAAAAGCAAAATTATTGACTTGATTGTAACTACAAGTCCTTGGCGTCCTGCGTAGTCGAAAACACTGCGCGTAAATTTTTGTTTGTCCACCGGTACTTAAAAGTTCATAATGTATTAAGTAACACTTTATCATACATAAACGTCACCTCCATCAATAATTCAACGAAATTACAAATGAATAATATAAAATCAAAATATACGTACCATCGGGGACATTTATCATATATATGTACATAGGTAGGTATACTCATAAAAGACCACAAACCACTTTACAACGTCTACACATAACGGTATTTACAATAAAGCTGTCAAACTTTCTGTAGAATATAAGCACATTAGGTGCGCAACTAAGTTCTCTGTCAATAGATGGCTCCAGTAGTAAGTGCTGGTCGATTTTGACATATCCAAAACGCCATGAACCGAGCTTAGACATACGCTAAACAAACTGTTTTGACACGTTAATGATTTTGTTTTGGCGTCATATACTTTTGGTTGTGTGAAAATGTCTGATTTTGTGAGAAATAATTGTCTTTTGCGGGAAGTGTTTATTTTTTTTTCTCAACGGCCACAATAGGAGCAGAGGCACGAACAAGTATTTCTACAGCATGACAACGCTCAGCCTCACGTTGCCAAACCAGTTAAAACCTACCTGGAAACGCTCAAATGGGAAGTCCTACCCTACCTGCCATATTCCCCAGATATTGCGCCATGCGATTATTACTTGTTCCGTTCGATGGCACATGGTCTGGCTGATCAGCAGTTCCGCTCATATGAAAACATAAAAAAATGACTTGATTTGTGGATAGCCTCAAAAGATGAACACTTTTACCGTAACATTCGAGCTCTGCCAGAAAGATGGGAAAAAGTTGTACCTAGCGAATACTTTGAATGATTTATTTGTAACCATTTTTTCACAATAAAGTTACATTTTCATTAAACTTAGTCGCGCATCTAATAATTTTATCATTTGATAATTCACGAAAAAGTGGGGTAGCAAATCCTTCAATATGGCAAATGATCCCCCTTCTACCCTACTCATTTTTACTTGAGAAAGTACACTCTATATGCACAAAATCGAGCGAATAGGGTTTTCAACAACTAAAATCACGGAAATGAAACTCAACAACATTTTTTTTATTCAAACATCTAACCAATAATACAGCCTTAAACTTGAAATTTCGCTTATTACTTACCATCATGGTTGGTATTTTTACCGGTCTCTTTCACTTTAAAATTTATTGACGCGATTTGGAGTAAATGTTTTTTTTTTTGCAATGTGTTACCTTTATTTGTGATTTCTAATTGTTACAGAAAATATCAGTATAAAAATTAAACCAGATCGTAAAATGTTTAGATCAAGTAGCATGGCCGAATACGGGGGAGGTACTGATGTAGGTACCCCATCATCACTTGCGTTTCTTCTGCAATTTTTCGGGAAGAATTGCTGACAGCTCTTCATTAATAAGTTGTGTTAGTTATTGATGAGTGCCAAAATAACAAATGAGGCTAGAAATTTTAAAGGCATACATTGCAATGACTATACTAAACGGTGCCTCGTATTTTTTTATAAATCAGAGATCCACCTATACAGCCAATGACGAACTTGTTCACAACCCCACAAATGCTTTCATGTCACTACTGTAAGACAAAACTATGACATTAATTCTACTCGAAATTGAATTAACAGCTCGATAAACAATTGGTTTAGTATGTACTCATATGTATACTTTTTGTTGTTTTATAATCTCTCAAGAAAAGCGAATCTATAATCCTGGGACAGTGCCCCGACATGCCTGTAGTAGATTCCTTTAGATTTTGCTCTCAGATAGCCGGAAATTTAAAGCTTCTGGAAATATGTCTCCTGAAAGTGAATTTCAAAGGTTGTCTGTACTCGTATGCTATCAAATAGGTGAGAGAATTTTTAGAAGCTGAGCTCCATACAGGAAAACAATATTTACGAGTAAGGCGCGGTTTACCTTGTGTTTTGTACAAAGAAAAGGAGCTATTTCGCTGTAAAGAATCTCTTTGTTCTAAACCGACAGCTCAACTTCATGGACGTCGATTTTGGGATGTTAGATATATGGTCATGTCATGATCATCAGAGTTGACTCTAACGCAAAGAAGATGTATTGATTCCTTGTGTTGAATGATTTTTTCGTTCATTTGTGGTATAGTAGATTGTATTTTCTAAAAATGGCAGTAATTTGAGTTTCCTTTGAAATGACTATGACTGAAAATGCAAGATTTCTTGCAGGTCTTCATTGAAAGAGTTAATTTGATCGCATCTTCGATGATGTGATGTATTTGCATTCACCGGTATGTTGTTCGAGCAAGATGATATTAGGGTGCTGTCATTGGCAAAACTAAAGATCTTGTTGTTTGTTGTGGTCGTTGATATGGAGTAGAAATTGAGTTGGTGAAAGTGCAGATCCCTGTGGCACTTCAGCATTCACAGCAAAGGTGTCGGAAGACACACCATAAACCACAACTTGAATTGATATGTCCTGAAGAAATTGTCCACCCAGTCACATATGTAGCTGTTCTAGTAGTCCATAGGCTAGTATCTCCAATAGGGCTCTCTGATAACTCGATAGAATGCTTTTGATATGTTAAGTGCAATTGCTCTTGATATGCCGTGGCGATGAATGGCTGAGGTCCATACGTGGGTTACTTAACTCAGCAGGAACTCAGTTGAACGGCGGTAACGAAAACAACACTGTTAGTGCTTATGTCCTTCTAGAAATTTTATTATTTCGACATTATTGGCTTTTTCCACCGCTTTAGATAGCATAGACAATAACGCTATGGGACGATAATTTTGAGGCAAGCATCGGTTGAATGAGGGAAGTTTTGGGCTGAGGTTTCCATTATGCGCACTAAGCAATTTTTTTTGTTTAAATTGACTTATTCTAAGATGTACTGTAAAAGAATTTTTCTGCGGAAACTTTTTTTTCTATTTTTTTTTTTACTTTTAAAGTTTTAAATTTTCACAGAAAAGTGCATGTACTCGTATACAAACTGCACAAATGGACGCGTTCACTTCGCATAACGCTTGTGCTAAGTGATTTTCTTTGTTGAAGAGGGGAATGTTGGAAAATATACAGGTATTGCCAAAGTTAAAATAATTTAAAGTTAATTTCGTCTTTTTTGATATTTTTTTATTTTTTTTTTTTTTATTGACTGAAAATATTATACTGCTAAATACCTCAGAGTAAATATTATTAAATTTTAGCTCTAGGCTCCTGCCTAACAGTTGTTGACATACCCTTAGCGAAAAAAAGGGTTAAAATCCTGTTAGCGAGCGAAGCGAGCCACCCACCCCATACTTTAAATACACCAGACTTTCTTACAGGCGCCTGCCTGACAGTTTTTGGTATACACTTATTCAACTATGTAACTTCGTTTAAAGCGTCAGGTGATTTTCACTTAAACTGGCAACATTGTTCTCAACTATAAACAAATGAAAAACATGGGAAAACAATTTTTCATTTCCTCAAGAAAAAAATATTATATTTATGCTTTTTAGGCCATTTTAAGCCAGAAAAAAAAAAAAAAAATTGCTCAGTGCGCATAATGGAAACCCGCCTCTTTGTATTATGGTTAGTCTTCCGTCGAGACCAGATGCATTTTTGCAATCCAAATTATTAAGGATGCGACGGATTAAACGAGGTCGTTACAGCATTGGCGACTGGTGGTTCCGCATGTGCCGGATCTCTAGTTGAATTGCGCGAAAACATGTTTACAAAGAGATAAGCCTTTTTATTCTCGTTCACTAGACGTGGGAATGAGGAGTGATTGAAGTTGTTGTCTATCACTTTTGCCATTGGCAAGAAAGACCGCGAGCCACTGGGACTGTTAAATTGCACGTTATTCGGATGCTCATGAAGCTAAATCTTGTTTGCTCTGTTGGTTTGCAATTGTTGTGAGGCTCTGTTCAATTGCTCTTAAACCAAGGTTCGCTGGAAGTTGATTTTTTGGTGGAATGAGAAATGTAAAGTCCCATCCCGTTGTGAATTACCTCGGTGACAGCAGTTGCGCAAACGCTGGCATCAGTGTTCCTGAAACATACACTCAAGAAGAAGAAAAGAGTAAATCTCGTAGCTCCTCCCAGTTTGTCAACTTGCAATTCCAAATCAGGAGATAATGATCCTGTTGGCCTATCACTGGTGTTATTACCGGGTGTATTGCTGTTATAAGGATATGGATCGAAATTACTAAAGGGGAATACATATTGATGGTGTAACTGTCTTGCTATGAAGAGACAAAGAGGTCTAGAAGAGTGTTTCAGAAATTGTTAGGATTGTCGAGAAATCTAAAACCTGGGTGTGATTGCTGCTGATAACAAATGCTTTACTTTATCCTCCTGCCTCATCAGTTCTATTTGAGCATTAAAGCTAGTTAGAGTTGTGCACGTTAACGTCGCCAGAGACATTAACTTCGACTGTTGGGTAATGGATGTAAACTTAGTGGACATTATCAGATAGATGTTGAAATAGTCTTGCGGGTTGGTCATCATTTGTTGAGCAGTAATAAATACAGACAAATTTGGTAGAAGTAAGAACGACAAGTTTGAGCCTTATAATATGGACCGCATAAGGCTTCATCGATTCTACCCTTTGACAAGTCAGGAACGCTCAAAGAATGCAATTTTTCCATGTGATGTAAGGATTGTACCAGAACAAACGTCAAATATGTGTCATTTGGTTATAAAAAATAAATAATAATTGTTTGATGTTAAGCGGTAAATGAGTGTATTATTTTGGGTTAATACATTTCAAGGGCTGTAATTTTCCAACGCACGAAAATAGTACTATATTTGTTTCTTACTGATCATATGACATTTCGTAAGAATACATATGTTCACGGAAGACAAAATGTCGAATTCGGTTAAGAACGCGTACATACGATTATAATACCATAACACTAATACGCGATTTTATGGAACGAGTTTGCGTTTACGAAAGAGACGATTTCTCAAGGTCTGTTCGAGCAAGTATAAAGAAGCCACATTTGAACCGAAATCTGCTACATATGTAAATATGTTGGTCGTAGTTGGGACAACGTATTAATGTCGAGAAACAACGTTCCTGTTGTTGAATCCCAATCCTCTAATATTACAAAATGTATTACAGATAGGTATGTAGATATCTGTTTGATCTCTGTTTTATGTAGGCAAATGCTTGCTAATTTGTTTTCGTTTGTGCGTACGAAGATAGCATTGTTCAAATAATTTCTGATAACCGCTGCACATTTTAAATATAGTATACAAATGACTATGCAATTCCGAAAAGGGTAGATCTGCAATTTGTTGACATTGATTTGTTCACTAATATGTACTTTTACTACGTTTACACATCTTTTTGTGCTAAAAGAGCACTCGGTTTGCATCAATATATATGCACACCGCTGTTGGGAGTTCCGTACAGCAATAATCTAAAAAAAAACTCGAAATTACCCAACAAAACAGGCTTTCCAACTAAAAATAGTAGATCGTAGAATACAAAAATATGCTTAACCCCTTGTTGACCAAGCAATTAAGAAAGCAGTATAAGATTAATTGTTTTTGATAATTTTTCATTTAAGAGTGTTATTAGAAGGAAAATTCATGTTTTGATTTCTAAAGGACTCTCAAGGTCTAATACTGATGGTGGTATAATAAATATAATATAATATATATAATATATAAATATATTTATATTCCTTTGAAGTTGTTATAAATTAAAAAAAAAATAGTTTTATTTGTTAATTAATAATAAATTAAACATTATTATTATTTAGCTATTTATTACGACAAAAACCAAAATCAACTAAAATAAATCTCTTCAAAGCCTAATGTGCTGTCAATAAAATACCGTTAAAACTGTTAAAAAGACCAATTCAAGTAAACATGCAACAGAAAATATGAAGATAATATGGTACTTAAAAGTACCATTGGTTGCAAGTAACAAAATATTTTCGTCTATAGGTTTTATTTGAACTTTAACATGGTGGTACTTTTAAGTACCGTCGGACGACAAAGGGTTAACTTTAGAATTCAAGAGTCTTACCAGGAGATATTACAGCTGCAAATGAGTCTTCGGAAGACTACTTTTGGTTTTTCTTTCCGTTTTTCTTTAAAATAGTAAATATTCATTTGGGGTGTAGTGGCTCAGTGGTAGAAAACGTAGACCACTGAGCGAGATATTCAGCAAGATTGTTCTAGAATTCGCTAGAAGAATCTTGCGGTACGACACACGAATGGGAGGGACTTGTAGTTGTATGTCGTTTCTTACGGACCATTTTTTTTACTTTATGCCAGAATTTCGCGAGAGGTGAAGCCGTGAATAAAAATGTTCGGTATTTTCCGGAACCCGAACTTTGGCTCTCTCGAGAGTCATGAAAAAGCTTTTCAATTATACCATTCGGAAACAGCTAATAACTGCATGCATTCGTGTAAAAATGTAGCATTTTGTAGCATTTTACACTTTTTGCAATTTGAATCGATTTGTTTGCAATTAGCTTTAAAATATTTTCAAATGGATTTAATCTTTTTACATCTGGGTTAAACCGAAATGTTTGTTTTCTAATATATTTCAAAATATCCTAATGGCTGGTAAGCTTTGTTGCACATAAACAAGAATTTTTAAAACTATGGCCAGAGGTCATCTCATCAAATGCTCTCATGTTAACTCTCAAAAGGGTTCTTGCCTTCCAAAGTTTTCATTTTGGAATGCGAAATAAATCAAATCAAGTCATTATTATTATCATCATTTTAATAATTAATAAAATTCATACATTTCATAAAATTTCTCATAAGCTCGCCTTTACCTATATAACATGTAAGAATTGTTTACTATGTTATAGTCTGACTTATGTTATAATTACTTCTGTAAGTTCTTTCATCTTATTTGTTACCGATTTCAAAAGAGCATCTCAATTCAAACTACAATACTTATCGTAAGAAAATATTTTGCAACAAATTAACTGCAAAATGGCACGATAAGTATTTCTATTTAAGTTTTTACGCTCGAAAACTATTAAAGGCAGATTCAAATAGTATAAAATTATTCTATGTTATGAAGGCGAACTTTTGAAATATTTGATAATACTAAAGTATTTTATAAATCCAAATATATTCACACTCCAGAAATGCTGACAAAATTATACAATAAAAACCCGTTTTATAGTTAAGGCTTTTGTCGTGACTCAATTTATAATACACACTTTTGTCAGTATGGGACTCAAATAGAGCCTTGAAAAATGCTAGAAAGCAGAAATTTTAATGAAATCCCATTGCAAAAAGGTTAAATCCAATTGCAAAATGATTAATTTCAATTGCGAAAAAGTCAATTCAAATTGCGAAAAGTCAATTTAAATTGAAAATACTATATCAAATACGTACAGCAAATGTTCTGTTTCTGCACGTTATGAGTAGATGAAATTACAAAATCGGCAACACATAGGGCTAGCACCGCATTTTTAATCTGACAAAAAACGAACTTTTCCTCTTTAATCTTTAATTCTCTCCATACCCTTTCCTTTCTGGTTTTAGAGTCTTGAAAACGCCCTTTTACTAGTATTTAATACGAATCAGCACATGAATTTATTACATACCAGTAACTTAGCCTCTAATACGAAACTATCATACTAAGGACCAAGTTTACAGACTTGTAACTGTACTCCAAGTCAAGTTAAATGTTTCCTTCAGCTAATTAAGGAGATGGAATAGAGCCACTTTCAACTTAAAGTTTGTAGAACTTAGTGATGAAGTGAAAACAAAGTGAAGAAAATAGATTGAGGAGGTTATATAGGCTAGTTTTGAGTTCCAGGCTTTCAAATATTCATATACTCGTAACATTCAATTTCGGGCGAACCCTTAAAGGAGGGAATAAAATTCTATTACTAATGTACGTGTAAAGGACAGCGTGAAGGACTTAAAGACTCACATATGAAATTTTCCAGAATTTTCGCAATATTTGAACTGTTTGTATCACAGTTATTAACCTACAACTACTCGTAAGCATTGCAAAATATATGACAAGTCGTTGCCAACTTCCTCAAGTGATTGATCTTGTTAGATACCTGAAAGCTAAGTGGGCACTAAAGTCTCCAGGCCGTCCTTTAATTGTGAAAGATCATAGCTATCGGTGAACTAATATACCCGTACATGCCAAGCATTGATTCCTCACCAATTCCATTTTTGATTTGACTGCGTTAGTATCACTCTTCAGAGACAGGAGAGCCTTGAATTCAACTCGACTTTTCGTAACCCAAGTAACAATAGATAAACGTGAGCTTCCACTATTTGTTACACGCGCTGTGGAATATTTGAAGAATAAGAGAAGTCAGTCTATCATCGACGAAGGAATGGATTGCATTGCAAGTAAAAGTTGGAAGATACTGATATAAATTAGAAAAGGGGACATAACCCTGAAGATTTGGATGTTTTGAAGAATATTTTTTTTTTTAAACTGAGAAGTTTAAATGATTCAGTTTAGTAAATTATATTAAAAAGGGTAAACGCTGTTAAGAAAAAAGAAGCAAATTTGGGCAATTTTTGAAAAGTGGTCTCATAGTGGCAGGACAATGAAAAAAGGGTGAAATTGTTACTTTAATCACACATATACACATTTTGTTGTTTTACTATAATATTCTTTGACTTTTATAAATAATTTTTCCATAATTTTCAAAAAGTGCACATCTCAGAAATTAAAAAGCAATTTTCTATTGTAATTTAACTCTAACTTGTATATTGAAAATTCTTGTTTAACAGAATATAATAGTTTACAATTATATATGTTGCTCAATTTCAGAGAATAGTCTGCAATAGTCATACTTTTGGGTTTGGCTTATCAAGTTGCATGCCTTCTCATAGCAAAGTCGATTAATTATTGGTCATGCATTTTGCGTAAGGTGGTCTCTTAAGAATGGATTTCTCATATTTTTAAAACCAGTTGAAGAATAGCACCGATTTTTATTATGAAGGACAATCGAAAGTAACCCTTAGTTAGGATATGTAAGAATGCTTGTGTTCAAATGATACTTCTGCAAATTAAAAATTTCGACTGAAATTTTAAATACTTTAACTCGTTCTTTTTTCATCTACTTTAATCAAAAATTTTGGATATGTAATAATATCTTGATACATTTCATTTTATTTAATTTTTGACAGGATTATATTCATTTTTTGATGACATCGGTGAGAAGCATACAGTCCGTTACGCAGCAGGTGCAGGCACTGGTTTTGAAGTGTTTAACAGCGTACCCGACAGTCAATCCACAATAGCCTACAGTGCGCCCCTTTATAAGGCAGCACCAGAGACACGAGGCAAAGTATCTGTCCAGAGAGGTCAAAACGGCCTATACAAATTTATTGCAACAGGTCCAGATCACAGGAGGTCAGAAGTTAGTGGTCCTGATGGCATTGTCAGAGGGGCATACTCATATCTAGATGACAAAGGTGTACAAAGAACAGTGGAATATGAAGCTGGTGCAGGAATAGGGTACAGAGTAATTAAAAATAGTGTTGGCCGCGGTTCACATATAAACACACTTGTTCCAAATTTACGTAGTAGCGATGTTATTCCAAAAGAGTACTTGCAAACGTCTAGTTCAGGTAAAACACGACCCAAAGACGATGATACTGACCGCAGCTCTTCACGGAATGATGCCAATGACGATGCAAAAAGTTTTCGAAAACAAAACAAAATCGCATTTCCAGATGAAGATTATATTCAAAATTCCAACCGAGGTGGGATAAGATTTAAAAATGCGGCAAAAAGTGCTGGAAAACCAACAAATAGCAATGAGTCCTCTCAAGAAGATAAAGAAAGCGATAATGATTTTAGTACGTTGTCGAATGGTAATAAACAAATAGGGACCGCATCCATTAACCGAGGGTTCAGTCAGACCCAAAATCGTAGAGGAAACAAGGCAACCGATCGCTTCAATACTTTAAATTTCGATGATGATCTTAGTTCAATACCACCTGTCATAACTAGTAATCGAAGAATCCTAGAAATTGGACGGGAGCAGGATTGGAACTCTCGAAATAGAGATTCAACAATAATAAAAAACGTAGGTAAGTGGTACATTGGACTACCTCCAGGGCAAAGTGTTAGGGCACATGTACAAAATATTGACATTCTACCAATTGGTGGACGCATACTATCGCCATCAGAAGCCCTTCGGAGAGATGAACTCTCGGAACGGTCACATATTTAGTTATAATGTAAAATAATAGAACAGTTGTATAAAATAAAACTATTTCTACGTATTTTAACATTTACATAGTTAATAGTAAGGCAAAGAAATTTTATAAAAATAAA
The DNA here is from genome assembly GCA_963082735.1 of Pocota personata. Taxonomy (NCBI): domain Eukaryota; kingdom Metazoa; phylum Arthropoda; class Insecta; order Diptera; family Syrphidae; genus Pocota; species Pocota personata. The sequence continues at coordinate 71,596,284 of OY720431.1, forward strand.
TTAATAAATAAAACTAAACTTAAGTGTCTTCTTCTGAGTAAATAAGTACTAGGGTTCCTCAAAGGGGATCCCGTAGTAAAGTTGACAACATACAATTACGGAAAATTTTCCTAAGCTTCCAGGGATTCATAAGACACAAATAAAATAATTCTGTCGATACTAATGTGAAAGTTTTCGAAAGCTTTTTCTTACCACTATGAATTTTCAAATCGATGATGCATTCATAAATGTGAACACCATCGTGGTTGTGACGCACATTGTATGTGCAATAGATATGTAAAAATGTATGGCCTATATATCTGTTAATACGAATAAATGTGTATTTCTTGTATTAAATATTACAATTGTCTCAATGTTCCTGTTAAATGATCCGGTTTATTTGTTACAATAATACGTAATATCATACATAGTATCATTCTCCGTTGAGCACTTAATCATTGCAATTTCTCGGGAAACTGTGCGGCTAATAGATTAGCTCGACTAGGTTCACTTAGTACTCAGAAGTAAAGAGAATAGCAACGAACCATCTTTCTTTTTGATCTTTTTGAACTTAAGTAAAATGAAAAAAGCATATGGCACTACTAGGATTTAAAATCGTAGCAGTAAATACCAATAAATATTAGAAAAATCTATTTCTTTCTATGTCATAATTTCGAAATAACTTCGAACTGATTCTGAAAACCAAGCTTGTTTCAATCGGCGACTAACAACTCCACAATTTGGAAACAAATACATTGCCACTGCTAAAACTTCAAATCAGTCAAGTACCAACAAATATTAAAAACATACAGAAAAGTATGTTTTTAAAGTTTTTTGAAGAAAACTAAAAAAATATTGATAAAAAAGACATTTTTTGAAAAGTGAGCGTGTCTGTGGCGGATTTCAAAAATGTTTACACTTGTACTGCTTCGGATTGTACAAAGCTTATACATATGAATATGAAGTTTGACCTTTCTAACTCAAGATTTTTGGAACTGCTCCGTGCATCCGTTACGTTTTATTGACTGGGGAGTCAGGCTTCGTCCGCCCGACATGGACTGCTTCATTCCAGAAAAAATTGCATTGAAATTTTATTGTACATACATACGAGTACTCGTATTTACTGTTTTTATAGGACATGGTAGGTGATTAAGATTTTCTTTATCGCGGTATCTAGAAACTAGAACAAATTTCTGCACTTTCTTATTTGGGATATAAGATTTGTCAAATTTTGTTTAAATACGCATTCATATAATTTATAAAAAAAACTTAAGTAGTATTTTACCTACTTTACTTCATGACTCGCTTGAGAACCGGGGTGACTATTTCTAAAAGTACTGCTAACAGCTCAAATCAATGTTTGAGCACAACGACCAATTTCTAACCTGGACATTGCCAGAGAGTCAACCAGGCTAATTTTTCGGTTGGATTTGGGCCTACATCCGTATAAGATTGTGCTGACGCAAGAATTGAAAGCAGACGACTATAAACAACGCCATGCGTTCGCTAATTGGGTGCTGGAAATGTTGGTCGGAAATCCGGATTTTGGCCAAACAATCATCTTCTCGGATGAGGACCATTTATGGCTCAGCGGCTTTGTCAACAAGCAAAATTGCCATTATTAGAGCGACCAGAATCCACTAGAGTGCATCCTCAAAGACTGGCTGTTTGGTGCGGTTTGTGGCACGGCGGCATCATCGGACCTTTTTTCTTTCGAAATGAGGAAGGAGACACTGTCACCGTCAATGGTCCTCGGTATAGAGCGATATTAACCGACTTTCTCTGACAACATCGATATATCCGAGCTGTGGTTCCAACAATATGGCGCTACATGCCGTACAAGTGACACAACACTCGAAGTGGTGAAGGAGAAATTTTTCGACTGGGTCATCTCACGGCGAGCGTTCATCAATTGGCCGCCGCGATCATGCGACTTGACATCCCTCGATTATTTTCTCTGGGGCTACGGCAAATCCTTAGTCTACGCTAACAAACGAACCACTTTGGACAAGCTCGAGGACTAAATTCGAGACGTTATTGCCGGAATAAGGCCGCACATATTGGACCGAGTCATCAAAAATTGGACCAACCGCTTGAAGCACTGCCAGCGAAGCCGAGGCGGTTATTTAAATGATGTGCTATTCCATACATAATGAGATGAATGCAGCTTCAAAATAAAGCTAGAATCATATTGATATCTTACACATTTGTTGTTTTATTTAAATTTCTTTTCCTATCATTCTTATCTGGTCACCCTATAGATAGGAGTATATCCCGCTTTTTTTAAGTCCATAAGGAAGGCGACTCCTCAACAAGTTGAAGTTGAAGCATCCGTAAGATCCAGGGCTTTTTTGTTATTTTTTCTGATGAAAACAATTTCAACCAAGACAGAAGGTTAATAGAAGGAACGGCAGAGTGCTGTGTGCAGAGTCTTCAGATGCCCTTGTGTGATGCACACCAAGTTTCTTGCCAGTGTGATCGCCATTTTCCCCATAAGATCTTCTATTGTGTGCTGCCAGATACATCGAGGTGATAGACGCAGTTAATAAGCACTGGATAGATAGTGCAATTGAAGGCAGACTATTGGGTTACTTTGTGTCGGGCGTAGTTGAACATAAAATAATATCCCCACAATACCTTCCAATCTCTAAAGAATGCCATTGTCTAAGTGGATGCCACTGTCAACTGAATGTAGTTGTATTGATGTTATGTGCCAAATTATATTCTAATAAAGGTTTTTTTTGCATATGTTATTAGCATTTGTTTTTTTTTCAAATTTGTCCTCAAATAGCCTCCGCATTAATATTATGGACCAAATAATTAAAATTAAAAGCATTGCACATAAATGCTCAGAAAGAGGCCGTCCAAAGTACCATATGCTTGCTAATTTAAAGCTTTGACTTGGCTGTATATATAATTAAAAGTGCTACTAATTTTGTTAATATATTTCTTTATAAAAAAAATAAAAACGAAAGTAACTGTGAAGTGGCAACCATTTTGCAACTTTTTTCGGAAAAATTGTTTTAAATACTTGCATTTAAAGAATATTTCATTTAACCCACTCCTAGCAACAAATTAGTAACAATATATTTTTTTTAATAAAAAGTTTAAAGATTGCCACAATTTTCCAATTTATAAAGCACATTAATGGTGTTGTAAGGAACAAATTTAACTTATGTAACTAATGTAACAAATGTAATTAATTGAAAGTAGATATAATATTAATCTCTGGACTGTGACTTGCCCATTGCATCTTTCTGCTTTTGACATCCTCCAGAGAGACTAGAACGGAGACAGCAGTGTGAAGTGGAGCATTATTTTTAACACAAAATCGTCATCAAAGCTCATGAAAGATACCTACAGCGTGTTCTTGAAGGATGCAATCCAAATACTTCTCAGCAGTCAAGGATCCATCAATAATGATAAGCTCAGTGTGAGCCTAGAAAAATATTCCTCCCCAGACCATAACAAATACTCCGTAAAAACTGATCATTCGAGGAATAGTGAAGGGAAAAATTCGTTTGCTTTCATCCCGCTTACGTTTTTTCTTATCCATGTGGATATTATAAGAGTGTTCTACTTTGGTTCGTAAAATATAGTACAAATCGGAAATCGTGATTACCTGCTTCTAGTTCTTTTCCCATGTAAGTACTCAAATACTATGTTGAAAGAACCGTCAAAATTGTAGATAAACTACATTAGTTACATAATCCACTTTAGTTACTTAACTAAATAAATTAGTTGCATTAGTTACGAGTAATTTATTAAAAATAAAAAAAAAAACGTAATTTAATAACACTGATTTTACATAGTAAACTAAGTTAAATAAGGTACACGACTGGGTCGCACGTACATACGAGTGCTTGCATCTTACTTTACTTTACTTTGGATTGAGCTACAGTCTGTGGTGAACCAGTGCCTCAGCCAAGAAACCTCTCCAGCCAGCTCGATCTTTCGCACGGGCGGTCAAATCAGGAGATCGAGAGGACCAATCTCGATATCACCTCTGCTTGACATTATGGTACCAGGAATAATTTCTCGCAAAATATTCATCATATCGTTAGCTATGTGTGATGTGGCACCATCCTGTTGGAACCACATGTGTTGTAGGTCCAATCGTTTAAATTCGGGCACCAAGAAGTTGCAACATGTCACGATAGCAATCATCAGCAATTGTTACAACATTGCCTCTTGCGCCTTGAAAAAAAATTTGGCCAAATAGGGCACCATACAGGGTGTAAGGGTCGCTGGTATAACAATTAAGGATTTTCAGTGCCCCAATATCGGAAACTTTGTTTATCAACAAAGCCAGATAACTCGAAATAAGCTTCGATGATGATTTTTTCCCAAAAATTGGGGTTGATAATAGGAGTACTCGTATGCAGCTGCAAAACTTTTTCACTCCACTCTCGCCACGCATTCATATGTCATATTCAATTAGTTGTTGAGTTGAAATTTTGTACGGGTACAAATGCAAATCTTTTTTGATTATTTTAATTAAACAAATTTGCTGGAGATATTCAAAATTCTTATTCACGGGGTCTAACGGAGGTGCCCAGACTTTTATCAATATTGCATCTCACTGCAACAATATTTTGAGCCGTACGTACGCTACGAACTCGGCCAGACTTCACTTTACCGGCCAGTGCGTATTGAGTTTCAAAGTTCTTCATTACGAGTAAATGCTGAACGGTTCCCTTGCTAAAAACTTCAGCGTTGAATGCTCTATAATATATTGTTATCGACTCCTCTTCATGACCGTCAAATGCGAACTGACAAATTCCAACCAAATCAAAATGGCGGAAAAACAACATTGACCTGGAACATAAAAAATCACCCTGTAGTAAAACAACAGCTAGATATGGAGAATAATTCGTTGTTTAGCAAGTACGAGTACCGATCATGTTTTAGAAAAGCCTACAAGTGCAGTAAACCATATGCTCAGCGAGAGGAAATGTAATGGGAGAAAAACAATAATAATGGCATTGTTTTTGGACTTCAAAAGAGCCTTTGAAACGATAGATCGAAAGATTCTATACTGGAAACTAAATATGTACGGAATTGGTAACAACGAAATTAAATAGTTAAGTGCATATATTACTGAAAGGACACAGCGCACAAAAAGTCAGTAATATATATATTTTTTAGATGTACCTATGTAAATACCGGGATGCCGCAGGTATCTATACTCTGTGCTTTGCTATTTATTATTTATATAAATGAAGTACAAAAAGTTATAGGTGAATGCAAAGTAATTTTATTTGCAAATGGATGGTGGAAATGTGAACATTTTTTTTTATAATTTGCGCACGCCAAAGGGGATATGAATACTCGTATTATTGCAGGGTACGGGCGTTTGTAGATATAAGACCAAGTGGAATATAAGACCAAGTGGATGGAGATAAACAAGAGAAGTGAAACAAATATTGAAGTAAATGGTGTGATGAACGAACACATGTCGAAAGACTCCAGCAGCTTCAGAACAACGCCATGAGAAGTAGATAGTAGTTTTAAGATACAGCAAGTTTACCTCGGTAAGGTTAATGTGAGATACAATATTTTTCAGAAACTCAAGTAAGTACCCTGATTGCGATTTTTAAGATAAAATATGGGAAATCATCCAAACATTTGACTGATAACATTGAGATTGTAGGTAATGACAACCAAATCAGGTTTGGAATGCGGGTGATTTTAGGCTTCACCGCACGACAGCGATGGCTATCCACTTTGCCGTGGTGCTGGGGCTTAAGTAGGGCTGAAGGATGGGTTGGCGAATGCTGATTATTCATTGACTCCTGGAGTTCAGAAAACTAAGAGATAGCCTCCCTATTCGAACGGTCGTGTGAGCAAGTATAAAACCGTGCCGAAGATGGAAGGTTCGGGGGATAAAATACCAACCGCTAACGAGCTCTCACAGATGCCCTGACGAGGTCTGTGATCAGAAAATGCTTTACCCCGGCATGGCGGCTCTGACGGGTCGTACCTACATTCCGATCTTACTAGTGGGAACAAAATGAATGAAAAAGAAAAACAAAAACAAAACAAAATAAACAGCAGTTCGGACGCTGACACGCTACCCGTGGGCGTACCAGAATTGACTGAGCGGCAGCCACTATCGGCAGCCAACCCGGATGAGGAGATCTCTATGGAGATGGAGGAGCGGTTATTGACAGATCCATCCGAAAGTATCCGGAAGTCGGAGATGAAGAAGAAAGTCTCTCCAGGTCAGATGAGAAGGCGGTTGTTCCGTAGAGCGACGCACATCAAATCGACCCTGGAGGTAAGGGACCCATCTTCCCTCTCCGAGAAAGAACAAAACTCCCTGGCCTGGGCTATTGATATAATAGAAAAGGACGCTCTGACAAGGTTTACGCCTAAACAAACTGCTGGAAAAACCAAGGCCAACCGTAAGGTAGAAGGGAGCAGCTAACACAAAAACTGCCAGCAAGACCGCTGCCGCTAAGACAGGTCCTACTGGTCAGCCAAAAATCTAGAGGGCCGTTGAACATTCTCGTAGGATCGCCAAGACCAAGAGGGAGGATTTTGTGTCGAAAAGGTTGAGATCCTCGGAGGACACTAAAAATCCCCCAAAAGGTTGAAGGCTGATACGGAGATGCCTTTCAGCGGAGCGATTCTTAGTTCACTACAACTAGCTGTAGTGGACTTCGGAAAACCAAGTGGCCAGTACTCCCAAGAACGCGGTCAAATGATTGAGAAGGCCTTAGCTGGAGTAGTCTTTGACCGTATTCGAAACGATACTGGTTGAACTGCACCCACATTCGGGAGAGTGAAATGGTATCGTGGAGTCATTCTGATAGACTGTAAAGACCAGTTATAGCTTGAATTCGCAAAAGCCACGGTTCACGGTCTTAAACTATGGGAAGGGGCTGCACTGCGAGCGGTACCTCCCGATGAAATCCCTACCATATCCAAGGGAAGGCTCTGTGTTCCTGACTGTGGTGTGGACAAAACAGAGATCCTCAGCTTCCTAAAAGCCCAGAACCCTTCTACTGATATGAATAGCTGCGAGGTCGTTGTGGAGGAAGAATCAAAGAATGGGACCAAGGGATTCATCATCCTCATGAATGAACCTCCGGCCTCACTTCCGGAAGATAAACAGTTAAAGCTGTTCTATGGAGCTGGAGAAGCCACTCTAAAACTTCTTCGACAACGGGCAGAGAACGATGGGGTGACTGACGCTATGGAAGTTGAAATTGCTACAGCCAATGAAGGTAGTGCAAATCAACCTTCAACATAGTACAGTCGCCCCCGACAATAGCTGCTCCTCCTTCATGAGGAGCAGCTGGATCTGGCCCTAATCCAGGAACCGTGGATTCTCAACAATCGCGTGATGGGATTAGGGTCAAAAGACTATAATATATATTATAGAAGTGACGATGGCAAGGTTAGGACTTGTATCGTGGCTAAAAAGAGTCTTCAAATTTTAATGCAGTCTTATTTCAGCTCCAGCGACTTGACAGTGGTGAACTTGAGAGGGGTGAACGGGAACTGCACGGTAGCGTCTGCGTACCTACCTTACGATGACGGCATCAACTTCTCCTCGGAAGACCTGAGGTCGCTCATATCAGCGTCCCAAAAAGGTAAGAAAAACTTAGTCTTGGGATGTGGTGCTAACGCTCACCACACTTTGTGGGGTAGCACAGATATCAATGCCAGAGGCGAAATTTTGTTTAACTATATTCAAGAATCTAATCTTATTATATGTAATAGAGGCAATGACCCCACCTTTGTAACGTCTACTAGAAAGGAAGTCTTGGATATTACGTTTGTTTCAGAACAGAGCTCTTTTGAAGTTGTTGACTGGAGAGTCTCCGACAAGGCCTCACTATCCGATCATTGTTGGATACTCTTCAAACTACAACTATCTACTTGTGGGAAAGGGACTTTTAGTAATCCGCGTAGGGCTAACTGGTCAAAATTCAAGAGAGAACTAAGGAAATCGGTGAATCACTTCACCGAGGACCTCAACTCTATAGAAGCAGTTGACAATGCAGTCGATGCACTGACCGACTCTCTAACGCAATCTTTCGAGAAATCCTGTCCGATTAGTAGGCAGAGCGGTAAAAAGCGTCCACCATGGTGGAGCGATAAAATGGCGGAACTCATTCGCATTCCAAGAGTAGGATGAAACCTCGCAAAAGAGGGGGTCGTTGAGTGGTCCACCTATAAAGAAAGCGTAAAGTTGCTCAAGAAAGAGATTGGGTTCGCAGGAGGTCCTTTTGCGCGTCTATAGAATCAACAAACGAAGCATCCCACTTACGGAAGATTCTGGCCAAGACACCAACGCCGGCATCCAATATTAGGAAAGGTGATGGTACCTGGGCAGAATCACAAGATAAAACGCTGGATATACTATTGAGCACTCATTTTCCCGGATGTACATCGATCTCCGAAGATGATCACCCACCTGATCTTCGGGGCTTATTACCCCAATTACGAGTATCACGAGAGAGTGCGCCTTAACGGTTTTTTTCCCCCAGAGGCGTTCCTCTATTTTGATAAGAAGGGTCTGATCCAGGACAGATTGGCAGTGCCCGGACAGCTGTGGATAGGCGACTCAACTACGACAGAGACGTTGCGCACGGCAGTGTGGAGCGTCTCCGGTTTAGTAGGGCGGTATCGGGTCGTGACGTTGAGGACGTACAACGTCAGTACGGTCATTTCTGGTGGCTAGCCGAAAGAGAGGAAACTCCTTCGTCGTTTCCCCCTAATCCAGGGTAGCCTGTTTGAGGTTTAAAGTTGGCTGTTCTTGTCCATGGCCGACTTACATAGTTTAAGGTTTAGGTATATTGTATATAGGTTAAAAAAAAAAAAAAAATTATCACAGCACTAGGATAGGAAAAAAAAAAAAAAAAAAAAAAAAACCAAAAAAAAAAGTACGTATATAATTACGTAAGCTAGAGTAAGATAGATTAAGGTAGAATAAGATATTTTAAGATTTATTTTAAGGTAGATTTGTAAGTTTTATATATAAGATCAATTAAAAAAAAAAGAGTTCATGTACTAAGTTTTTTGTCTAATTTTCTTAGTAACAATTAAAATTAATAAATAAATAAATAAATAAACAATTTTGAAGTTCGTTACGTCGAAAGACATAGTTTTAAGTATTAGGTTTAACTTAGAGTGCCCGCATAAGCTAGTTTTAAGCTTTTTTGTCTAGCATGTAAGTTATAATAAATTAATCAATAAAAAATGCATTAAAAATGAAATGAAAAATGATCTACTCACTCCAGAGACGACACCGAGAATAAGCGCGGAAGACGTGAGGAATATAATAGATGATGATAAGATAGCCTGGGCAATTAAATCATTTGTTCCATATAAGGCACCAGGAATGGATAGCATTCGACCTGTGATGCTGCAAGTCAGTGGATATTGCTATTCCATGGCTCAAGCGCATTTTCACAGGACGCCTTAAGCTAGGATATGTTCCTTAAGCATGGCGGGAGGTGCGCGTCGTATTTATTCCCAAAGCGGGAAAAGCGAGCCACACAAACGCAAAAGACCTGAGACCTATCAGTCTGTCGTCTTTTATGCTAAAGACACTGGAACGTTTAATAGGTGTATACCTAAGAAACGTGATCGGCGATAATTACCTATCCAAATCACAACACGCATACATCTGCGGCAGATCGGTAGATACTGTGCTACACAGGGTCGTATCAAGTATAGAAAGATCCCTCCACTTTAAAGAGTTCACTCTCAGGGCGTCCCTAGGCATTGAAGGGGCTTTTAACAACGTAAACACTGAAACGATCCTGGACAGCCCACGCAGAGCTCATTTAAACATGGGCCTCTGCAATTGGATTGCACAGATGCTTCAATCGAGGGTTATATTTTCAATGCTAGGAGATGAAACCATCCGGAGAAGTTCCTCTGCAGAGGAACCCCCCAAGGCGGAGTTCTATCTTTTTTATTACGGCTCCTCGTATTGGATGAGATCTTGGCTTCAACGCGTCGGCCTATGCCGACGATGTGCTCATCCTGGTTTTAAGGAAAATTCCCTCCATTCCTAAGCGAAAGACTAAATCTTGCACTACAACTAGTGAATAATTGGGTCGGCAGGAAAGGGCTGAGAGTGAACCCCTTAAAGACGGAGGTAGTTCTTTTCACTAAGACCTTCAGACCCCCAAACATCGGTGGTATTTAACTAAGTATATCAAGTTCAGCTCGATACCTGGGCGTAATTTTAGATTCCAAACTGAACTGGAAGGATAACACTGCCGAACACATCAAAAAAGCTAGCGTAGCTTTCTATTATTGCAAAAAGGCATTCAGCAACACGTGGGGCTTCAAACCAGCTGTGGTGTACTGGATATACACAGCGGTCATAAGACCCATTCTCACATATGGTTCACTAGTTTGGTGGGTGGTTCTTGAGAAGCAATATCAGCTTTCAAACCTCACCAAAATCCAGAGGGCAGCGTGTATCGGAGCCAGGGGGTCAATAAGATCAACACTTAAAGCGGCAATGGAAACCATGCTCAGTTTCATTCCGCTTGATATATACTGTAGCAGTCTGGCGGCTAAAACCGCTGTAAGACTGAGAGAAGGCCGATTGTGGTCATCGAGCCTTTACGGCCATGTCTCCATTTTATCCGGATGGGGAACTACCAGCAGATCGGCGGAAACTGATTTCATGACCCCTACGCTCAGCATTTGAAAGGAGATTCAAGATAAGAATTCCTGACAGAACGCACTGGAGGAACCTGAGAACCATGGAGAAAAGGAACTGGCGTTCTATACCGACGGTCCTAAGATGGACGTTGGCACGGGAGCCGGAGTTTATTGTGAGGCCCTAAGAATAAACAACTCCTTTAGAATAAGCGACGACTGCAGCGCCTTCAGGGCGATATCACAGCCATCATACAGGCTGCGGAAATTATACGCGAGAGTAATATCGTTGGTAAAACGACAACTGTCTATATAGACAGCCAGGCAGCCATTAAGGCTCTGGACTCTGCTGTAATTAGATCAAGGCTTGTGAGAACCCGCAAATCAGTCTTAAATGGAATATCCAGAGCCAATACGGTGCCCCTCTGCTGGGTTCTAGGGCATGTGGATATCGAAGGATATGAAAGGGCTGACGAGCTTGCTAGGAAAAGGTCGGCGCTGCACTTATCACAGGCCTTCCCTTTTGTAGTAACCCCAATCAGTTCCGTACGAAAGAAAATAGAAGATGAAACCACCGATCGAGCAAACAGACAATGGATTCATCTGGAAACATGCGCAACGGCCAGGGCGCTATGGCCGGCCTTTAGCAAGAAATGATCAACTCCTCTGATGAAACTTAGTCGTTATAATACACGGGTCGTTTTTGGAATAATTACTGGTCATTGTGCCATTGGAGTTCACATGGAGCGACTAGGTGTGCTATATAACGACTACTGTAGAAGCTGCAGGGACGAAGAAGAAATTGAATCAGTTCATCACCTGCTGTGTAATTGTCCTGCCCTATCCGTTACAAGAATGAGGGCTCGCGGAAGTTACTTCTTCTCGAAATTGGAGGACTTAGGTAATATAGAGCTTACGGACCTCCTGAGATTTATATCATTATCTAGTTAGTTCTAACAGCGGACTTTTAACGTTTCCATGGTTAAACGATTGGGCACAATGGACCCGAATTTGTTGATCTAAGTGAGCAGTGACTCTATTTGTCACACGGCACCCATCTACCTAACCTAACCCAACCTAGGCTTTACCACACAACACCGGCTCAAAAAACATTATTTTACAAATGGTGGGTGCATGCTCCTTACCAAAACTCCCGCTACTTTAAATAGCTCGGCCATCAGCTGCAGCAGCCTTGTCTGATTTGAGCTTAGATATTGCTATCCTCACCTCATATTGGTCGGGTGAATGGAAGTGTTGGCTGTCAATGTTCAAGTTCAATGCGTTATTCTTCCTGACAGCAGACTGTTGGCTGTTAACACATTTTAACAGTCTTCAGGAATGTTTTTTCCAGATTCTTAGCACCGACTGCGCCTCTACTTCGAATCTTGTTTTCTCATGCTCTTTCTACTTCTCTCGGAGAAGTCGGTACTCCTTCTTTATCATCTGCTCATACATCTTGTGAGCATCTCTCGTCTTCTTCTGCAGCACATCAAAAGAGTTGAGAGTAACTCGATCCGTTCGACGTTGCATCTTCTCGCAGTATTTTGTTGATGCTGTAGCATGCTGCATCCGTACTTTAAACCAAATAGTGGTCCGAATTGGCTGCTCGAAAAGTTCGAACATCTCATTACAATATGGTCAATCTGATTGACGGTTTGTTTTTTTTTTTTTTTTTGTTTTTATAATTTGCACATGTTAAAGGGGATATGAATACCCTTATACTATTTTTTTTTTTAGAACACGTGCGTTTTGTGGAAAGGGGAAGAAACAGAGAGAAAGACAGAGTGGTGTAGTTTGAAACTCTGGTGGTATTAAGTTTCTATAAACTCCAAGGGTGGCTGTCCAGATAACTGGGGAGTATTTTGTTTGTTTTCGCTATTATTGTTGTTGCTTATGATTCACAGTATTTTTTTCCGTCCTCCTGATGTCATCATCACGATCAAGTTGCATTTTAGCCATACCCTACTGCCAATTGCATTTTAGCCATACCCTACTGCCAGTGTTATGCCTTCACAGTAGAGTTGACTTAGCTCTCGCAAGTGATCGACTTTTTTATTTATTTCATGCGAAATAAATAGATGATTCTTGACATCAGGATTTGAACCGTGAATCAACAGCGTGACAAGCGATGATGTTACCACTACACCACGGCCACCTTTAAAGTGCGGGAAAGCGGGAAGTTAGTGCTGGTTATGATATTGTTTAGTGTCATAGCAGACTCGAAAAAGCTGAGTCCATCTCCGGAGGTGTTTTCCTGTAGACTCTGCTTTCCAACACTACTACCCAAAATGTCCTCTACTACCTAAGATCCTTATAGACCTGAACTCCGAATATGTCGAAATAGCTCATATAAGGTGAGCACTAAATAGTTTGACATAACTTGAACTGCTGACGCCTCCGCTGATTCAATCTTGAAAATTCAACCAACGACCTCTCAATAGAATAGAATACAATCTTCAGTCGAAGTACTAGGCACCCGGGGTTCACCGTGTGGAGGTAATAATAAGAGTTGGTAGACAGAGGTTGGTTTGGGGCAACTTGTAGATGATTGTGCCTTGTGACATCATTCAATTAATGGACCAACGCGATACTGAGTACATGAGGTGGAAGCGGTTTAGATTATTTCCAAAATAAGACAAGCAAAAAGGATATGTTTCTCTATTCGTCTTAATAGTAGCCTAGACACCAAAAAACTGTGGAAAAATTTAAGAGATATAGGTATCGGACGAAACAGAAAAAATTAGCACAACGATATCGCCCCGATCAGCTCAACAAACTATTTGTAAATTCGCAGGTGGTGGTCCCCAAATTGTTGCATCAAAATCGTAATAATGAGCTCCTTTATAGCAATGAATCTGAATTATTCAACCAATCTAAATCTGTTGGCGTTGATGATATTCAGCCCATTTTTGGAAAAGCGATACTACCTCACCTTCTGCCTGTGCTCAATCATATATTTAACACCGTTTTTCTTACTTCAACCTTTCCTGCCACTTGGAAAGCGGCAAAAATAATTCCTATCTTAAAAACTATATCATAAACTATACAAAGTTTTGGAGAAACTAATCCACCAGCAACTATCAAATCCTCTGCTTAGAACCAACTTTATTTGTCACAGTCAATCCGGTTTTAGAAAATATCATAGCTGCGTAATAGCGCTATTGAAGATCACTGATGATATCCGAATGGCCATAGGTAACGACAAAGTCACATTTTTAACATTGTTTGATTTTTCCAAAGCGTTTGATATGGTTAACCATGCACTGCTGCTCAAAAAACTTAAAACTGGTTGTCACTTATCGTCTCATGCCATAAAATTAATTAGTTCTTACTTCACCGGAAGAAAACAATCTATGATATTTTCGTGAAGAATAAAAGATCTCATATCATTGAAACCATAACAGGAATACCACAAGGTTCGATCTTAGGCCCGCTGTTGTTATCCATTTTCATAAACGATCTCCCACACGTAGTTTCAAATTCTTCCATTCATTATTCATTACACATGTATGCTGACGACGTCCAAATATACCAGCAGTAAGTTAGGAATGATGGAAGACTGCATCTGCAGGCTGAATGATGATCTAAAGAAAATCTTTCTAGTTATATACTTATAAAACTAAAAGCTGTTTCCCACTAATTTACCTAGGAAACTCAGTGCTCCAATATGTTGATAAAGCCAACAATCTTGATATTTATTTCAACAGAACCTTGGGATGGGACGACCACATCCAATCTGTCATTGGGAAGGTGTATGCGTGTTTTAGAAACCTATCCATGACGAAGCAGTATACTCCGTTGGGCACTAAAATACTGTTGGTGAAATCCCTTATTGTGCCTATAATCATATATGGCTGTCAAATTTTCATTGGTTATAGTGCCGAAAGAAAAAGAAAATTAACAGTTGTTTTCAATAATGTTATCCGTTACGTTTTTAATCTACGGCGCTTCAATCATGTATCACTATATGTTAAAAACATACTCTTATGTTCGTTACATACTTATCTCAATTATAGAACTATAATGTTCTTGCATCAAACGGTGCTAAGCAAACAACCAATTTACTTATAAAACAGGCTTAGGTTCTCCATTTCAACACTCTCATTTATATTGTAGCATAATAATAACTACGCCCCCTAAAAATATGACGCAACAAATTCCGAAGTGACTTTTCATTCTGGCAGAATTTTGGTTCGAACTGTCCTTTCATTCGAGGTTCGTGTCTGGGACGAAGTCTCCACAGCTCATGTCAACGAAAGAGACGAATAATATCAGGGATAAAAGGGAATTATAACTGCAAGAATTATTTCTCTTGTTCCAGTGGTCGAAGAATTTGCTAGAATTTTCTGGCTATTAGAAACTTCTGCTATATAAGGACAGATGGCGATCAAAAAAAGAGACAGTAGTTTTTAAACTGTGGCGAAGAGATTGGAAAAGTGATAATGGGCGAAGTTGTAATTTGGTGATAAATTGAAAGTTGAGAGTAAACAAGAAAAAGTAATTAGTTTGGATTTGTGAATTAAGTAATTGAAAGGAGATAAAGTGATTTGAGAGGAAAGAGACCTTGTAAGAAAAGAATTTGCGAAGAATAGTATAGTGTGAACTTGAATTGTTCTATAGACTAGAAAATAAAGAAATAAATTTCACAGAATATCGTTTTATCTACTCGAGCCGTAGCTCGCATATTACATTGGTGTCAGAAGCTGGGATAAAACTTATTCTGTGAATAACTATTTCCGTGGTGTGAAATTGCACAAGAAAAAAAAAAAAAAAAAAAAAAAACGATTTCTGCGTTGAGTTAATTAGTTGCGCAAAATGGGTCGCAAATTGGGAAAACTAACTATAATTCAACTAAAGGCAGAACTCAGTAAGCGGAATCTCGACACAACTGGGGGAAAAGATGCCCTACTGATTCGTCTGGAAGAAGCAGTAACGCAGGAAGGTGAAAATCCGCATGACATAGAGTTTGACGTGGAAGAGGAACCAGCAAGTACAGTAGCCGACCCGGGTATAACAAGTCTGCTCCTGCAACTTAAGTTAGTCATGGACGAACAAAAGAAAGCAATAGAAGATCAACGTCATAAGCTCGATGACCAAAAGAATTCTATAGAACTTAAGCTGGATGAACAAAAGAAAGCAATGGATGAACAAAAGAAAGCGATGGACGAACAAAAGAAAGCAATGGGCGACCAAAGGAATTCTCTAGAACTTAAGTTGGATGTACAAAAGAAAGCAATGAATGAACAAAAGAAAGCAATGGACGAACAAAAGAATTCTCTAGATGCTCTGGAAAGTAAACTTGATGAGCAAAACAAGAACTTGGAATCCAAATTCGAAGTGATCGAAGAGAAAATCGAGAAGGTCGAGACGCAACTCGAAAAAGTCGAAACCAGATTCGATGAAAATTTTGAGAAACATGAAACTCAGTTCGGGAAGATAGAGACTCAGTTTGAAAAAGTGGATACGCAATTCGAGATAGTAGGAAAGCAAGTCGAAAATCTTGCTAAGGAGCTCAGCAACGTGAAGAGACAGAAAGCACGGGAATATTCCACTGACGGTCTGAGAAGAAAGGAGATGCAGCCTCCTATCTTCGATGGTCAAACATCATGGCCAATTTATAAAAGGCAATTCGAAGCGGCCGCAATGACCAATAGCTCGGACGATGAAGAGAAGTCCATTGCACTCACACTTGCACTGAGGGGTCCAGCTGCGGAGCTCTTGCAGACCATCCCGGAAGATAAACAGCAGAACTACGACTCTCTGGTTCAGGCTATCGAGATGCGGTTTGGGGATGAACACATGCAGCAGGTGTACAGGGTTCAGCTGCGTAGTCGAGTCCAGAAAAGGGGGGAAACGCTCCAACAGTTGCAAGCGGATATAGAGCGACTAGCCCATCTTTCATACCCTAAAGCCGGTGAGGAGCTTATCAACGAAATGGCGGTGGAAGCTTTTATTCAGGCCATAGAGGACAGACAACTGCAAATGGCTGTAAGGATGGCTGAAAAGCGAACACTCCCCGAGGCATTGGCATTCGCTTTGTCAATGAAGGCTGCGGACCAAGCATACCAGGGAATACACCGTGTCAGGGAAATGTCCGTCGTGGAATGCTCATGCCAGAGAACAGCCGTCAAAGCTCGCGGAAGTCAAATCCGTTGCTGGAATTGCAACCAAACCGGACACCTACAACGGCAGTGCAGAAGTGCACCTAGACGAGGAAATTGTCCACATTGCGGAAGTAGGAGAAGCAGAGAGGAAGCATCCTGTCGGTCAGACTTCCCAAAACCAGCAGTCGGGAGATGCGTAAGGACCAACTTCGCGGGGCAGAAGTTGGTTACTGGAATCGAGGCCCCCAGGACCACCATTCAAGTTTCGCAAACCAAACGGGGTAACAAGAGCCTGACAGTGGAGGCACTAATCAACGAGAAGAAGTGCGTAGCCACCATCGACACAGGTGCCACTGCCTCCATTGTAAGAAGAGATATCGTCAAAAGCTCCTGGCTGCACAACACCAACAGCTACTGCCTGAAGACTGCAACAGGGGAAATGGCGAAAGTGTTTGGAGAAGTTCGTCTTACGATTACTCTGGCGGGACTGACGTTCTCCCATGCGTTTCTGGTGGCAGATATATGCGGCGAGTGCATCATCGGAGTAGACTTCATGAAAGCAAATGAAGTAATCTTGGACATCGGGATGCAAGTACTGAGGTATCGAAATGTGGAGATTCCGATGGTGTACGGAAATGAGAATGCCGTAACTCTCAGGACAGTCATCAGCAAAGACGAAGTTTTGCCGCCGTCTTCAGAGACAATCATTTGGACGAAGCTGGAAGGTGATCTTGGGAGCCACCGATTCTACATAGTAGAACCAGACCCAGAGAAGAATTCTCAAGACTACATCGTGGGAAAGACGTTAGTCGAACCAAAGAACACCATGGTTCCAGTGAGGGTTTTGAACGCAAGACCACACACTGTCAAACTAAGGCGAGGGGAGGTGACTGGAAAATGCACGCCGATTACCGCCGTCGCAACAATATCTGAACATGATGCTCCAAAACCTCTCCCATCACCTTGGACAGCGGAAGCGAGAGAGACGATTCTCCAGTCCAGTGAGCTGAATCAGGAGCAGCGAACTATGGCAGAGAATCTTATCAATGAGTACGCTGATGTATTTGCCTCACAGGACGGAGAATACGGCCGAACACACCTGGTACAACATCGAATAGACACTGGTGATACTAGACCAATTCGTCAGCCTGCTAGGCGCCTTCCATTGGCAAAGCAGACAGAAGTTGCAGAGATGGTGTCGGCAATGGAGAAAGAAGGTGTGATTGAAAGTTCCAAAAGTCCGTGGGCATCACCGGTTGTACTGGTTAAGAAGAAAGATGGCAGCACGCGGTTCTGCGTGGACTATCGGCAGCTCAATTACGTCACCAAGAAAGACAGCTACCCTCTGCCACGGATTGACGACACGCTAGACACACTATCAGGAGCCTGATGGTTTTCCACTCTCGACTTGAAGAGTGGCTACTGGCAGGTACAGATCCATCCAGAAGACCGGGAGAAAACCGCCTTCACCGCAGGAAATGGGCTATGGCAATTCACGGTAATGCCATTCGGGCTGTGCAATGCTCCGGCGACTTTCGAGCGATTGATAGAATGTGTCCTGCAAGGGTTAACATGGAAAACCTGTTTGGTATACTTGGATGATGTCATCGTCGTAGGAAAAACGTTTGCGCAACACCGAGACAATCTAAGAAATGTGTTTCAAAGGCTTCGAAGTGCCCACCTGAAGCTCAACCCCAAGAAGTGCGCCCTGTTTAGAGCGGAAGTCAAGTACCTGGGATACATAATTTCAGCGAAAGGAGTGAGAACCGATCCGGAGAAGGTCGAAGCGGTGAAAAACTGGCCAGTCCCCAAAGACAAACACCAACTAAGGAGCTTCCTGGGCCTAGCCACCTACTACAGACGGTTCGTGAAGGATTTTGCCGGGATCGCAAAGAACCTGCACCAGTTGACGGAAAAGGGAAAACAATTCAAATGGTCAATTGAGTGCGAGAAGAGCTTCAAGGCACTTAAACAACGGCTATGCGATGCCCCGATACTGGCTTACCCCACTCCCGGGGAAACGTTCGTTGTGGATGCAGATGCTAGTAATGTCGGGGTAGGAGCCGTACTCTCCCAGGTGCATGACGGCCAAGAGAAGGTGGTTGCGTACTTCAGCAAGGTGCTCTCTAAGCCAGAAAGGAACTACTGCGTGACAAGGCGGGAACTTCTAGCTTTGATCTTGGCTACGAAGCATTTTCACAAATACCTCTACGGGAGGTTCTTCGCACAGACCATGCAGCCTTAAAATGGCTATTACAGTTCAAGAGTCCTGAGGGTCAGGTCGCAAGATGGATCGAAAGGCTGCAAATCTACGACTACGAAATACAGCATCGTAAAGGAAAACTCCACTCTAATGCGGATGCACTGTCCCGGAGACCATGCAGAACGGATTGTAAACATTGTGCGCGTCAGGGAGAACGGGAGCTGGTTTCCATCCAAAGAATGAGAGCCGAACCTATCGCCGGCTGGAGCGTAGATGAGATCCGGAACGCTCAGAAGGAAGACCCGGATATCGAGCCGATTCTGGCCTGGAAGGAGAACATGGAGAAACCGGATCATCAGGACATCTCTCACAGAAGCCCGACCTTAAAGGCATATTTTGCGCAGTGGGACTCCCTCCATGTCCAAGAAGGTGTTCTGAGAAGAAAATGGGAATCCTCCGACGGAAAGTCGTTTGTAATGCAGCTTGTCGTACCGCGGACGAGGGTCAAGGAGGTGTTACAGGAAATGCATGGCGGGGCGACCGGAGGCCACTTGGGAGTGAATAAGACGCTAGAAAAGGTACGAGAACGTTTTTATTGGTTAAAAGCGAAGGAAGATATCGAAGACTGGTGCAGAAAATGCGACGTGTGTGCAGCTAGCAAGGGTCCGAGAATCAAAACTCGAGGTAAGATGCACCAATACAACGTGGGAGCACCTTTCGAACGAATCGCTATCGACATCGCAGGGCCCTTTCCGGAAACCGACAATGGTAATCGGTATATACTCGTAGTGATGGACTACTTCAGTAAGTGGCCGGAAGCGTTTCCGATCCCTAACCAGGAAGCCAGAACCGTGGCGGAGCAGATCGTCTACAATTGGGTTAGCAGATTCGGTGTGCCCTTGGAATTGCATTCTGACCAAGGGCGGAACTTCGAGTCAAGAATCTTCCAAGAGATGTGTCAACTACTCGGAATCAAAAAGACAAGGACAACCCCGCTTCATCCACAGTCGGACGGTATGGTGGAGCGTTTCAATAGAACTTTGGACGAACATCTCTCGAAGGTCGTAGGTGACTACCAACGGGATTGGGACCGGCAGATTCCCTTGTTTTTGATGGCCTATAGAAGTGCCGTGCATAGCACTACTCGACATACGCCGTTCGAAATCTTATTTGGTGGAATAGCTCGTTTACCCAGTGAGGTGAAATTTGGATCTCCTACCAATGAGCCCAGAAATGAAGAAGAGTACGTGGCGGACCTTAGGGAAAGGCTTAGGGACATACACCAAAGGACCAGAAGCCAGATTAAGATGACGAGCGACCGCATGAAGACCAGGTATGATGCCAAGGCAACAACGTCAGGATTCCAGGAAGGAGATCTGGTGTGGCTGTATAATCCCCATCGCCAAAAGGGGAAATCACCTAAATTACAGCGGAACTGGGAAGGTCCCTACAGAATAGTAACCCGCATCAACGATGTTGTCTACCGCATCCAGCGAGGACCGAGGGCCAAAATGAAAGTGGTTCATGTGGACCGACTGAGTCGATACAATGGCCGAAATGAGGATGCACTTGTTCGGGACGAACACGTCTAAGAGGGGGGCAGTGTAGCATAATAATAACTACGCTCCTATGTCTATGCAGCAAATTCCGAAGTGACTTTCCATTCTGGCAGAATTTTGGTTCGAACTGTCCTTTCATTCGAGGTTCGTGTCTGGGACGAAGTCTCCACAGCTCATGTCAACGAAAGAGACGAATAATATCAGGGATAAAAGGGAATTATAACTGCAAGAATTATTTCTCTTGTTCCAGTGGTCGAAGAATTTGCTAGAAGTTTCTGGCTATCAGAAACTTCTGCTATATAAGGACAGATGGCGATCAAAAAAAAGACACAGTTGGTTTAGAACCGTGGCGAAGAGATTGGAAAAGTGATAATGGGCGAAGTTGTAATTTGGTGATAAATTGAAAGTTGAGAGTGAACAAGAAAAAGTAATTAGTTTGGATTTGTGAATTAAGTAATTGGAAGGAGATTAAGTGATTTGAGAGGAAAGGGACCTTGTAAGAAAAGAATTTGCGAAGAATAGTATAGTGTGAACTTGAATTGTTCTATAGACTAGAAAATAAAGAAATAAATTTCACAGAATATCGTTTTATCTACTCGAGCCGTAGCTCGCATATTACAATATTAACAGTTGCAATGAATTCTAATTTGATGAATTTAATTATAATTTATATCTGGGATAATGTTACCATATGTAATAAGACTGCTTACTTAGTTTTTGACTAGGAGGTACTTTACTTTTTAGAGGACTAATAAACAGATATCTTCTTAAAGTCGAAAATCAAGAAGCAGAATTCGATATGCGTGGCAGTATGAGAGTCTGAATAAATCTGCAAACATCATTTTACCAAAGCGTATGCATGTGTTAACCAAACCAATACAGGACAGAATGCGAGTCTGGAATTAATTATTTTCTGAAAATACTACATTGAATTGTGGTGAGAACCTGCCGTCTTCATAAGTCGTCGACGAAGACTGGAGTACATAACAGGATACATAATTTGTGACTTTGAAGATTTTTTGTTTCCATAAAACCACTTATTTAACCCTCTATAGCCTATAGTAGACTGCAGGCAACATACCGTTTTACCCTCATAAATTCCTAGTGTGTTTATTATTTTCCGTTTTTAGGCATTGTAGACTGTAGTCTACACTCCAATCTTCGAATCAAGTTCAGAAACAATGAACAAAATGATGTCTCTATGCTTCAAACAAAGAAATCCCGTTAGTAGAGTGATAATTTCTATAAAGTTGACATGTGGTGCTCTCCGGTAAAAATAATAAAAAATAGTTTTTGTGTTATTTGGTGAATTTTTTTGTGAAAAATCTATAAAGTAAGTGTTTAGAGAATTTTCAGAAGAATTTTCACCTGAATTAACCGACCTTAATTTTCCATTTCATTGTTATAGCTCATTGTTGTCTACAAGCTACATTTCCTTTTTTGTAATATTACTAATAAATAATTAATAATTTAAAAATTTTAAAACATACGTTTTTTCTTTAATTTCTAAAACTATCCAATTCAACAATTTTTTTTAATTTGGTGCTTATGAGTTATAGAGGGTTAACATCAAATGTATCCAAATTTTGCAAATTTATTTATCTAAATGATTGTATACAAAAGTCATAATATAGTCTATATAGTTGAAGTTAGAGAACTCGTAACGAAAATGAACAGCAATGAAAAAAATGGGAACTAATAGATCATTTGATTTGAAACGAACTAAAGCCTTACTTATAAAAATCAAGAACAAGATAGAAAACTCATACTAATTTGAGAAACTTCTGATCATAAGAAGACAGAAATCTGATTTCATCACATCAATTTGGGTTTTGACAAGAACATTCGATGACAGAGCACGTATCTACTTCATATACACAAGGTATATTAATTTCACAAACCAAAGATTATCTATGATACCAATTACGATAAACACTCTACAAATTCCATATACAAACACTGCAAATATCTGCATAGGTGTGGAGCTTGACACTAAATTACAATGGAAAGAAAACATGAAGAATAAAAGATAAGAGTTGGAAATCGAATACATATGGAATGGTTATTGGGAAGAAACTCCCAATTGACTATTAGTAATAAACTTTTGATTTATCAGCAAATTATAAAGCCCATATGAATTTACGGAATACAGTTTTAGGGCTCTACAAAGAAGCTAATACAGACCTTTCAAAACAAAGTCCTGAGAAGTATCGTCAACGCCCATTGGTTTATAAGGAATGGCAACCATAGAGATTTTAACATTCGCTTAGTTGAAGAAGAAATAAGAAAAGGTGCAACAAAGCACTTGCATCGGCTTCAGCAGCACGAACAAATTGATATTCTGCAGATGGTACTTGAACCAAGTTCTTGAAGAAGACTAGAAAGGACAACACCTTTTGACTTGGCAAATGTGCAATTAGAAAAAAGACACATATTTACATACTCGTGTAGAACTATTGTATAGTCATATAAAAATGACATATATGTATGTATACCTGTTATTTATTTAATATTTGTTTGTTTTACTTAAACATAAAATAGGATATAGTATCGAATTGTAATAAGCAAGAACAAAAAAGTGAAAAATTATTAAATATAAATTACTAGATGCACTTACGTAGTCCAGTTGTAATAAAATTATATTGTAATATGCGAGCTACGGCTCGAGTAGATAAAGCGTTACTCTGTGAGATTATTTCTTTATTTTCTAGTCTATAGAACAATTCAAGTTCACACTATATTATTCTTCGCAAATTCTTTCGTTACAAGGTCTCTTTCTTCTCAAATCACTTTATCTCATTTAAATTACTTAAGTCACAAATCCAAACTAATTACTTCTTCTTGTCAACTTTTAACTTTCAATTTATCACAAATTTACAACTTCGCTTATTATCACTTTTCCAATTTATTCGTGCGGTTCGAAAACCAACTGCCTTGCCTCGATCGCCGTTACTCTGCGAGATTATTTCTTTATTTTCTAGTCTATAGAACAATTCAAGTTCACACTATATTATTCTTCGCAAATTCTTTCGTTACAAGGTCTAAGTTCTTCTCAAATCACTTTATCTCATTTAAATTACTTAATTCACAAATCCAATCTAATTACTTCTTCTTGTCAACTTTTAAGTTTCAATTTATCACAAAATTACAACTTCGCTTATTATCACTTTTCCAATCTCTTCGTGCGGTTCGAAAACCAACTGCCTTGCCTCGATCGCCATCTGTCCTTATATAGTCGCATTTCTGATAGCCAGAAACTTCTAGCAAATTCTTCGACCACTGGAACAAGAAAATTCTGATGTAATAATTCCAAGATGACAGCTGCAGCCAATAATCTCTTGCGGTTATAATCCTCTCTTACGAGCCTCGAATGAAAAGACACTTCGGAATGTGTTGCATACTTTTGGAGCGTAGTTATTATGCTACATTATTGTTACAATATATGTAAAAAAAAATATACAAATTCTAGGAGAGCTATCTTAGAGGTTATTTTGTTTAACTCTAATCTTATGGTTTCAAATGAAGGATCGGTTACGCATTTTTCAACACACAGTACCTTTACACATGTTGACAATACCTGCGTTCACCAGAACTTCATCCACCAACATTCTTGAAGATCTGCACAACAGAGACCACTTCCCAATTATCATAAACATTACATATAAGTCCCGTTAAATCCGACACCCCACCAATTCCCAAACTTAAAACTGATTTGGTCAATTGGGACACGTTTCAAAATAATGTTATAGATTTTCCTCTATACATAAATAAGGAGGCTGCTGTGATCGAAAAAACTATACGCTCTGCCTTTAACATCTCAAAGAGGTCCCCCCCGTAAAAAAATTCCAGTTTAGACAGTAGTCAAGCAATCTTTTTATCGTTAACTGGAGCAAGTCGGGTGATTCTGTTAAGAGTACGAAATCGTCAGCGAACATTAAAACCTTTATGTTGAATCCCTCTATTGATATTCCGCATGGCAATTCTTTTACCACATCATCAATGTATAAGGAGAAAGCTGGTGGGCTAAAATTACATCCTTGTCTTAAACCCACTAGGGAGAGGAACCAATCAGATAGATTTTTACCATTCTACACTGAATTAATAATTTGACTATATATACGTATATCTTCAATTATTCTTCCAAATTTCACAGACATCCCTTCCCTATAGAGTTCATAGAAGAGAGCTTTTCTGCCTATAGAGTCAAACGCGGCCCGGAAATCAACAAAAAAAAGTATACAGCTTCTTGCGTTTACGTGCGTAGAGTGCTGCAATTTGGTCAACTAAAGATATAATCTACGGTCGAATATCTCTTTCTGAAACCGGCTTGGAATTCGCTTAACAGATGTGAGCCTTCGATCCACTTTGTAAAACGGGATCGCAAGATTTCCATGAAAAATTTTAGTGATGTTGTTGATATATTATTATGTCTAACTAAGGCCACCTTACCACTGGTGGGGGGTGGTTATAGTTTAAAATTAATACACCTTTCTTTTGGAGTTGTCGTATTCAAATCCGACGTAAAATTTTATTTCACACATTTTTATAGTATAAATTATGCTGACACGCATACTAATATTACCTGATCTCTTATTACATAAAACTTAAAATACGTGGGAACTGCTGCTGACTCGGCGGCGCTGAACAAAACTGATGTCAATGATAAAGAGTTTCCCGCGGTGTCTGTTTCCCGTAAGGTGCATATGTACGCAATTGTACATTCTGCCGGGCCGAACTGACTTATATGTTAAAGTCCGATGTTGTGAACCGCCTTGAAGCAGGTACTGGGGCCTGTGGTGCCAGTATAGTTCTTTTCCTTTTACGCTGCCACACTATATATGCCACGATGGTGATGAATAATCCGCCAATCAGGCTGTAGGAAATGCTGTAGTGCACGTGGTGAGCCGTTGAATCAACTGGTAGTTTGTTTAGTGTGTCGTACTCCTCATTGTTACTCTTGAGACTGGGATGTGAGATGACCAATGGTCTTGAAATATTTCTTGGGTCGTCTGATAATATTTCCGTGATTTTTTGTGGCCGGAATGAAAGCTGTATTAAGTATGCTGGACATCCTTTCGTAAGCTGTTATGCTCATCGTGTCCTGTTTTAGAATACAGTTTGACTCTAATGTTAAAATGCCATCGTCTTGTAGTGAGACTTCTAGAATCCGTCTTCCGCAGATTATGTTAAAGGTGTACTTCCTGTCCAAAACGTATATCCAACCATTTCCGTTATTTAGCTGGATCCACACAGGAGATGGGCTTATGCTTCGTAGCTTGCAGAACGGTGATAAGTTCGTGGTGTGGGTGAGCAGGTCCATTTCACATCTGCTGACGTTGGATTGGCGATTAAACATGGGATGTTGTTGTTGGCATAAGTATCTGTCGCTGATTTTCATACATTTGTTGAGCTCCTCCCTTGCCATTCTGTTGTATGACTCTCTCAGTGAGTTGACTATTAAGTAGTCTAATGATGGTTCAATGAAGATAAACTCATTTTTGTGGGGTGTCGGTACTGGTATAACCTTGAACATTTCATAGTCTTCTGACTTGATTAGCGGAAGTCTTATGTCGAATATGATGGTTTGCTGGGTTATTCGGGCCCTTGCTGTTAGCAGCCTGTAAAGTGCTAGCAGATTCGAATCTGTTCGGTCTTCTGCGACGGACAGCTGTGGAGGTAGGTGCTTTCTTATCAACTCTAGCTGTGCGCGAAGTTGGTCTGGCGTAATTATAAGCGGATTTACTTTAGCGTGATCGATGTTTGGTTCCTTATCAGCGTGAGTAGATGGTTCTCATTCAATCGTGTTTGCTAAATCTGCTGCTCGTAATGCTCCGCATACGACTCGTCTAAAACCCCAAAAGGCTTGTTCGCAACAGTTCCAACGAAGTCAAACGGTGATCGTTTCATGGCTCTTTTCCAGCTCCTTGTTTTAATAGGAGGTCGTTATTGCCCTTTATAATGGCCAGTTGGTGGTTAAATTGTTGAATTATGTGGTGTGTCAGTGCATCAGCGGTTTTCATTTTGCAGAATTCGTTCATTTCGTTAATCAGTTTTTCGAATCCTGAAAGTTCCCGCCAGTAGTTGGTCAGATCATAATATGCGATTATCTTCCAGTCATTAACTATGAGGTTAATGTTTCCAATTTTTTCAAAGTAGATTCCCGGGCGATTTCTAAACGGTGTAACCTTGAAACCTTCAGGTTCTGTATCTAATGCCGTTGCACATCTTCTGCCTAATGCTATTATCACCAACAGTGTGTACAGAATTTGTAACCAGGGGCCGTCCTTCAACCTTTTCTTCCTTTCTGGATTGTTACTCTGAATTTCGTCTGACAGTTTTATCGGTTGACTTTGGTTTACAGGTTCCGACCATGGACATGTTGACAAGCAGGTTGTTGTGGTAAGCTGATCAGTCTGCTTACTGTCATCTTGTTTTTCGCTTTGTTCTTCGTTATCGCTTATTGGGAGCAGACAGATCTTAGTGACTGGTCTTTTGTAGATCTTGTTCCTTGCTTTGATGGTTACTACACGCACCAGACCATCTTCTCCAGCATGTGTATCTAGTATCCTTCCAAACATCCATCTTGTTGGAGGAAGTTGTTCGTCCTTCACCAAAACAATGTTGCCAGCCTTAAGATTCTCGTTCTTTGTTGTCCATTTCGGACGTTGTTGCAGTGTCGTTATATATTCTGAACTCCATCTTTTCCAGAAGTGTTGTTGTAATCGTTCTATCAGTTGCCATCGCGTCACTAAACCTTCCCTTTCATTGAGTCTATGCTTTTTCGGGGGTGGCAGTAAGGTTGTTCCTATCAGGAAATGACCTGGCGTCAAGACATCTACGTTGAAATTGGACAAAAAGGTCTTGAGTTTAAGCATGCTTCGATCTGACTAATAGTGTAGACATCTCTTCGTATGTCAACTTGTGCTCACCAATAGTTCGCTTGAGATGGTGTTTAACAGACTTCACTCCTGCCTTCCATAGGCCACCAAAGTGGGGTGCCGCTGGGGGTATGAAATGCCATTCCGTATGGTAAGTTGTTAATGCCTCGCATATTTCATCGTTGTACTTTTTCGCCTCCCTTGCATTTAGCTGAAGAATTTTGTTTGCAGCCACGAAATTCGTACCGTTGTCACTGTATAGGTGTCCCACATGTCCTCTCCTGGCGCACAATCTCTTAAAAGCTGCTATGAAGGTATTTGCTGTTAAGTCGCTAACAACTTCGACATGAACTGCCTTTGTTGCCAAGCATATAAATACGGCTATATATCCTTTAAATGATTTGTTTCCCCTTCCTTTCGCTGTCCTGATATCTATAGGTCCTGCATAATCGATTCCGGTATTTAAAAATGGTCTGGCTTTGGACACTCTCGGTTGTGGCAGATTTCCCATCATTTGAGTTCTCGTTGACGATCTGTGTCGAAAACATGTAGTACATCTACGGACTCGTTGTTTGACTGCACTTAGACCACTCAGAATCCAGTATTGTTGCCGTAGATGTGCATGGGTAAGAGCGTAGCCTCCATGTAAGGTGGTTTTGTGGGCCTCGTCTATCAACATGGTGGTCAAATACCCGGAATGTGGGATGATTATGGGATGTTTCTGCGAGCATGATAGTTCTGCTTTCGCCAATCGTCCTCCTACTCGCATCACCTCGTTCTCATCCAGGAATGGGTTGAGGCACCGAAGTTTACTTTTCCTGTCAATTTCCCTTCCTCTCTTTAAGTTGACGACCTCATCCTTGAACGTTGTCTGCTGTACATGTCGTATAACTACCCTCGCAGCGCTTTCAATTTCTTGACATGTGATTTGTCCCCGCAATTTATTTTTTGATGATCGTGAGTTGTGCACAAATCGTTTACAAAACGCGAGTATTCTTGTTATTCGCCTAATTGTGCTATACTGCGACAGCAATCTTTCTACGACATCTGGTTCCACCGTTAAAGTGAAGGTGTTTGTGTGCTGTTTCTTAACTTCCTCGTTGGTGCTGTGAGTTGTGGAGTCAGTGTAGTTCACCTATGCCTGCGCTAGCCATGGTGGACCTGTCCACCAAATTGAGTGTGCGTTGAGTTCTGAAGGCCATAGTCCTCTAGATGCACAATCCGCTGGATTGTCCTTACCCTTTACATGATGCCATTTGTCTGAGCTTACTAATTTGGTTATTATCGTAACTCTGGCCGCTACGTAGATCTTCCATTTGTTAGGGTTTCCGGTGATCCATGCTAATGTTACTGATGAGTCTGTCCATGCATGTATTTCCAGATCCTTTATTTCTAATTTGGCCTTGGTTTTTTCAACTAATTTTGCCAGCAGGACTGCTTCGCAAAGTTCGAGTTTCGGTATCGATATCTTCTTAATTGGTGCTACATTTGTTTTAGCACATAGTAATCTTGTGATAATTTCTCCAGAAACAGTTGTAATTCTTGTATAAATCACTGCTGCGAATGCCCTCTCCGATGCGTCACAAAATCCATGTAATTCTATGCGATGTTTTGATTCGTATTGGATCCATCGTGGTATTTTAATTTCTTCTATGCAAGACAGTTGGCTTCTGAATACCTTCCATTCGTGAGCGTTTTCATCCGAAAGTATTTCATCCCAAGTTTTTTCCGACTTCCAGAGTTGTTGTTGGATTAGCTTTGCTCTTACTATAATTGGAGCTAGCCAGCCCAATGGGTCAAATAGCCTAGCTGTTTCTGACACAATTACTCTTTTTGTCAGATTTTTATTCCCTGTTGCAATATTAACTTTGAATTCAAAAGTATCGGACTCCGGTCGCCAGTATATTCCCAGGGTCTTAATGGGGTCGTAGCCATTTATTTTGAATCTTCCTTGCTCTTGATCTTCTGATGTTATATTTCTCAAAATGGCTTTTGTATTTGAAGACCATTTGCGTAGTCTGAATCCTCCGCTCGCCATGAGTTGTACCAATTACTGTTGTGCCTCTACTGCTGCGTCTAATGTATCCGCTCCCGAAAGTAAGTCATCAACGTAGAAATCTTGGCCAGATATCATTGAAGCTATTTCAAATTCCTCCTTTTCATCGCACGCGAGTTGTTGAAGTGTTTTTATCGCCAGATATGGAGCTGATGAGGTTCCGTAAGTCACGGTGTTTAACCGATATTCCTTGATATTTTGTGTTGGCCTTTCTCTCCACATTATACGCTGAAAGTCTCTGTCTTCGTGAGCCACTAGTATTTGGCGGTACATTTTTCAATGTCCGCTCTGTATGCAATTTTATGTTTTCTCCATCGCACTAGTATAGAGTATAAATCCTGTTGTATAACTGGACCTGTAAGCATTGTGTCATTTAGGCTTACTCCTGAACTCGTTCGTGACGACGCGTCAAAGACAACTCGAACCTTGGTTGATGAGCTATCTGGCTTGATGACTGCATGGTGCGGTAGGTAATACACTTCTTTCGTTGATTTCATAACCGATGTTGGTTTGACTTCTTCCATGTGTCCGAGCTCAATATAATCCCTCATGAATTGTACATAGTCATCATAAAGTTGCTTATTTCGCGTAAATTTTTTCTCCAACTGAAGAAATCGAGCTAGCGCTCTGTCTCTTGATTCGCCCAATTTGCATGTGTCTTCTTTGAACGGTAGTCGAACAATGTACCTTCCAGCTTCGTCCCTCTTGTGTGTTGCCCTGAATATCGCACCGAGCTTCTTCTTCAGTGAGACCTCTTTCTTCATGTACTTCTTCTATTTCCCAAAATGATTTAAGTTGATCGTTTAACTCTGTGTTCGATATTAAGCAAACCGTTGCTTCATTTGCCTTTAAGTGATGTTGAATACTTCCAGACAATATTCAACCTAATTGCGTGTTTTGAGCGACTGGGGTGCCGTGGTTGCCTTTAATCACCCCTTCAAGAATTATGTCCTGGAACACATCAGCTCCAATCAGAATATCTACGGCCGTTTTCTTGTTGTATGATGGATCCGCCAAGGGTAAATGTTTAATATGATCCCAATCGTTAGTTGTAAAGGATTCTTCCGGTAGTACCCTTGTAAGCTTGTTTAGTACTAAGAATTCTCTCCATGTTTGAAATTCTGACGCATATATGGACTGAATTTGTAGATCAACCTTACTGTTTGCCGTTCCTGCATGCGTTGCTCCTAAGCCAGTAATGGAAGCATTTGCTCGTTTTCGTTGTAGTTGCAGTCGCTGTACTGCTTCTTCGGTGATGAAGGAAGACTGAGAGCCCTTGTCCAAAGCATGGAATTTGTTCTCCAGGAACGTAAAAAAATTGTTCAGAGGTTGCAAATCTTTCGGTTTTTTCAAAGACTGTTCGTACGCCTTTCTCGTTTCGTTGTCTAGTTTTTGCGAGATGATGTACAGTATTATAGGGTCCCAGCTCTCCGTATCGATGTTCAGTCCCTTTAAGGCATTGACACACTCCATCGAAGTATCGTGTAGTCTTTTCAGATTTTCTGCAGATTCAAATTGGCACTCCTTTTGGTTAATCAATGCTTGAATTTGCGCATTCACTAACATTCTGGTGTTCTAGTATCTGTTTACCAAAGCTTCCCTTGCCGTCTCGTAGTTGCTGTCCATTATCTGCAAGTGCTGAATGATCTTGGCTGCTTCCCCCGTCACGTTTGTTTTTAGATAATGCATTCCCAAGCTTATCGTTTTTATGTATAGCTTGCTCAAATAAATCAAAGAATGACTTCCATTGTTTATAATCACCATTGAATGTTGGTAACTTTAACACGGGTAATTTCAGCTCGTGGTGCGTATTTTCTGTAGTGCCGTCTTGCCTCGTACCAACTGCATGCTTGATCTCAAATGCATCAATCTTCTTTTGTACATTCACCATTCATGCTCGTTCATGTAGTCTTCATCAAGTATTTCTATTGCCTGTTCTATTATGTCGTTATGCGTTCCAACTATATTCTCCCATTGGCTTTGCATTGCCTGCTGTTTATGGACATAGTATGCTTTTGATGTCTGCAATGATTTCTCCATCCTATCCACTGATTTGAAGAATGCTTGTTTTTGTGCTTCTTGGCGTTTCATTCTTCTTTTTTGCTCTTCATCTTGCTGATCCTTAACGTCGTTCGGTGACTTTCTGTATCCTGATGTTGAGGGCGTAGTTATTGGCCTAGCTGTATCCGAGTTGTCAACTAGTCCCGCTGCTCTTGGTAATGGATTCACGGTCTGGGCCTTAGATTCTTCTTCCAATACCTCCCTCAGCTTGTCTTCTAACTTTTTCCGTATTGTCGTCATCGTTGCTTCTACTTGCTTGTAGAAGTTGGCTTCAATGTATGGATGCTTTTCGCTGAAATGCTCGTGCTTTCGTATTTCTTTATCTCCGTTCTCAAACTCCTTCCAGTGATGGTCGAGGTAATCTAATCGTTCTTTGATGAATCCCTTTGTTCGTCTTATTTTGGCTTCTTTCGTGTACTTTTCGGATATTTTCTTTATCCATTCCGCTCTCTCACGTTGTAGTTGAACCAAATCGTCTAAAATCGTCATTTTTATCTCGTATCTCGTTTCTTTTTTTTTTTTTACACTTTTCACTACTTTTAAACTTTAAACTTCACACTTTTGTTCTATTCTCCTAGTCGTAGTTCAGTAACTCGAAGAACCAATTATGTTGATATATTATTATGTCTAACTAAGACCACCTTACCAATGGTGGGGGGTGGTTATAGTTTAAAATTAATACACCTTTCTGTTGGAGTTGTCGTATTTAAATCCGACGTAAAATTTTATTTCACACATTTTTATAGTATAAATTATGCTGACACGCATACTAATATTACCTGATCTCTTATTACATAAAACTTAAAATACGTGGGAACTGCTGCTGACTCGGCGGCGCTGAACAAAACTGATATCAATGACAAAGAGTTTCCCGCGGTGTCTGTTTCCCGTAAGGTGCATATGTACGCAATTGTACAGATGTGTTGAGAAGTGATATGCCACGGTAATTTAAAGGATCGGCCTTGTCTTCTCTTTTTGTGTATCGGGAAGATTATAGATTTCTTGAATTTTAAAAATAAGCACGTGTGATTTGCTTTACGAATTCGGCAGTAGCGTATTTAAAATATTCGTTCGGGATACGATCAACTCCTGGAGCTTTATTTTCCTTTACTTTAAAAATAGCCATCTCTACTATCTGCTACACTAATTTCACAATCCAGTATTGTATTTTCGTAATTTGACTTGACATATTGTATCGGTTCAGAAAATAATTTTGCATTGACTAGGTTTTTGAAATTATCTTGGAGCGCTGAGGCCGGTGGTAGGGTGTTCATAACGAATCTTTTGTATTGTTCTCCAAAAATTCTGCAGTATCTTTGCAGCCTATTAATTCTCAGCTTGAAGCTTACTAAAGTTGTCTTTTTTGGATTTACACAGTAACCTGTAGTACCGATTTGCTTTCAGGTATTCTGCCTTTAAACAGTCCCCATTTAAGTTCTGGTAAATTTGCAAGTGAACAAATGACTTTTTCCTGTCAACTTCGTACTCCCTGTCATACCAGGCTTCATGGTATATACCAGGCTTCATGGTATATACCAGATCTACACTCAGTACTCTGCGGATATACTGCCGATTCTAATACGTACCGTAAAATTTTTACTGATGTTCAATTTCGTTCAGCCTCTCGGCTATGATGGTTTGAGTTAACTTGATACGTTGATACATATTAATTTTATTCTTTGCCAGTTCAATTTAGGGAGTAGAGGATTTATAGCGATCGACTCTGTTGCTCTCGTCGAGGCGCAGAAAGATGAAATCAGTGGCATATGATCAGAATATATCTGGCTATCTACCTCAAAACCACATTATTTTGAGACTATTTCAGTTGACATCATTAGATAGTCTATAACCGATTTACCCGGATTTCTTATAAAGATAAGATTTCCTTTTTCATCTCCGCTTTGAGTACCGTTTATAATGGTTAAATCGAAGACACATTTTCTTTCAAACAGATTTAAGCTTCCGAAATGTTTGCATTGTTCTTGCCCAGTACGAGCATTAAAATCCCTGATTAGTATGCAGTTGTTCTCCCCCAAAATTTGTATTGAATCAAGCAGAGTATTGGAGGTCAGTTTGCCAATCCAAACAATTTAGATAAACTGGAACACATTTATAATTTTGTTATTTAGAGTCATTTCTATATATTTAAATCGTTAATTAAAACTGCGTATTTCTTTAAAATTGCACTTCACAATTGACACTGAATTTTTGATTCCATATAGCGATCTCTTTGATGCTCTTCCTCTTTTAGCATCATTTCTCTTCTCAGCAGGTATCCAACATATCTCATAGACACAGAAGAATTCATCAAAATTTTGTTGGTTTTTTAAAATGATGATATAAATGAGAGGATGTAATTATAAAATTCCGCAAAAATTGATTTATTTGACATTCCATTGATATTATAATTTAAAATTCTGAATTTATTACAACTAACGACATTTTTGAAACTCTGACTGACTTGTAACATTATAACAATGTCGCATTTCCGCCTGCATTACCAACATTATTCTCAGTTTATTTAGCAATGTGACGGTTAGATGGCGATAGTACGTTAACTTTGTAGCGGTGTTGCTAACATTAATTAAAGAAGACGACGAATATGTATAAATAACAAAATATTAACTTTATTCAAACTAGGACTATATTGCTTTTGGTCAAGGGGATAACGATATTTCACAATGTGATGAAATTCACCAAGTGCCAATTTAAAACATGACGGGATTTTTAATCCCTCAAAATCATCGCAGCGACATCTCTGCTTGAGATGCTCTATACTTCTCGCAGTGCTGCCACATTACTCCCTCCCCAGTGACGAAGGCTTTGATTTCCTTCATCAATCTCCAGATCTGTATCGAAGTGTGCCGGTTTTAACCTCTCCACGGAAATGTTTTGCGTTCGTCCTTCTGTGCGAATTTTGAACAACCTATCGGTAATCCTCTCGATGACCGGATATGGTCCAGAGTACGGCTGCTCGAGTGGTTTCTTGACAGCGTCGCAACGAAGGAAAACGTGTGTACACTTCTCAAGGTCTGGGAGGACGAAAATTCTCTTCTTGGAGTGACGTGCTGTTGGTGTTGGTCGAAATTGTCGAATAGTTTCTCGATGTTTCTCGACAAATATCTGTGGGTCAACTGAAAGATCTTCATTACGGTTACGAAAGCTGGCAGCATATAGCATTTTGGCTGCCGATGCTTTAATATCTTCCTTGTAGGAAGTTCTCAGTCCCAGCAAAACGGTTGGAAGTGCATCAATCCATTTGTTTGGTTGGTGGCACATGAGGGCTGCTTTAAGTTGCCTATGCCAGCGCTCTACGATTCCGTTTAATGCGGGGTGGTAAGGTGAGGTTCCTATTCTGCTAGTGAGGTTCTACAATGCTGACTCGAATTGAGCCCCTTGGTCAGTAGTGACGATTCTAGGGGAACCAAAGCGTGCGATCCAGTTGATGTAAAATGCTGATGCTACCGTGTCGTGTCTTTGAGGGGAATGGCTTCCGGCCAACTGGTGTATCGATCGATCATAGTGAGGCAGTACCTGTAGCCTTCGCATATGGGAAGCACTATGAGGTCGATATGGACGTGTTGAAATCGATCACCCGGTACATGTATTTTATTAGGCTGAAGACGATTGTGTTGGTGGATCTTTGAGCGTTGACATGGTATGCACATGCGAGACCACTGCAATGCATCTTTCCTAATGCTGGGCCAGATATATTTTTGACGAAGCTGCTGGCTTGTTGATCGTCCACCAGGATGAGATAACCCATGGACGGAGTCGAAGGCCTTACGGCGTAGAGGTAGAGGTATGTAAGGTCTGATCATATCGGTTGAAATGTCGCAGTAAATCTTGCAATCCGGTTCTATGGCAAGTTTTTGCAGTTTGAGTGATGAGTCGCCGGTTAGAATTGTTTGAAGTTTGGCATCTTGTTGCTGTAGTGTCTGAAGTTTTCGGTGGTCTATTTTAAGTGGCATTGTTATTACATTCACGGGTAAAAGTGCGTCTGCGGCCAGAACGTGGCAGACCAAATGCTTACAACCATCTGGATGAATCACATGCTTAGCCATGTTCGAGGAATTTTGTCAGCGAATCTCGGGATTAATCTCAACGCTTTAGCCGAAATCGCAGACCGGATCATCGACAACACGTCCACCCCAGTCGTTCGTTCCACGGCTTCACAGGAAGAAGACTCCTCGGACGACGTACATCGACGCCTACGCACGATCGAAACCACTCTCTCACACCTTACCAAGCTGGTTCAGGAGCTGACGATTGGTCACAATAGGTATAATAAATACAGGTCCAGATCAAGAACAAGCTCCTCTGCTAAATCGTCAATATCAGCAACGGACGAAATTCGGCGAAGACGAGAGTAAATATACGAAACCGTGCGGCTATAAAAAGTTAAACTGAAATCGCTGTTGTCCGCTCAGGCGGTAAACAACAGCGACCCCAACGACCAGGAATACCGCCTACACGTTTTCGACAAAGACACTCATCAAAAATTCCTTGTCGATTCTGGTTCTGCAATATCCGTATTACCTCGACTATCAAACTGCAAAACATCCCCAACGCATACAACTCTTTACGCAGCAAACAATTCTCCCATACACACGTACGGAGAAAAGGTACTAACCCTCAACTTCGGTCTACGGCACGTGGTCAAGTAGCCTTTCATCATAGCTGATGTCAAAACAGCGATAATTGGAGCTGGTCTACTTGCTCACCACGAATGGATCATTGATCTAAAATCAAGACGCCTTATCGATGCAACCACATCACTTACCGTATCAGGGAGAGTACATCCAGCTGCTGTTTGCGGACTGTCCACAATTGACGTGCGACAGCCATAAAATGACGTTCTCAAAGAGTTCACTAACGCTGTACAACACCACATCATCACCACTGGTCAACCGACAGGAGAACAGTATCGCCGACTTGCAGGCGAAAAGCTGAAGCAGCCCAAAGTAGAGTTCAACGATCTGGTGGAAAAGGGCAACTGTCGACGGACTACCAGTCCATGGGCGAGTCCGATCCATCTTGTGCAGAAAAAAAGTGGCAAGTGGCGATCCTGCGGAGACTACCGGCGTCTGAACGCTCAAACACAACCAGACCGGTACCCGATACCGCACATCATGGATTTTACCGAGGCGCTCAACAATAAAAATTTTTTCACCGTCCTCGATCTAGACAAGGCATATTACTAGATACTAATGGCACCCGAAGACATCGAGAAAACTGCGGTGAGAACTCCTTTTGGGCTGTACGAGTTCATCGTCATGCCATTCGGGCTGAAAAACGCCACACAGACTTTCCAAAGGCACATGGACACCGTTCTTCGCGGGTTGGAATTCGTGTTTTGTTACATTGACGACATCTTAATCTTTTCAGACTCAGAACAGCAGCACAAAGAACACATTCGCAAGGTACTGCATCGTCTAAAAGAATATGGTCTTTCCATCAACACAACCAAATGTGTCTTTGGGAAGCCAGAAGTCACCTTCCTAGGAAACACCATCACACACATCAGAAAACCACCAGACGACAGAGTACATCCAACAATACCCGAAACCTTCAACCACAGATAA
This sequence comes from Pocota personata, assembly GCA_963082735.1. NCBI lineage: Eukaryota > Metazoa > Arthropoda > Insecta > Diptera > Syrphidae > Pocota > Pocota personata. The sequence continues at coordinate 71,633,344 of OY720431.1, forward strand.
TAAACTACCCAGATGTCGCACGCCCATATAAAAAAATTAAGCATATTTTTGTCCCGGCAGAAACGTCCTGGCAGACAGAGAGCTTTCAGAATAAGTACCACAAATAAAGCTTTTTCTTTTTCCTCACTCCGTTCGCTCGTGTGGGAAAAGTTATTTTTCTCGTCGTGTGTTGTGACATGGAAACGAACGAGGTGATGAAGTGTAAAGGGGTATGCGGAAAGGGGCATGAAGATGCATGACGGTGTGATTTCCATACCACCGCAGCAAAAGAATAAATTTTTATGAATGGAAGTTTTGTAAACGGTTTGAGAAGGTTTGAGATATTTTGCTCGAATATCGATCATTTAGATTTTCAGGTTAATTACTAACATACATATATATTACATACATATACTAAAAAATTAAAAGGCATAAACAAATTGTCTCCAAGGAAAAAATGTCCTGGAAAAGAACGAAGTGCGCAATTGCACACTGTTCTACACCAAAAATGAATTGCCTGATGGAAAATTATTTAAATTTCCTAAAAAAGGAACAGTTAGATACGATGAATGGCTAGCTTTAGCAGAGGAATCTCGGGAACACATAAAAAGCCTTAAAACGCCCAATATATGCAGCAAACATTTTAAAAATGCCTTTATTAGAAAGAAATATTTAAAAAAAAAATGCTTACCCTTCTCTCTTGTTAAAACGAAGTGTTGCTATACCTGATGACGAGTTCATTTGTTTTGATCCAACGGGATCTAAGGTTACATATGAAAACTGCAATAAATTAGTACTGGATTCGAATGATGTTACAGTAGAAGAACTAAACTTGTCTTCAAAAAGTTTATCAAGAAAAAGATTCAATGATAATGTTGAATTTACTTGCGCCAACTGTGAGACTCATATAAAAAGGCAATCTATTTATATTAAAAGAATTGAGAGGCTTAAGAAATTGAACAATAGCTTAAGGATAACAGTAAAAGGAAATCGTAAATCGAAAATAAATTTGCTGAGAATTCATCGTTTAAAAGAAAAAAAAAGACTGCAAGTGCGTGAAAAGCAGAGTATTTCCAAGAGAAAATTGATTTATTGCTTGGTATTGATCAAAATACTAAGATATTTTCGAAGCTCATTCTATCTGAGAATACAAGAAAATACACCGAAGAGGAGAAATGGATTTCGCAGTGCATTTTTGTCCGTTCATCTTCCGGATTCAACTTTTTACGGGATCAGTTTGGACTACACTTGCCGCACCCGTTTTCATTACACAGGTGGATTAGATTAAAAGTCTGTCACCTGGAATAAATATAAATGTTCTAGAGGTAATAAAGAAAATAACTTCGACATTATCACCAAAAGAAAAAGAAGTCGTGATTATCAAAGATCTAATATATGCGCTAAGTCAGTGTGTGTTTTTATGATTCGGAAATTTTAAGCAAGTTTTATATCATGTCGTTTGTCCAAGCAATATACCTATTAAACAACTTGAGATTGAGGTATATAATTGTCTTGATATATGCGCGGAGCTGAAACTAACCGTTAGAGCTATTTGCTGTGATCAAGGACCCACAAATCGTAGTTTATATAGTAAACTTAATCTAAATGAAAAAAAACTTTAACTTTAAGAAATGAAGGATTATATATTAAACATCGAACCCACAAACGCAAGAAATAGATCATTTTGTTTCAAAGGCTTGGTATTAACTATAGAAAGCGTTTTAAGAATAAAAGACACATTATTCATGGATCATGGTTGGTTGGTTGGTTGGTTTAAGAGGGTGAGCTTATGCTCTTCACTTAGGCCTCCATTGGGCCCGTTGTATTCCCCTCATCTGTATAACTGTAGGGAATAGTGCTGTGCTTTGGGAATTATGTGTTGATAGGATTTAGGTCTAGGGATCATGGGTAGTATCAACGGGAAACTATATCGTATAGTCGTAGTGTTCGTCTGGCGAACTCCTTGGAGATCCCAGAATTTTCAGTCTTAGCCTCGCTGTAGCAGGGCAGTGGCAGAGGAAGTATTCTATATCTTCCTCCTCCTCCTCCTCCTCACAGTTGGCACAGATTGTTGTATCAGCTATCCCGAGTCTGAACGAATGTTTGTTGAGATTGATGTGCCCTGTTAAAAGTTCCACCATAAATCTCAATTGTGTTCTGCTTGAGTTAAGAGCTCTTTTTGCTGTGTTGTTACTCGGTTTAATTATTACAGATCTAGCCACTTTGCACGTGTCTAGATTCGTCCAGTAGTTATTAAACTCTTGTCGTATCTATTCATTGATTATTTTTTTAATAGTTGTCAGAGGGACCCCTATTGTATTATCCGGGTTCAGTTTTGTGTTGCCTGCTCCCTTCCTTGCTAGTTCGTCTGCCTTTTCGTTACCCGGTACACCTACGTGCCCCGGTACCCATGTGAGACGGACTCTATTGCGTCTGGCAAGTAAGTTCAATTTAGTTTTGCACTCCCTTACTAGTCGTGATTTCGACATGGGGTTTGTAATCGCGCTAATTGCTGCTTTGCTGTCCGAGCAGATGTCGATTTGCATCCCTTCGCTGGTGTTTTCTGCGAGTATTTCAGTTGACTTCATAATTGCCGTCTGTATAAACCGATATCCCATTGGAATTTCTTGTCGTACTTTCATACGTCCAATATTCTCTTGCGGGGAAAAATTGTTTCGAAGTTGTTGGAGAACGTATACGATTTTTCAACAACATCACTGGGGCAATTGATGAGTGGTGTCATTACTCTTATCATTTCGGTGATTTTTCGATGTCCCGTATTTGCACCACCGATGAAATGGCCGATGGTTTTAAGCCGTGAGGTTGAAATGCAGGCAATCTTCTTCGCTTCGAGGTGCAGTGGTAGAATGTTTAGTATCGCTTCCATGGCCGCGGTTGGTGTTGAGGATTGTGCTCCTGTAATACCCAGGCAGACCATACATTGCACCTTAGTTAGCAAGTCTCTTGCATACTTTTTGCTCATCACTGGCCACCATACAACTACACCGTAGAAGATGATAGGTTTTGTTACGCATTCGTATATCCAGTGGACCTGTTTCGGTTTCAAGCCCCATGACTTCCCGATGGCTCTCCTGCATATCCAATATGCTCTCTTGGCTTTGGTGACTCTGTCTTCCAGGTTCTTTCTCCAGATCAGTTTCCTGTCCAATATAATGCCCAGATACTTGACGCTGTCGCGGAGTTGCAGTGATGCTCCTCCGAGTTGTGGAATGTGAAAGTCACTAGTTTTGGTTTTCTTTGTAAAGAGAACCATTTCCGTTTTATTTGGATTTATTTCTAATCCACTCTCCTCCGCCCATTCTTTTATGATTCGAAGGGTGCTTTGCATAAGCTCTCCTATGATGTTCAGGTGCTTACCTTTTATCAGAACGGCTAGGTCATCGGCGTACGCTACACATTTCGCACAGGTTCCATCCAGTGCTTTTAAAAGGTTGTCCATTGCTAGCATCCACAGAAAAGGAGATATTATCTCCCCCCCCCCCCCCACACCCCCCTTTAGTGTTCCCGTACGGAATGTTCCCCTTCTCGATTCGTCTCCCAGTGAAGCTGTGATAATGCGATTTGTAAGGATATGTTCTAGCCAATTGTTTATTATTTGGTTATTACAGTATATCGAGAGTGCCTCCACAATTTTTTGAGTTTTCACATTGTTAAATGCCCCTTCGATATCTAGAAAAACGCCTGCGACTGATTGATTTATATTACACCGATCATAATGATTTATATTACATTTATGGAAATAAATTAAATTAAGATCCGTTAGAAAACTTATTTGGTAAAATAAGATCGCGAAATATTAATAAAAGTAATCCAAATGTTTCCGAATTTAACTCCCTGCTAGCCAAAGTTATATCGATAAAATTTTTATTCAAATCGAAATGTTCCAACTGCGAAGAAGACGATTCGGAATATCTACAGGTGGATTGGAATGCTATTTTGCATTTGTGATATAGAAGAAGAAATAATACTTACCCAAGAGCTATCACAAAATCACGACATTCTTAAGAATGAGGAATGTTTTGAAAATAACATGAATACGAATAATATAGTTAATCCGCCAGATGAAGACGCAATATCCGCAGGTCAACGACCTAGCTACAAGATACTTTGTCGGATATTGCATCTTTAAAACAATAAAAAAAATGAACAAAATCTGTGAAAATTGTGCTGAAGAAATGTCAAAGGACAAACAGAATTTCGATCTAACGGAAGTATTGATAAAATTAAAAGAATATGAAAATTCAAAAGAAAATACGGTTCTGTTATAGCCGTCAGAAAAAGATTTTCAAGTATGCCGTCTTCATGTACAAATATTTTCCGAATACTTTGGAAAACTACCTTTTGCATCTAACTTAAAAGAAAATATAATCAAAGAATGTATACTCGTAATGGCAACAAATATACATTTTCCGAATTGGTTCAATGCATGTTATGATTAAAGTAATTTAACTGCAATTTAATACTAACCTAATTTAAGTTAATGATTACTTTGTTAAGTTAGTTAATTTTTTTATAATAATTTCGAAGATTAGTCACCTTCACTTAAGTAGGCCAA
>OY720431.1:71638098-71790598 GCA_963082735.1 Pocota personata
CATTGCAGTGGTCTCGCATGTGCATACCATGTCAACGCTCAAAGATCCACCAACACAATCGTCTTCAGGCCTAATAAAAATACATGTACCGACCGGATGAACGATTTCAATACGTCCATATCGACCTCATAGTGCTTCCCATATGCGAAGGCTACAGGTACTACCTCACTATGATCGATCGATACACCAGGTGGCCGGAAGCCATTCCCCTCAAAGACACGATAGCATCAGTATTTTACATCGCACGCTTTGGTTCCCCTAGAATCGTCACTACTGACCAAGGGAGTCAATTCGAGTCAGCATTGTTTATTTCTCTCACCAACATGTGTGGAACTAGCAGAATAAGAACCTCACCGTACCACCCCGCATTAAACGGAATCGTAGAGCACTGGCGTAGGCAACTTAAAGCAGCCCTCATGTGCCACCAACCAAACAAAAGGATTGATGCACTTTCAACCGTTTTGCTGGGACTGAGAACTTCCTACAAGGAAGACATTAAAGCATCGGCAGCCGAAATGCTATATGCTGCCAGCTTTCGTATCCCTGGTGAGTTTTTTGTTAATGAAGATCTTCCAGTTGACCCACAGATATTTGTCGAGAAACAACGAGAAACTATCCGACAATTTCGACCAACACCAACAGCACGTCACTCCAAGAAGAGAACTTTCGTCCTCCCAGACCTTCAGAATTGTACACACGTTTTCCTTCGTTGCGACGCTGTCAAGAAACCACACGAGCAGCCGTACTCTGGACCATATCCGGTCATCGAGAGGATTACCGATAGGTTGTTCAAAATTCGCACAGAAGGACGAACGCAAAACATTTCCGTGGAGAGGTTAAAACCTGCACACTTCGATACAGATCTGGAGATTGATGAAGGAAATAAAACGGAATTAAAAATATACATCAACAAAAGAAAACAAGTAACGTTTGACAGTTCGTGCCTTCGTCACTGAGGAGGGAGTAATGTGGCAGCACTGCGAGAAGAATGGAGCATCTCAAGCAGAGATGTCGCTGCGATGACTTCGAGGGATTAAAAATCCCGCCATGTTTAAAAATGGCACTTAGTGAATTTCATCACATTGTGAAATATCGTTTTCACTTTATCAGAAGCAATAAAGTCCTAGTTTTGAATAAAGTTAATATTTTGTCATTTATACATGTTGCCGTCTTCTTTAATTAATGTTAGCGACAGCGCTATACTTCATTTGACGTTTGAGTGACGTTAGTGTTTACAAATTCTATTCCATTCATAAACTTGTCTGGCTGCAAAACAATTTGGAATTATTTGCAATTGTGTTAAAACCATCATTTATGACTTAACTTCCTTTCTTATCTTTATCAGTATAGCTATTCGACGACGCATGCCTGGTGGATAGTCTTTGTGCATGGATATGTTAGTGTTTGTCAGCTTTTTCCCTTGGCTTAAGATGCTCCTCGTCAATTGCTCATTTGCTACCTTTACGCGATATGCCTTTTGAGTTGTGGACCTTTGTGTTTAGTTCATGAAAGTGTTCAAAAGTAATTGGTATTGTGGTATTGGTTATACTAGTGCAAGTGTTCTGTAGCCGCTCCGTTGGACTCCCATTACATCCAACCGGCAATTGAAAAATAATATATCGTTCCCTTAACTGCAGGTCAGATAACTCAAATTGCCGCACAAGCAGATCACATCTAGACTCCAAGACCGATATCTGGGATTGCAATTTCTCATTGCTCAATCGAAGGTGGTTGAGTTCGGTAAACACTGGTTCCAGATCATTTTTTGTTGGCAGTTGATTAAAGTGGTTATCCAGCAGCCGGTTAAAATCTTAATAAACAAGAAGTGTAATCAGCCCCATGAAGATCACACTGCCTTTATTATATATAGAGCTCTTGGACATGAAGACGGATCCTGGTAAAGAAACATTTCCCTTAAGAAATTCGGTATCGCATTAAGCATCTGCCAAAAGATTGTTCTAGCGAAATCGAGGATGCTCAGCTGTTTCAACATCATGTTTCCATCCAAATATGCACGGCTGGTCCAAAATATCTCTAATAATGTCTTCGCCTTGGATAAAGTTGACCAAATTAGATATGTTTATCAAATACAATAAACATAAATCTAAGAATACTAGTTCTAAGCCCGTCTCCAAACCTAGGTCTAAGTCTAAAAATAACCCAAATTCTAAGCATATTTTCCTTGATAAAAACCTCAACGGCAAACTTCTAATCCCAATACTTCTAGCCGTAAATAGATAAATGCAAGACACTGCATGTTTATCATAAGCTACCTTGCCAGGGTAACATTTAATAATATTGTAACATAATAATAACTACGCTCCCTAAAAGTATAATGCAACAAATTCCGAAGTGTCCTTTCATTCGAGGTTCGTGTTTGCGGTTAGTCTCCACAGTTCATGTCTACGAAAGAGACGGATAATATCACGGATAAGAGAAAATTATAACTGCAAGAAATGATTGTCATCTTGGAATTATTACATCAGAATTTTTCTTGTTCCAGTGGTCGAAGAATTTGCTAAAAGTTTCTGGCTATCAGAAACTTCTGCTATATATGGACAGATGGCGATCCAGACCACGCAGTTGTTTTAAAACCGTGGCGAAGAGATTAGAAAAGTGATAATGGGCGAAGTTATAATTTTGTGATAAATTGAAAGTTGAGAGTTAACAAGAAGAAGTAATTAGTTTAGATTTGTGAATTAAGTAATTGAAAGGAGATAAAGTGATTTGAGAGGAAAGAGACCTTGTAAGAAAAGAATTGCGGAGAATAGTATAGTGTAAACCTGAATTGTTCTATAGACTAGAAAATAAAGAAATAAATTTCACAGAATATCGTCTTATCTACTCGAGCCGTAGCCAGCATATTACATTGGCGTCAGAAGCGGGATAAAACTTATTCTGTGAATAACTATTTCCGTGGTGTGAAATTGCACAAGTTAATTAGTTGCGCAAAATGGGTCGCAAATTGGGAAAACTAACTATAATTCAACTAAAGGCAGAACTCAGTAAGCGGAATCTAGGCACAATTGGGGGAAAAGATGCCCTACTGATTCGTCTGGAAGAAGCAGTAACGCAGGAAGGTGAAAATCCGCACGACGTAGAGTTTGACGTGGAAGAGGAACCAGCAAGTACAGCAGCCGACAAGTCTGCTCCTGCAACTTAAGTTAGTCATGGACGAACAAAAGAAAGCAATAGAAGATCAAAGGAATTCTCTAGAACTTAAGCTGGACGAACAAAAGAAAGTGATGGACGAACAAAAGAAAGCAATGGGCGACCAAAGGAATTCTCTAGAACTTAAGATGGACGAACAAAAGAAAGCAATGGACGAACAAAAGAATTCTCTAGAACTTAAGCTGGACGAACAAAAGAATTCTCTAGATGCTCTGGAAAGCAAACTTGATGAGCAAAACAAGAACTTGGAATCCAAATTCGAAGCGATCGAAGAGAAAATCGAGAAGGTCGAGACGCAACTCGAAAAAGTCGAAACTAGATTCGAAGAAAATTTTGAGAAACATGAAACTCAGTTCGGAAGGAAAACAAGTCGAAAATCTCGCTAAGGAGCTCAGCAACGTGAAGAGACAGAAAGCACGGGAATATTCCACTGACAGTCTGAGAAGAAAGGAAATACAGCCTCCTATCTTCGATGGTCAAACATCATGGCCAATTTATAAAAGGCAATTCGAAGCGGCCGCAATGGCCAATAGCTAGGGCGATGAAGAGAAGTCCATTGCACTCACACTTGCACTGAGGGGTCCAGCTGCGGAGCTCTTGCAGACCATCCCGGAAGATAAACAGCAGAACTACGACTCTCTGGTTCAGGCTATCGCCTCCTATCTTCGATGGTCAAACATCATGGCCAATTTATAAAAGGCAATTCGAAGCGGCCGCAATGACCAATAGCTGGGACGATGAAGAGAAGTCTATTGCACTCACGCTTGCACTGAGGGGTCCAGCTGCGGAGCTCTTGCAGACCATCCCGGAAAATAAACAGCAGAACTACGACTCTCTGGTTCAGGCTATCGAGATGCGGTTTGGGGATGAACACATGCAGCAGGTGTACAGGGTTCAGCTGCGTAGTCGAGTCCAGAAAAGGGGGGAAACGCTCCAACAGTTGCAAGCGGATATAGAGCGACTAGCCCATCTTTCATACCCTAAAGCCGGTGAGGAGCTTATCAACGAAATGGCGGTGGAAGCTTTTATTCAGGCCATAGAGGACAGACAACTGCAAATGGCTGTAAGGATGGCTGAAAAGCGAACACTCCCCGAGGCATTGGCATTCGCTTTGTCAATGAAGGCTGCGGACCAAGCACACCAGGGAATACACCGTGTCAGGGAAATGTCCGTTGTGGAATGCTCATGCCAGAGAACAGCCGTCATGGATGAAGACAAAGCTCGCGGAAGTCAAATCCGTTGCTGGAATTGCAACCAAACCGGACACCTACAACGGCAGTGCAGAAGTGCACCTAGACGAGGAAATTGTCCATATTGCGGAAGTAGGAGAAGCAAAGCGGAAGCATCTGGCGGTGATAACATCCATCCTGTCAGTCAGACTTCCCAAAAACCAGCAGTCGGGAAATGCGTAAGGACCAACTTCGCGGGGTAGAAGTTGGTTACTGGAATCGAGGCCCCAGGACCACCATTCAAGTTTCGCAAACCAAACGGGGTTACAAGAGCCTGACAGCGGAGGCACTAATCAACAAGAAGTGTGTAGCCACCATCGACACAGGCGCCACTGCCTCCATTGTAAGAAGAGATATCGTCAGAAGCGCCTGGCTGCACAACACCAACAGCTACTGCCTGAAGACTGCAACAGGGGAAATGGCGAAGGTATTTGGAGAAGTTCGTCTTACGATTACTCTGGCAGGACTGACGTTCTCCCATGCGTTTCTGGTGGCAGATATATGCGACGAGTGCATCATCGGAGTAGACTTCATGAAAGCAAATGAAGTAATCTTGGACATCGGGATGCAAGTACTGAGGTATCGAAATGTGGAGATTCCGATGGTGTACGGAAACGAGAATGCCGTAACTCTCAGGACAGTCATCAGCAAAGACGAAGTTTTGCCGCCGTCTTCAGAGACAATCATTTGGACGAAGCTGGAAGGTGATCTTGGGAGCCACCGATTCTACATAGTAGAACCAGACCCAGAGAAGAATTCTCAAGACTACATCGTGGGAAAGACGTTAGTCGAACCAAAGAACACCATGGTTCCAGTGAGAGTTTTGAACGCGAGACCACACACTGTCAAACTAAGGCGAGGGGAGGTGACTGGAAAATGCACGCCGATTACTGCCGTCACAACAATATCTGAATGTGATGCTCCAAAACTTCTCCCATTACCTTGGACAGCGGAAACGAGAGAGACGATTCTCCAGCCCAGTGAGCTGAATCAGGAGCAGCGAACTATGGCAGAGAATCTTATCAATGAGTACGCTGATGTATTTGCCTCACAGGACGGAGAATACGGCCGAACACACCTGTTACAGCATCGAATAGACACTGGTGATACTAGACCAATTCGTCAGCCTGCTAGGCGCCTTCCATTGGCAAAGCAGACAGAAGTTGCAGAGATGGTGTCGGCAATGGAGAAAGAAGGTCTGATTGAAAGTTCCAAAAGTCCGTGGGCATCACCGGTTGTACTGGTTAAGAAGAAAGATGGCAGCACGCGGTTCTGCGTGGACTATCGGCAGCTCAATTACGTCACCAAGAAAGACAGCTATCCTCTGCCACGGATTGACGACACGCTAGACACACTATCAGGAGCCCGATGGTTTTCCACTCTCGACTTGAAGAGTGGCTACTGGCAGGTACAGATCCATCCAGAAGACCGGGAGAAAACCGCCTTCACCGCAGGAAATGGGCTATGGCAATTCACGGTAATGCCATTCGGGCTGTGTAATGCTCCGGCGACTTTCGAGCGATTGATGGAATGTGTCCTGCAAGGGTTAACATGGAAAACCTGTTTGGTATACTTGGATGATGTCATCGTCGTTGGAAAAACATTTGCGCAACACCGAGACAATCTAAGGGATGTGTTTCAAAGGCTTCGAAGTGCCCACCTGAAGCTCAACCCCAAGAAGTGCGCCCTGTTTAGAGCGGAAGTCAAGTACCTGGGACACATAATTTCAGCGAAAGGAGTGAAAGACAAACACCAACTAAGGAGCTTCCTGGGACTAGCCACCTACTACAGACGGTTCGTGAAGGATTTTGCCGGGATCGCAAAGAGCCTGCACCAGTTGACGGAAAAGAGGAAACAATTCAAATGGTCAATTGAGTGCGAGAAGAGCTTCAAGGCACTTAAACAACGGCTATGCGATGCCCCGATACTAGCTTACCCCACTCCCGGGAAACGTTCATTGTGGATACAGATGCTAGTAATGTCGGGGTAGGAGTCGTACTCTCCCAGGTGCATAAGGGCCAAGAGAAGGTGGTTGCGTACTTCAGCAAGGTGCTCTCTAAGCCAGAAAGGAACTACTGCGTGACAAGGCGGGAACTTCTAGCTTTGATCTTGGCTACGAAGCATTTTCACAAATACCTCTATGGGAGGAAGTTCGTTCTTCGCACAGACCATGCAGCCTTAAAATGGCTATTACAGTTCAAGAGTTCTGAGAGTCAGGTCGCAAGAAAACTCCACTCTAATGCGGATGCACTGTCCCGGAGACCATGCAGAACGGATTGTAAACATTGTGCGCGTCAGGAAGAACGGGAGCTGGTTTCCATCCAAAGAATGAGAGCCGAACCTATCACCGGCTGGAGCGTAGATGAGATCCGGAACGCTCAGAAGGAAGACCCGGATATCGAGCCGATTCTGGCCTGGAAGGAGAACATGGAGAAACCGGATCATCAGGACATCTCTCACAGAAGCCCGACCTTAAAGGCATATTTTGCGCAGTGGGACTCCCTCCATGTCCAAGAAGGTGTTCTGAGAAGAAAATGGGAATCCTCCGACGGAAAGTCGTTTGTAATGCAGCTTGTCGTACCGCGGACGAGGGTCAAGGAGGTGTTACAGGAAATGCATGGCGGGGCGTCCGGAGGCCACTTGGGAGTGAATAAGACGCTAGAAAAGGTACGAGAACGTTTTTATTGGTTAAAAGCGAAGGAAGATATCGAAGACTGGTGCAGAAAATGCGACGTGTGTGCAGCTAGCAAGGGTCCGAGAATCAAAACTCGAGGTAAGATGCACCAATACAACGTGGGAGCACCTTTCGAACGAATCGCTATCGACATCGCAGGGCCCTTTCCGGAAACCGACAATGGTAATCGGTATATACTCGTAGTGATGGACTACTTCAGTAAGTGGCCGGAAGCGTTTCCGATCCCTAACCAGGAAGCCAGAACCGTGGCGGAGCAGATCGTCTACAATTGGGTTAGCAGATTCGGTGTGCCCTTGGAATTGCATTCTGACCAAGGGCGGAACTTCGAGTCAAGAATCTTCCAAGAGATGTGTCAACTACTCGGAATCAAAAAGACAAGGACAACCCCGCTTCATCCACAGTCGGACGGTATGGTGGAGCGTTTCAATAGGACTTTGGACGAACATCTCTCGAAGGTCGTAGGTGACTACCAACGGGATTGGGACCGGCAGATTCCCTTGTTTTTGATGGCCTATAGAAGTGCCGTGCATAGCACTACTCGACATACGCCGTTCGAAATCTTATTTGGTGGAATAGCTCGTTTACCCAGTGAGGTGAAATTTGGATCTCCTACCAATGAGCCCAGAAATGAAGAAGAGTACGTGGCGGACCTTAGGGAAAGGCTTAGGGACATACACCAAAGGACCAGAAGCCAGATTAAGATGACGAGCGACCGCATGAAGACCAGGTATGATGCCAAGGCAACAACGTCAGGATTCCAGGAAGGAGATCTGGTGTGGCTGTATAATCCCCATCGCCAAAAGGGGAAATCACCTAAGTTGCAGCAGAACTGGGAGGGTCCCTACAGAATAATAACCCGCATCAACGATGTTGTCTACCGCATCCAGCGAGGACAAAGGGCCAAAATGAAAGTGGTTCATGTGGACCGACTGAGTCGATACAATGGCCGAAATGAGGATGCACTTGTTCGGGACGAACACGTCTAAGAGGGGGGCAGTGTAACATAATAATAACTACGCTCCCTAAAAGTATAATGCAACAAATTCCGAAGTGTCTTTTCATTCTGGCAGAATTTTGGTCCGAAGTGTCCTTTCATTCGAGGTTCGTGTCTGCGGTTAGTCTCCACAGTTCATGTCTACGAAAGAGACGGATAATATCACGGATAAGAGAAAATTATAACTGCAACAAATGATTGTCATCTTGGAATTATTGCATCAGAATTTTTCTTGTTCCAGTGGTCGAAGAATTTGCTAGAAGTTTCTGGCTATCAGAAACTTCTGCTATATAAGGACAGATGGCGATCGAGACCACGCAGTTGTTTTAAAACCGTGGCGAAGAGATTAGAAAAGTGATAATGGGCGAAGTTATAATTTTGTGATAAATTGAAAGTTGAGAGTTAACAAGAAGAAGTAATTAGTTTGGATTTGTGAATTAAGTAATTGAAAGGAGATAAAGTGATTTGAGAGGAAAGAGACCTTGTAAGAAAAGAATTGCGAAGAATAGTATAGTGTAAACCTGAATTGTTCTATAGACTAGAAAATAAAGAAATAAATTTCACAGAATATCGTTTTATCTACTCGAGCCGTAGCCAGCATATTACAATATATAATTAGAATCCACATTGTATAGATCTTAAGAAGAGCCTAGTTGGGAGAGCCAACATTGTTAATTACTTATTGTAAAAGATTAAACGTATAAATACTCGACTACGGGCTGTTCATATACGTATAGCAAATGTTCTAAAACCACGCTTAATCCCCTAAAATCAACCTACTACCAAGCCGCTAGAACGACCATCAATGCTTATCGAACTTCTAGAATTCAATATATTATGACATAAGCTGTGCTTCCTAATTTAGAAAAATGTCAAGCAGAAAGTTTAACCAAACCACTCGCTAAATTCTCCTACGAGTACTCCTACAATTCCATCACTAACAAGGATATTTCCTCTGTTATCAGGTCAAAAACAAATAAGCGACTCGAACAATAAGCACCGCAAAGAAAGTTGATCTGTCCATCAAACTTTCCATCCTATCCATCGTGCTGCATAAAACAGTCCTTCGATGGAAACCTGTTTTCACAGAGGTCTCTAAATCAACAAACGCCACCTCCGTTGCTGCTACTTTTGAAAATGGGTTCTTTTTCTTGTATTATTTCCGAATTAAAATTTTACAACTATCACACCAAACAATTGATTGTACATGCATGACGGGATATGACAATACAATAAATAAGATCATTATCTTATTAAGACTTTTTGTTTTAATTATAAATTATGAATGGTTTTTGTTTATATTGAGTTCATCTTTGTTATAGATCTACGGGTTTGCGTCTCTTCAATCATCTTCTTGTGATAGTTTCCTGATAGGGCAATGCTGGTAGGTCATTATTTGTGTGGATGGACAGATTTCTTATATGTTTTGTACTTACATTTTTTATTTTTTCGTTGATTGAAGATATGCCAATATCACGATGAATACTGTCATTAGTTATATATGTACCAGGGAGCATCTATAATTATCCGAAGATTTTTGTTTTGTAGTCTTTGAATAATGGCCACATTTGATGCACTGGCGGTACCCTATATTTGTATTCCGTATGCCCAAATTGGTTTGATTATGGTCCTGTAGATTAATAGCTTGTTTTCTGTTGATAGTTTTGAATTTGTTTTCAGGAGCCAATATAGTTGTCTAAATTTGATCTTAATTTGGTTTTGTTTTTGTTTCATGTGATGTTTCTATGACAGTGTGTTGTTATGAATTCCTAGGTATTTTGGAGGGTTGTAAATAGGAATTTGCTTATTGTTTAAATAAATAGCTTGAGGGCTGAAGTTTCTTTTCATGGTGTAAATGACTTGTACCGTTTTATCTTCGTTGACTTCAATTCCTCATCTGTTGAACCAATCCATTGTTTTGTTCATTATTTTCTGTAGTTTGTTGGTAGCCGTTTGTAGGCAATTATGTGAGAATCATAGTGTCATCTACTTAAAGCCCCTACAACCATTTGTTTCCTGACCATCAATTCGGCTTCAGAACAAAGCATTCCACAATAGGTCAGGTTTATAGAATAACAAATTAAATAGAGAAAACCTTAGAGGAGAAAACGATATATACTAGCAATTTTCTGGACGTCTCTCAAGCCTTCGATAAGGTATGGCATAGAGGCTTAAATTTTAAGTTAAGACGGGTTCTTCCGGAACAATTATATGAGATTTTAGAATCCTACCTTGCAAACAGACTATTCCGTGTTAAGCACAGATGATAATACTCCCTATGTAAGGAAATCGTTGCCGGAGTCCCGTAAGGAAGTGTTTTCGGTCCGGTCTTGTTCTTACTGTATACTCGAGATATACCACAAGAGGAAGGCACTGTCGTAGCTACGTTCGCGGATGATACGGCTATATTAACAACAGACAAATCTGTCGAGTCAGCAACTGTAAAACTCCAACGAGCTTTGGGCAAAATTTGCGAGTGCACAAAGATTTGGCGCATAGCTCTCAACGAGACCAAATAAACTCATGTTAACGTTACTTACAAAATAATTAACAACCCATTTCCACTAACTCGGTACAAACACTCGCACGTTAAAAAGAAAGGCAACGAGCTGGAAAATAGATTCAGACAAAAAAAATATATATCAATCTTCTTTTATACAAGCAAGTGTTTAAACCCGTTTGAACCTGTCTATCGTGAATATTTTTGAAACTAAAACTACTTGATAAGGAAACTTAGTCGTAATAAACCAGTAGAAGGGATGTGTTGTTTTGTTTAGGGAGTAAAAATCTCACACACTATGAGCACCGGGCTCATAGAGTCTGTGAAGATTTTTAACCCACCCACGAAAGAAAAAAAAAAAAAATAGTGTTATCTGCAAATGTCTTGGTTTTGGCATGCCAACTGTATATAAAAGATATAATATCGGTCCCAAAACACTGCCTTAAGAAACACCTGCGTCTACTTTGCATATATCTGAATCTGAGTATTCGTCCTTGTACTGCACATAAAAGAATCTCTCATTTAAATAACTTTTAATAAGAGGGTAGTAGTCTGGTAGCATTAGTCTTAGTTTTTGTAGGAGTACTTTGTGTCAAACAATATCGAATGCTTTACCAACGTCTAGGTAAACCGCCACACAATATCTTCTCTCGTCCAAATGGTTAAGGATCTTATTTATTGCTCTATGAACTTGTTGAATGGTTGAATATTTGTTTACGAAAGCCGAATTGATTGTCGAGAATAAGGCTTTTTTGTTTATGGCTTTTTCAAATGTCTTGGGTATAATTGGCAGTTCACTTATTGGTCTGTTCGATGTTGATCTTGTAGCGTCCTTGCCTAGTTTGGGTATGGCGGTTATTTTTGATGCTTTTCAAACTTTTGGGAAGTGGTTTAGCCTAAGAATGGCATTAAAAGTAATCCTTAGGTATTTGATGGCAATCAGGAATATCGGGTAATTATTTTAACATTTTTCCCGTTATCATGTCAAACCCAGGTGTCGTCTTTTTATTTAATCTATCTTGGAAGACGTGTTTTATTACATTCGCTTCGAATCCTTTTATTGTCTGTGTAATGTTGACTTGAGGCATCGAAGTGTTAGTTTGATTGACTGCCTGTGTTGTTCAGTTTTAATAAAAGAGGTTGATAAATACTACCTTTTTTCGTGGGTTGCTTTATTTGATAGGAATTGATTGGTGTTCTCTTTATTACTCGTATGTGTCTGTAAGAGTTCTTTCAGTTCTCTCGTTGATTTGTTCAGATCTGGTAACATGCCATACCTTTCGTTGTTTTCGGTTTTCTTTCATTCACGTTAACTTCTGCAAAATTGCACCGATTTGGATGATTCTCTTTGCAAAGTATTAGCCTGAAGTAGTACTCGAAATCTATTGATCTTGGTGGCAATCGTATTAACGGTTTTTTAAATACAGTTAATTTCAAGCCGTTTTTAAGTGAATTTTTTTCGGTCACGACAACTTGAGTAAGAATGGACCGATTTCGATGATTTTTCTTGTGTGATGATGCCTATTATTTCTAGAGTCAATTGGATTAATGGTTTAGAAAATACAGGTAATTTTGTGTAATTTCTGCATAAATCGAACTAGCGGCTTTGAAGGAGCAGTTCATGCATAAATGGGCCGATTTGAGTAATTCTTTTTGAGTACTTGAAATGGAACATAAGGTCTATTGATTTTGGTGTCAATAGAATGGAAGGTTTTGATACAGTTGCTTGCGAAGAATTTACTGCATAGCTGACATAGTTGTAGACATAAAATATGTCAATGATAGGAAGTTAGAATCGCACAAGGAAGAAAATATTTACCTAAGGCAAGGGAACCAACTCTCATTTGAATTGTTAATACATATAATCTATAGTTTGAATAGTTAACACAAGCGTTAGGCAACTGGGCTACGCCGAACTGTGTGTTAACATTGGTGGCAAAAATCAAATTTTTGATAAATAAACACAGCTTCAAACACAAACTGGATCGGATGAAAGTGGATATCACGAAAGCAGTTTTAAACGCAAGTCCACTTCGAGTACAACGGAAAATTGAGAAGTGGATCCCATCAAATATGTTGACCCGACTGCATTATCTTCGTTCTTGGATTTGGGTCTTTCAAAAGAAACGAACCATGTGTTGAGTACATCATTAAGCATTCAAAATATTGACATTCTTCAAAGCTATAAGGTTTTAACAGTAGCTAAAAAAGAAGCCATTCCAAGAAACAGCAAAGCGGATTTTGAGCAACATGAACGATCAGGAGTTACAATCATTACCAAAGTAAATGGGGATGTGATGAATTTTTTGTACAAAGTCCATACAAACAAACAATAAGTTCAGCAGATGGTTAAATCATTAGTTCCACTTCGTCTAAAAGTGGAATAGCTGAACATTGGACTAATTCGAGACCATCATCTGTTCATTTTTGCAGACCAATTCTATTTAAATACGCAAGAGTCTAAGGATTTTATTCAAACAACAATCAGCAGTATAAGAAACCAAATTGAACATCCAAGACCTAGAGTTGTTAATATTAAAGAAAAAAAAAAGTGTAATGATTTAGTATGCATTTTTCTTGACAATTAGACGGACTGTGTTAATGAAATAACAAACACAAAATCAACACTATCATGTAAAATATGCATGAAAAAAAAAACTTTCAAAAACAAGACAATTCCTGATTTAAAAATAATTATGACTTACAGAATTTCACCATTATACGCTAGAATGAAATGTATGAAGTTTATTTGAAGGCTAGCTTATGGGCTCCACCTAGAGGATGAAACTATTGAAAAGGAAGCAGAAAAAAAGAAGAAAACCACAAATACAATAGGTATTTAGGCAACAAATCGGGTTAATTGTTGATACGCCAAAACAAGGATTTGGTAACTCAAATGATGGGAATACTTCCGGAAGACTTTTGGACAATCCCGAAGTAATATCTAGATAAAGTAGATAAAGGGATTATTACAGGTGATTTTAAATGCCTTATCATCTCAAGCCTTCTCCCCTGTTTTTCTTCCCCCTTTTCATAAACGCCCGTGCCCTGAAACTATATAAGGGTATTCATATCCTCTTTTGCGCGCGCAAATTATAAAACAAAAAAAAAAAAAAAACAAATTCGAATAAGTTCGATGAGTAAGTGAAAAGGACTTCGGATTTGCTACAAGAAAAATACAGTCATAAACTCTTCACAAAGTGTTGGCCTATGGCGGGCAAATCATAAGACATCACACTTGGACAATACTCGTAGGAAAACTTTCAGGAGAAGCACATGAATCAAGGAATCAAGCCTTTTAAATGTCGATGACAATGATTTTCTTTCTGAAAATTAAAAGCTGTGCATAAAGTAAAATGTTTTTATTATTAAGTATTATAATTTTTGTAATTTGTCTTGTCCCGTTTTTAAAGTTTTACAAAATTTTACAATATTTTCCATTTTTTTAAATTAAAAACTACTGTTTAAAGGTAATAAAATTACAAAAAAAAAAAATCATTCTTTTATTTTATTATTTGAATAATTTGATTTTAATATATTAAAATATTAGTATCACCCTGTGTTATTCCACACATCAACCATCATCGTTATTAATAACAAATATTTTCGATTTAAGGCCCTTCTTTGATGAAATTTTTATCGTTATGTGCTATCGTTATCTGTTATCGCCAAAATTCTGTAGTCTGAGGGACATACAATTATTTTCAATTAACAAAACAAATTATTAAAATATCTTGAACTGTTCAAAAGTTATGAATTTAGCAAGGAAAAAAGTCATTTGGCGCCATTCTGCGCCGATGGTACTCGTGGCGGTGTCATTAGCTTTACTGGCCATTCAAACACACTATGTGCGTTTAACAAATAAATAATCTTAATAAAGTATAACAAATATGCAATTTCAATTAACAGTATTAGAAAATTTGCATTTTCAAAACCCTTCAGCCTAATTTTAAGAAAGAATCATTCAAATCCCTGCAACATAACGTAACACAAACTTAACTGTACGTATTTTCAAAATCTCATATTCGATTGTCATTAAACTCAATATTCCTGAAGTCCTGCTTCAGGCAAAAACTGCTTTAGGCCAAAACTTGGTAAGCCATAACCTTGTATAAGTCAAATAAATCGCTCGAGACATATCTGAGGATGAGCCAATTTTCAAAAACTGGTCAATAAGTAAAGTACCGTTATATGAATCTTATAGCAAAACCGTAGTACGCTATGCTATAGCATATGTGAAATCGAACTCATATAAAAAATTTAATCAAAATCGGTCGTGTCGAGAAAATTGAGTTTTTTCAATATCTGTCATTAATAAGGCACAGGTTATTTTGCGGCTAAAATGAAAATTCCTATTTCGCGTTGAATTGTGAATTCACGCTTCGACTGCAGTCGGTCGTACGTACATACAGACACATAGACTGACCGAAGGTCAGACAGGTAGAGGGACAAACAGACAGACAGAATTGAGAGACCCTCTATATACGAGTAGTAATACACCAAGATTGATCAAAATCTCGAGATGGAACATTTTCAGAAAAATTATCTATAAGGAAAAACAATCAATAAAGTATGTGGTTCTTGTTCTTAAACATAAATTTAATATAAACACAAATATTTTTTCATGAAAAGAAGAAGCGCGGCTGTAATACGTAAGCTCTGGGCACTCTGAACTTGCTGATACACCATTATTGGACTTTAGAACTTCTGATCCGGCAGCTAAGTATAAGGCGTGTACACATATGTATATACATACGTCCTAAGCTTGAGTATTGCGCTCATATCTCGTCGCCTGCTCCCAAGACCACACTGTACTTGGATAGGATAGAAAACCGAACGTTGAACGTAAAAACGGACGGAAATATAAGGAAGCCTATAGACTCACTCCAGTACTCACTGCCTCTGTCAGTCTTTTTGCTTCATTCACAATCAGTGTTCCAGTAAACTGCCAGTTACATTATTCCCGCAATACTCTTCAAAAAACTTTAATCATTGCGTTCACCTACCTGCTTCTGAGAATATTCAATGAACAGCAGACCACCCACCGATGGAATTTGGTCATGAAAATAGTATGTTTGAGGCATAGTGCATGTTGAATTTAAACCACGGTTCGTGAGTTGCTCATACAGCTGATCTTTAAATCGCCCTGAACAACTTTTAGAAATTTTTTTTTTTTTTTATATAAATAATTAATATAAAGCCGAGCGAACATTTTTTACTTGTTATTGTAAATACATAGGAAGTACGTTTATAACACATTTTTAGCAAACAAGGAATATGTGATTTAAAAAAAATTCAATGAACCAAATCAATTCAAATTATAAGCAAGCCTATAAAACAAAACCCAAATGTAATTACATTTTTCATTTGAGCGTTATAACTTTAGGCGTTAAGAATTAAAGCCTACATTTTTCATAAAATAAAATAACTTTTTAAGTTATGTACACAGCTATTTTTTTAAAAATTCTATTTTATGAAAATTGTATGGATTTAAAAATAATTTTTGCATTTGGCGTCGCCGAATTTCAAAATTATAGTGCATTCTTGTTTCACCGCTGTGATATAGATAGATTTATGGTACGTACATTTCGCAATCAAATTGTTGTGTTATGTTCAACCCATAACATCAATGGTGGCCGATAACACTTGTGGTGTTATGACCCTGCGAATAATAGACAATCTAACTCAACATTCATCCTATAGGCACATAACCGATCTTACCACTGCTTTAAGACGGTATGAAAACGCGTAGTAAAGATTAAAAAGGTACATGCTCGTTCGTCCAGTGCGTTTTTCAGTCGATCGTAAGTTAAAAAGCAATAAATTAATGACTCAGAGACCAAACATTGGAGAATTGCCGAAAGGACTATTTATTTTGATAATGGTTAGCACTTAAAAACTCAGACACATACCTAAGGACAAGCTACGAGTATGCACAATCCCAAAGCCCATTCAAAGTGGATATTCAAGTCACGTTTACTGAGTATTATATACTTACCATTTCTGCAAGCAGTTCATTTGACAATGAAATGAGCTCAGCTTAATTGGCTTACATACGAACATATCTATGTGCTCTAGTATGTATCGAAATTGGATCGACTTTGGTGCTAGACATTTAAAGTATTATGACCTGCATAACACTTACTGTAATCATATGTTTAGCAGTCAAAATATAGTTATGTAATCTTTAGTCAGTATGTGATTTGTGATGTAGTTGCGATTTAACTCAAATTTAATTCGTTAACCCCATCACGTACTAAGTCGACTTCAAGTGCGAGTACCGAATTTCACCCAAAATCGCTTAGGCATGCCTTTCGGAATACTTTAGTTAATTTAAATGTTGCTTTACTTTTAACTTACCTACTCACATTTCGAGATTTGCACCTTATACTCCCAGTAAGTGATTAACTTACAATTTTGTAATACCTAATTCGTTTTAATGTCAACGCGTTTTACAAATCACTCATGTAGTAGATTATGTATACTCGTATATAGTCATTTCTTCGAATTAAAGAATCAGGTGAACTATAAATTTGACGTATGAATTTAATTTTTCAAATTATTTCGATTTCTTGATGAGTTTTAAACTTAGTTTGTTAGATTGAACCTGCATGTACGCGAGCAGATAGTTCTGTTTCAAAATCGTCATCATTCAATAATGTTGTGGTAATAATGGAGTTTTAAGTCTCAAAAATCTTCAAAAATGGTTCTTGTAACCCGACCGACCACCCATTTTCGGTGCGATGGTCCTACGTAAATGCCCCTCTGGTCCCCTCTGAAAACCATCAACATTTAGCAAAGTGGTGGAAAGATATGAGTGGTGGAGTCTTTGTAACGCGTCTCAAGAACCACATACTAAATTTTCACTGCCGAGGGTGGTAAGATATATTTGTTGAGTTTGCAGAAATCTCCAAAAATCGTCCACGTAGTCCACGTCTAAATTATCCATTGTACGGATTTTAATGAAATTTGTTTTTTTTTGTTCGTTGGATTTAGTGGGTAAGATATAAGCGGTGGGGTTTCAAAAATAGTTATTAAATGCCTGCATTTGACATGGGGATCATCAGATGACACTATAGCAAAAGAGATCATTCGACAACGGCGAATGTTCGTACAAATTGATGCACTCCGGAGCACCAAACGAAATCATTCGGATATTGGTACTCACTTACAATTGAAAACAACGCAAAAAAAAAGCACCATCTATTTTGAAATTAATATCTCAGATTGCAGCGGACCTACGATGCCAAAATTCAGAACCCCCAAGCTTCAGTCAAAGATATCAAGCTGGAAGAAAGACTGCGGAGTATAGGAGCATGGCAGGAGAGTTGGAACCAGTCTTCGAAGGGAAGATGAATCTATACGCTTATACCGAATATCCAAAAATAGATGGACCGGCAGCATGGAGAAGTAGAGTTCTACTTCAGTAAGCTCCTAACCGGACATGGCTGCTTCCGAGCGTATCTGAACAGGTTCGGGCTCAATGAATCTCCCACCTATTTAAATTGCGGAGAGGCCAGAGAAGATGTGCGGCACGTATTTTTCAGTGCTCACGTTTTGATATAGAGCGCAGAGAACTAGAGGAAAGAATTGGAGAAACGCCAACTCCAGAGAATATTGTAAACTCCATGATAGCATCAAGCACAAAATGGGATGCTGTGAAACAGGTTACAGCAATAAACATGAAGGAACTTCGGCGGTTGGAAAGAGTTAGGAAAAACAACAGTGCAAATGAAGCCCAGGCGACATCTCTCATAGAGCAAAGAACGGCAAACACTGAACCCATTTTCGAAGCAGCAAACTGGGAAAGAATTGCATAAATTGCTAACCAGCCCCTCGAAGTAATACCTAAGGTAGTACCGTGGGGAGAGTCGTTGAAGTGTGAAGGGTGTGGTTTAGTACGTAGGCGTATTCCTGGCATCGAGTATTCAGGTTTGGAGAGTTGTCTCCTCCTCTTCCTCTTTCCTACAGGTTCTACAAAAGCTAGAGAAAGTACCAAGCCTTTTGGTGTGCTTTCTAATGAGACAGTGTTCCGTAATGACAGCAATTGTTGTGCTGATATGCTTCCTGCTAAGGGAGTCCAACCTCTTCGAGCGTTTCTGAAAAGTACATATTGCAACTACGTATAGTTTTTAAGTGGCAAGAAGTTGGCACCTTTCGAGCCGTAATACACCCATTGGGTATAAAACACACACTCACCTGGGTATAAAACACACACTCACCTCAGTCCCCTTCTAACCCCTACCCCTTCGGGTAGGGGTTAGAATATACCCGAGGTAGGCATGCCTGTCGTAAGAGGCGACTAAAATCCACCCTCCGTATACCGAGTATGGCGTATACAAAAACATGCAATGAACAAAACGAAAGATATTAATACCCCAGGTGGCAGTCCAGGTACACTGGAAAATCCACCCTCTTCGGAGGTCGGCGGATTCTGGGGAGAGCCATTTATTGCGTTCATCTGACCCTTTTAAAAAAGGTACTAGGGTAGTTAGATCCCCTACATCAAGATCTACCATGAAAACGTGCGGAACTAGAAGTCCGGCGACATCGATAGTGTCGGCGCACGAACAACGGACTTCAGCGAAAATTCAAAGCCTAACGGACGAAAATATGGAACTCCGGACCAGACTAAGTAAAATGGAACTTCTGTGCGAAGAACTAAGAAAGGAATTAAATGTACTTAAAACAGAAAATAAAGCATTTAATGATACATCGAAACCTCGTAATGAGTCTGCTGCGAGTTCAATCATCCCCGATAACACGGATTATAAAACGGATGATGAAGAACTAAGTCGGGAAACCAATTGGATTCTAAAAAAAACGGCCTGTCAAAAAACGAAAAGCTGCCTCTTCGCCCGAAATGTTAACGAGGCAAGAAAACACGCAAAATAAACGAGAAGGTAAAGAACAGCCTGACAAAATAAACACGCGTGCCGAAGAAAATCCACGAAATAAGGTACGACCACCGCCACCAATATACGTGATCGGAATTGCAGACTATAATAAACTGCATTCTTTTCTCAAACCTTTGTTGCTATCCGATTTTGAAGTAACATCGCTCAACAACAACAAATGGAAAGTAAACGTAAAGGACTCAGACAGTTACCGCTCAGTATCTAATAAACTGAATACTGAAAAAATCCAGTGGTATACGTATGAAAATAAATCTGAAAGACCGATACGAATCGTAGCTAGAGGACTTCATGCCTCATGCCGAAAGGAAGATGTTGTTCACGATTTGAAGAACAAAAACTTTAAAATCGTCGATGCGGTAAACTTAATTAAACGGGATAAGCAAAAATTGGAAGGCGAGGAAACGATGGTTAAGCGCGAGCTTCCTCTTTTTATGCTAACCTTTGATAAGGCTGAGAGTTTAGAAAAGATTTACGAAATAAGAACAATTCTGAATGTCGTAGTCAAAATCGAACCCATGCGCAAGAATACAAGGTTGATACCTCAGTGCAAACGATGCCAAGGATTCAACCATACGCAAACATATTGCCGAAAAGAACCGCGATGTGTCAAATGCGCCGGTAAACATCTTAGTCAAGAGTGTGGTGTAAACAAAAAAACCCCTGCAGCGTGTATTAACTGCAATGGTAAGTATCCGGCTAATTACAGAGGCTGTGAAGTAGCCAAAGAACTACAAAAAAGAAGAGATCGACTTATGAAGCCGGAAAACCCACCCTCAAAACCGGTAAATAAGGAAAAGTCGAAAACTGCTGCAAGAAAGGTGACTAGAGAAAACCGAGCCGACCCTGGCGCGCTTCCGTACGCTCAAGCTGCGACATCAAACACCGATCAAATTCCACACCGGATTAAGGTAAAAGCGCCTAAAGAAAAGCCATCAGATTCTGACATGCAGACGCGTGCTCAAGCATCAACATCTACAAAAACGAACACTGATAATTCGGAAAACCCCGTATCTCACGTCTTTTCCATTATCCTTGCGAGGCTTGAGGAGCAAACAAAAACAAACATGCTAATTGTCGAAAGGTTGGAGAAGCTTGAATATAAGCTTAACAATAGGAGCATTTCAAAACGAACATGACGAAACTTCTTAAAATTGTTGCATGGAACGCCAACGGTCTCATACAAAGACTAAAAGAGCTAGAAATATTTCTACGGGAAAATGACATTGACATATGTTTGATCTGTGAAACTCACCTGACGAAACTATCGCGTGTAAACATTACTGGATACAGTACCTATCACGCTTATCACCCGTCGGAAAGAGCCAGAGGCGGATCGTCTTTAATCATAAAAGATTGCATCGAACACTCTGAAGAAATTATGATAGAGCTTGAAACAATGCAAGTGAGCACTGTACGCGTGAAAAATGGACATTACTCTTTCAATGTCTCGTCTATTTATTGTCCACTGCGTTGCAGGCTTGAAAAAAATGATTTTACAAATATTTTCAACTCTCTTGGACCGAATTTTATTATTGGCGGTGATTTTAATGCAAAACACACCTGGAGTTCTGGGGTTCAAGATGTGTCTCACAAAAAGGCAGAGCACTTTACAATGCCTGCATGCAACATAGATGCGACTTTTACTCGACTGGTAAACCAACATATTGGCCGACTGATAACAACAAAATACCCTATCTGATCGATTTCTTTGTTGTAAAAGGAATACCAGACAAATGTATTAAAATTGATGAAAGTTTTGATCTCTCTTCCGATCATTCCCCTATCATTCTAACGATGAGCGAACGCCTAATTAAAAAAAATGTACCTGCTAGACTAACTAGCAGAAAAACTGATTGGGAAGGCTTTAAAAAAAACGTTGAAGAACATATCGAACTGAGAGTATCACTTAGGACGTCTTCTGAACTCGAAATCGAAATTGATCGTTTTGTTGAAGTTCTGCAGCGCGCCGCGTGGAAAAATACTCCCTATCAAAGGAAAACGCCAATCAATCATGCCCAAAAATATCCACCGGAAATAAAAGAAATGGTAAGGGAGAAGAGAAAAGCGCGTAAAAAATGGCAACAAACTCGTGCTCCGCAACATAAATCGCATTTGAATCGCTAAAAAAGGCCATTATTGATTTTAAAAAACCGGACAATACAAACCAGCATTGAAAGCTTAACAGCGGACAAAGATTCCAATTACTCGCTCTGGAAAGCTATAAAAGGCATTAAAAAACCGAAAATACAAGCGGCCTCAATCAAGAAAAATGACAACGAATGGGCCAAGAATGATAAAGACAAAGCAGAAGTCTTTGCCGCCCATTTAGAAGAAACATTTAAACCATTTGATGGGCAAGCGCTTGCTGAAAATGATAATGCGTCGGATATAGCATTTCACAATTACACAGTAAGAAATGCAAGGCTGACCGAACTTCAACAAGAAATAAAGAAACTGAAACCGAATAAAGCTCCTGGATACGACCTAATCACAGGAGAGCTTCTTAAATCGTTACCTAGATAAGCGTTAGTTAAGTTCCTTTACATTATAAACGCAGCGATAAGATTAGAATATGTTCCGAGTCAATGGAAAGTCGCGGAAGTAATAATGATTCTGAAGCCAGGAAAACCACCGAATGATAAAAAATCGTATAGACCTATTTCGCTGCTGCCGATTATGTCTAAAGTTTTCGAAAGAATAGTACTTAAGCGATTACAGCCGGTTATAGAAGAAGGATCTCTTATTCCCAATCACCAGTTTGGGTTTAGAACCAAGCACTCAACAATAGACCAAGTGCATAGAATAACTGATTTAATTGAAAAAGCTTACGAAGAAAAAAAGATTTGCTCGAGCGTATTCCTTGATGTTTCTCAAGCTTTTGACAAGGTCTGGCATGAAGGCTTGAAATATAAATTACGACAAGTTCTGCCGGAACACTTATATAATATTCTAGAAAAATACTTGACGAATCGACTTTTCCGAGTCAAACACGGAAACGAATATTCGGAATTTAAAGAAATAAGGGCTGGGGTGCCGCAGGGAAGTGTCCTTGGACCGCTTTTGTACCTATTATATACTCGCGACATACCGCAAGAAGAAGGCACCGTATTAGCTACATTTGCCGACGACACTGCCATCCTGGCAACGGGTAAAACGATCGAAGAATCGACTGAAAAATTGCAAGAAGCATTGAATAAAGTAAATGAATGGACAAAGATTTGGCGACTAGCTTTAAACGAAAACAAATCTGTTCATGTCAATTTTACTTACAAGAAAATAAATAATTTGCCCATCTTTTCAAACTCGGTTCAAATTCCGTTTGCAAACGAGGCTAAGTATCTTGGAATGACACTTGATGCTAAGCTGAAGGGGAAATCGCACGTGAAGAAAAAACGTAAAGAACTCGAAACCAAATACAGAGAAATGTACTGCTTACTTGGAAAACATTCCAAGCTTAATATAGAGAACAAACTGCTTTTATACAAGCAAGTGCTAAAGCCGATATGGACATAAGGAATACAACTTTGGGGTTGTAGCAAAATAAGTAAAAAAAACTTTTGAAAATAAAGTGAGATCAATAGTTAATGCACCGTGGTTTATTAGAAATAGCGATATCCATAGAGATTTAGGAATTGCGACAGTCGAATATGAAATCAAAAACTTCGCGCGTAAGCATAAAGACAGATTACAAGGACACGTTAACAATGAAGTCCTTCGAATTCTAGATGAGAGGAATCTACTGCGTCGTCTACAAAGGACTAAACCTTTCGACTTAACGCGATAGCAAGAAACCGCGTCTAATTTGCGGAACAAGCAGGAACTTTCAATGGAAAGGGACCTGCCAAACGATCTCAATGCGTAAAAGAAAAACTGCTGAATAAGTAAAAACTTAGTTGTAGTAATCAAAGAAATTTATCACGAAGGGAGGTTTTTTTAGTGAGTAAAAATCTCACACTACTATGAGCACGCGCTATCGATCCTCATAGTGTCTTCATGAAGATTTTTTACTTACCCTCGGAAAAAAAAAAAAAAAAAAAAAAAAAACCTCAGTCCAGGTGCTTGGTGTAGATCAGGACAGGTTTCGCCTAATAATTTCGAAGGCTGCCTGAAGTTTCGCTAGAAAGATACCATCTGGGCTTAGAGATTTGAATGATTCGAAACTGTTCACCGCCCACTTTAATTGATCCTCACTTATGAGGTCAAATTCTTCAGGGATAGGCGTACAGCTGGGGAAGTATCCATTAGCAGATTCAGTGATGCTTTTTCAGATTCTGCACAGTATCCGTTAGGATTCATTAGAACACTTGGTATGGTAGGTGCTTTAGAGAGAACTTTTCGCAGTATGAAGGATTGCGATGTGTTATCAATAATCTGACAGAAGCTGCACCAAAAACTACCTCGAATGATTCTCACCACGGTGACCGTTTGACAATCTTCCCTCTTATTCCTAGACAGAATTCGATGAATGCTGAATTAAGGGTAGGATAAGAACGTTGTTGAACTTGTCTAATTCTAGCTATGTACTCGGTAGAGTGTAAATGCAGTTGGATAGCTTAGCGGAGAGAATAGTATTATGTTTATCACAGTATCTTCTGCGACGGTTATGGAAGACTGACTGCGCAGTATAAAAGCGATTTTGTAAATTGATTTCTAGGTAACGCTGGATTTGAGTAATAAGTGTTGGACAACTTTCTTTCTTGCATACTACAAGGCTAGTGCTAACAATATTTTCGAAAATGGACTTACCTCAGGAGGTAGTGTCAGTACTACCCCATAAGCCGAAAAGGTTTTTCGAGTCTCCTAAATTCAATCATTATTATCACGGCTGGTGCCGCTGGGAAGCGAATACGGGCCCGTAGCGTCCTTAGCTTTACGAGTACGTAGGTCCCCACACTACGACAACGTAGATAATTATGTGAGGCTAGTTTTGGCATCCTTTCCACAATGTTTTCAATTGTTTCGTAAGAAATATTAGCACATTCAGCTCACATAAACAACTCTTTCCAGTCTCGTGATGCTCTATCGAGATTTGTCATCTTCATCATTACGAGAGTTCACACATTTTAGATCCGATCTATCACAATTTCGATCGAATCAGTTTTAGATAGTTTCATTTGGTCAGTGCCAACAATTTGAATAGCCTGATATTGTTTCAGGTCAGAGGCGTTCGGAAAAGGGGGAAGAGGAACAGAGGAGATGTCTGTGCATGTTTTCTTTAAATGTTTGAAGGTTGTAGTGATGGGCAAATACAGAGTATAGTAAATTACTCCACATTCGTATGACTCGGCTTATAAACGAATCCCTATATTTGACAGTACGACCGAAGTTGGGCTTAAGGGTGAACTGATGTGCATTCGAAGCATTACCCGTAGTACGGGTGATATTTTGAAAGGAAGGAATGCAGGTATTTCGCTGGAGCATTTTTTTTTTAAAAAAAAGGCGGTAAAATAAGGCAAGACACGAAACCTACGATGTTCGAGCTCACAATGTCTCTATTACCCATAATTTTAACGCACGTTTCTGCGCCCTGTCTAAAATGCGTAGAATGATCTTGGGTCCAGCAGACCAGATCATGCGGGGTAAAATATTTCTTGCACCGTTTAAGGAATCCTAGATATTTTGCAGCATTTTTGGTGTTCTCGAATATGTGATCGAAGATATACATTATTTCGGTTTGAGCGATGCAGGTACCATTAATGGATAATGGCTGAGGGTTTTGGTTTCGCTTGAGAGACAGAAGACAGCATTGTGTTTTGAAAGCATTAAATGGTTGAACCCCATTTGATTATGCTGTCATATACGCATATCCATTAAACTGAAAGCGATTTATTTTTGTTTCATCGGACCAAATTTAGTATTTGTGTGTACTTACATGTACATACGAGTGCATGTGAAGGTATTCAGTTTTAATCGAGAAAATCTTTGTAGAGTATACGTATATACTAGTAGACCCGTCGATTTCGCCTGAACCAAAAAAATATTGCTAGAGATAACCTAAAAATGTTTACAGTGAGTTGATATGGGGTGTATTCTCCCACTGAACTTTTTATATACCAATTTAAATAGCTACATACCAATGTAAATAGATCTTTCAGTGGAAAGTAACCTGCCAAACGAGTTTTTTTCATGATAGAAAATTTGCTTGATAAGGTCCTTCTTAGTTGCAATATACAACAAATTAAATCGCAGGGTGGTGTTTTTTTAGTCAGTAAGAATCTGACACTACTATGAGCACGCACTTGCTATCCTCATAGTGTCTATGGAACCCTCGGGGAAAAAAAAAAAAAATGCTATATGTTTAATATTTATTTTCCTTCCAAAGATGTTGTAATCGCATATATTCCATCCATTGGCTTTACTGTATTCTGAATTCGCTAAGGCGTTGGATATTATTTTTGAATTATGACTTAAATCTGTCTCTCATAGTGTGGATCAAAATGTGTGGGTACCATCGAAAGACGAGTTCTATCTAATACCAACCCTCTCTTCAGATCATCGGAAGCTTACGTTACTTGACAACGGTCTATTTTCAGACTTACAGCAATTTAACACAACTCTGTTAGCACTGTTGTTTTAGAATCTGATGATAAAATATAAATAAATAGCATTCACTACTGCATGTTTTTCTTGACTTGAGCTTCCATATACTGTCCTCACGACAGTTCATAGACTTTTGACCTTCGTAGAGCAAATTTTCAGCGATTCTAATGAGAATTAAATAGATCATTTATTGAAAATTTAAAAGTTTCTAAACTTAAACTATTGCCATCCCTGGTATGAATAAGTCAATAATTCTCGGAAATTATCACGACATCCAGCCAAGCACGTTGCAGCACGTAACACGAAACACGAGGGTCCGCTTCCAATAGTGTGTGCGACTAAATGGACGACATTTGGACGATATCATTTTCAAAAAATAGAATCCGCATTCTTTCTCCTTATGTTAAACTAAGTAATAAAACAATATGTCTCAAAGTTTTTGTTTTATTGACGTTTAAAAACATAAATCTGCCACCGGACGGACACCTTGTATATTAAAAGTCTCTGCCCACCGGACTTCAATAAATACATAACATTCTTCAACGAATTCAAAATCCCTTACAGTAGCTTATACAGTAATTGCAAAAATCAAATAGAGAACTCTTTAAAAAATAACATAAACGTTTTTGGAAATTTAGCAACTCTAAGAAAAAATCTGACGGTTATCATCCTAATTTCACACATAATGACTGCACAATCCACAACTCGACTGATATATGTAAGTAATCCTTTAGTATTGATACTTTCATCCTCAAACTTGCTTTAATTACATTCCTCTGAATTTAGAAACCATTTCTAAATTTATTGCTCATATAAAAGATAATTACTCATGATGTAATGGTATAGCTTCAATAGTCCTGAAGAAGCGCTGTGATGTCCTAGATTTTCTGGTCTGGGACAACGCGGTTTTCTAAGAGGGCAAAGTTCATTGCTGAATATTCGCTTTCTATCAAGCTAAGCTATTCGATTACACTTAGAATTGAGGTTTCGTCACTATCAAGTGGTGTTTAGAGTGAATCTAACCTCTCTCATTCGATGTAGATGCTGTTTTTAAAAGGTTAAGGCCATCGATTTTCTCAGTGAAGATTCTGAGATCCTTTTACTTTCAGTGCAGTCTTGTGTGCACGTCTTTATACGCTTCGTCGGATTTTGATAAGATGCTCTCCACATTGTTTTTATTTTTTCGGTTTTCTTTTCGAATCAAATGAGGAATATCATGACCAAACATACAATATCCGTAATCGTCTCGTGTTCGACATCATCCCTGCCAACTGTTTCGTGTATGATGCACATGGTATCAGTTTTTTCAATCATAGCATCCTAGATGTGATTCTTCAAAACATGAATTTATATCGTATACAATCTATACAATGCACAAGTAAAAGATTTTCGGTCCTTTTGCGTTAAGTTCTTTATTACGACTGAAAACTTACAACAATATATCTTACGAACTATGCACTTGCGATTCCACCCTCTTATCTTTATCTTCCCACGAGGATGAAAATAGAGAACTTACAACTAAATAGAAGAATGTGCTCAGTGCGCAACTTAAAAATAATTACAATTTGATTAATTATTACGCATATTTATGCACTGTTCTAACTCACATTCTACAGAATATCTATACAAAAATGGCATACGAAATATGATTTTCACACTTCCTGCGACATGAATTATGATCGAAATTATAACTGCTGGAATAGGAAATCGTATTTGGAATTATTGACCCATTAGTACTACGTACGTTCGTAACTTTTTTCATATGTGTAATATAAATTGTATTTGCGCAATTTTGAGTCATGTACACAGGATAAAGTTTAAAGCTTTTTAAGTCATTCAAGAGGTGTTGGGAATCGCATACATACATATATTGAGGAAATGCTATAAACGAGAGAAGTCAATCTTTGAATAAAAGTGTACAAGTGTGCAAATTTCCAGCTTTATGTGATTCTAGCTGACTCGCCTAACGTTGTTAGAGTATTTCAGTTTTTTTTTTTTTATTTAAGTTTATAGGTTTATAGACTTTCTGATACATTAGAAACGTGCGGGACTTAGTATTTTCAGCTTTATTATTGTATTTGTCATTATATAATTAAAACAAAGTGTGTGGAAAAGTGTAATGTGGAGTTAATCGTAAACATGCTATAATTTTTGGTGAAGAATCGCCGCCATTTTAAGTCACAATTTAATAAAAATTTCGCTAAACACGCCTAAGAAACGATTTAATAGAATAGAAAAAAACATTTTGAGACAACACACATGTAAATCCGTTACGGTATTTGGAAGATATTTTAAAAAAATTAAAATTTGGTATTTTCAGTTTTATATGAATATGTATGTAGATATCAACCGCTAGTATGTGAAAGATTGCAGAAAAACACGCACATGATCAACGTGAATACCTTTTTTTGAATTCACATTTTGAATACTGGGGTATTTTTTTCTCCCGTACTTTTTTCCATTCCTGTAAATGAAGTACAAACAAATTTCATTTCAGGAACATATATTTCGAGCAAAAAAACTTATGAACAGTTAAATACACAAGACTGAGAGAGAGAAAACTCTCTGAGACGAGCAAATTGAAGCAAAAGTACATGAATGCATTCCGGGTCGAGACCTTAAGAAAGTATCACTAAACGGTGGTTTTTTTTTTGTCGAACCAGGATATTTCGCCTTAACAGGGCTAACGAAAAATTAGTTATCCACACCGAATGTCATAAAAGGCACATCCTCGTAGCTAGCATCAAAATTAATTCTTAATTTGAATTACAAATTTTTTCGCTATCAGCCGTTTCTACTCATATTTGACGATTACCAGTATATATCGAAAGAAATTCTTCGAGCGCATTCAAGCAGTGAGAGAGAATACTATGTAATTAACCGTTGTCAACCGTCATATGTAATTTCCCTCTTTTTGTCAATTTTCACAAGTAAATGAATGCATTTCGGGCTGTTTCGAGCATTCAAACTTTTAAATAAATTTCCGCAATTTTATAGACCGGAGCAAAGAGAAAAAATATGCACAGAATTCATATTGTTGAAGAACTTAAAATACATTAAAATACTTTTTTATATCTTAAATACATTTTTCAAATAAATCGGACAAATTTTAAGTGAAGCCTGCGATATCGCTGAACACCAATTTAAAAGTCAAAAACCGGGGGACTTTTGCTATGTTGTTCAATACTCCTATAACTCAAATGACACTGTTTACTTTATATAATTTGTTCGGAGGTTATAATACCGTTTTATTTTAATTTTTATTAGTTTACCATGCTGCCGCGTCTTAATTATTCAGGGTACAGAAAATTGTGGCAATTATGACGATTTATCTCTACCAATCCCGCGAGTGACATTGGCTATACAATTTTAGAGAAAACCAATTTGCGTAATTCTAAAGAGGTTTGAAATCTGTAATGTGGGATATCAAGCGATAGATACCTATGTACATATATGTATATACATATATGAGCCGCAATTACATGAACCAAAAATGTGCTACTAATAATTGATGTTGAATTATTCTATTGGAAGCCTTTTGGAAACATTGGGTTACAGTTTCTTGAAGTTTGTAGAAAAATCGATTTTCCACATTTTTCGAGTGTTTTTCGAAATTTTTTCATAGTGTGTATAGTGATTATTATATCGGAGTGCTTTTTGGTAATTCTTTTAATTATCTTTCACACTGTGAAACAAAAAAAAAAAAACTGTGTTATTAATGAGTATGCCGTACACCACTGTGCAATTGTGTATTTACTCACTACTCACCTCAACTCAAGTTCGCTATCATCGTTCATCATCTTACTTACTTTAACTAAATTGTAAACGTATGCTGATTCAAGTTTTCATTTGTTTCATACTGCATATGGAATTATTAATTATACATTTGGCTGTCCACTAAAGAAGGGTGAGGAAGCGAAGTGTATCAACTGCCATGGTAATCACCCAGCTAATTACCGATTGCAAAAGAATATCAAGAAAGGAAAAATAAAGTTACTAGAAATCACCAACTCTACTGCGAAGGCATAACACTGGCAGTAGAGTTGTCATAAGGCTGAATGAATCATGAGCAACGACAAAAAGCAAAACAAACAAGCTCCCCAGTTATCTGGACGCCACCCTTGGAGTTTACTGAAACTTAATACCACTTAAGTTTCAAACCCACTACACCAATCTTTCTTTCTCGCTCTCTCAATTTCTGCAAACGCCCGTGCCCTGAAATAATTTAATGGTATTCATATCCCATTTGGCGCGCGCAAATTATAAAAAAAAAAAAAAAAAAACCCAATTAAAAATAAAAACAAGCAACAAGTTGTTGAAAACCAGAAAGTAGACAAAATATAAATTGCTGCTAAAACAAACACGCCAATTCTAAATAGCAAATTGTATTCTCAAATTGTAAAAAATACACGTAAAAGAAATAAATAAAAAGAATGCTTTTTGCTATTATTGAAGATTGGATAACCAAGATAAAATAATTAAGCTACTAAGCAAAGAAGTTTCCACAGGAAAAAATTAACAAAATAATAGTAATTAAAAATCACATCTCGAAATTGCAGGTATTTCCATGCAATGAAGACATTTATGTTTGCTTGATTTCTGAAACCCACTTTAAACAGGGAACAAAAATTAGAACTCCTGGGTACCTCTGTTACCACTCTCCCCATCGACCTAAAAAAGCTGGGGCGGTAGTGCAGTGATTGTAAAAGGGAAGGTAGTGCTGTGATTGTAAAAAGTAGTTTGGAACCTTATGAATTGCCAAAAATAGTAAAACAAATCATGCAAGTAGCGACAATAAACATTTTGACTAAAAGCAAGGAATTTGAAATAGCTGCCATACACTGCTCACCCAAGCCTTCGCCTACAGAGAAAGATCTTAATGACTTTTTTTCAAATTCTAGGCAACAACCTTATCATTGGGGGTGATTTTAATGCAAAACACACTTACTGGGGGTCAAGATTATTAACAACAAAATTCAGGAAGTTTTACAAAGCAGGGCGAACTGTGTTTTTATTTTGACTGGATCACCTACTAATTGGCCATCTGACCCAGCGAAAATACCTGATCTTATTGACTTCTTCATAACGAAAGGAATTAATATAAAAGAAGTAAAAGTTAAAAGGATCGGATCATACACATGTAATCCTAACGATCAACGGCATGTCAATAGAGCAGATAAAAAACGTAAGACATACCAACAAAAGAACGAACTGGTGTAAATTTAGAGATTTATTCGAAGGATTTATTAACACTGGTCACAACAAACCATATTAACATCGAAGTGAAACAATTCATTGCCGATATACAACAGGCAGCATAGGACAGTACACCAACTTATCAACAAAAAAAAACAAGCATCGGGAAAATATGCCTCGGAAATTAGACAAATTATAGTAGGAAGGAGAAGAGCTCGCAGGCAATGGCAAATGGCAAGATATCCCGGCAATAAAACTATATTTAATAGACTAAATAACAGACTTAAAAAAGGTATCGGTGAATTTAAAAATAGATCTCTAACTAAATATCTCTGTAACTTAACTGCTGACAAAATTACAGAATATTCCCTTTGAAACCCTGCTAAACATTTAAAGAGACCTCAAGTGCAACATCTGATGGGAAATGGATCTTTAACCCAAAAGAAAAGATCAAACTTTTTTCAGAGCATCTTACAAATGCATTTAAACTTTTTCCACCTAGCGTGGCAAACGAAACTCTCGAATTCTCTGGTAGAGTAGATAAAGACATAATCCCGAGATCAGCACATGTATTCATAAATTATCTAATAGAAAATCACCAGGTTATGATCTTATAACTGCCCAAATCCTGAACGAGCTGCCCTTCATCGCATTGTTAAAACTCAAGCTTATAATTAATGGTTGCTTTAAACAAAGATATGTTCCACATCACTGAAAGATAGCAGAAATTATTGTTATACTTAAACAAGGTAAGCCTCTATCAGAAGTTGCCTCATATAAGCCAATTTCACTTTTACCAGTATTATCAAAACTTTTTGAGGAACTGCTTCTTAAAAGACTAGACATAATCATAGAGCAAAGAAAGCTATTTCCCGCCCATCAATTCTGTTTTAGAAACAGGCACTCGACGACAGACCAAGTGCATCGTATAACTAATGTTATAGAAAAGGCACTGGAAGGAAAACAAATTTGTTCTACAATATTCTTAGACGTTGCACAGGCTTTTGATAAAGTTTGGCATAAGGCTTTAGAGGATAAACTTCATGGGGATCTACCTAGACAGTATAATGAGATACTTAAATCTTATATAGCAAATAGATTCTTTAGAGTTCAATATGGTACTGCGTATTCTGAACTTAAAGAAATACAAGCAGGTGTTCCGCAGGGAAGCGTTCTAGAACCCACCCAATATTTACAGTATACTTGCTATATACCACATGCAAATGATACGATGACAGCTACATTCGCAGACGACACTGCTCCTCTATCAACTGACGGATGTGTGGCTAAAGCAACAGAAAAGCTACGAAATTCAGTTAATGAAATATGTGATTAGACACAACGATGACGAATTAAACTTATTGAGTCAAAGTCATATTAATTTTACAAATTAAAAAATTAACAAATGTTCCCGTAGTTATTAATAATCAAGTAGTTCCTTATGGATGCCAAATTGAAATGGAAGGAACATGTGAAAAAAAAGTAGAAGACCTAAATATTAGATATAGAGATCTTTACTGGTTGTTAGGATATAATTCAGAAATGTTCATTGAGAATAAAATCTTATTATATAATCAGATACTAAAACCTGTTTGGAATATATTGCAACTAAGAAGGACCTTATCAAGCAATTTTTCTATCATGGAAAAACTCGTTTGGCAGGTTACTTTCCACTGAAAGATCCTGCATGTTCCGTTATATAGGCGCGGTTGATTCCTATCTCGCCAAGTCGAAAGGTTTCGTCCTTTGTAGTCGGCGCAATAAATTGCTTTCATCCAGAATTTGTAGGATTGTATTGTTGACATGTCCGATTAATCGGTTTCTATGCTTTCTCGCGAAGCTTCTAATTTCAGCTTCGATTGTCGGAATTCCGAGATCCCTGTGGATATCATCGTTTTTAGTATACCATGGTGCGTGGACAATTTGTTTGTTTTCTTAGTACAGCCCCAAAGTTGTATACCGTAAGTCCACACCGGCTTTAGCACTTGCTGGTATAAAAGCAGTTTGTTCTCAGTACTGAGCTGGGAGTGCTTTCCGAGCAACCAGTTCATTTCTCTATATTTGATTTCGAGTTCTTTACGTTTCATTTTCACGTGCGAATTCCATTTCAATTTTACGTCGAGTGTCATTCCAAGGTATTTGGCCTCGTTTGCAAAAGGTATTCGGGCCAAGTTTAGGAAAATTAGCAAGACATTAGTTTTCTTATAAGTGAAATTCACGTGAACAGATTTAGATTCGTTGAGGGTGATCCGCCAGTCCCTCGTCCATTCATTTACTTTATTCAGTGCGTTTTGCAGTTTTGCAGTTGTTTTTTCGATTGGTTTACCTACGGCTAGGATAGCGGTGTCATCGGCAAACGTAGCCAGGATAGTGCCATCTTCTTTTGGTATATCTCGAGTATATAACAGATAGAGAAGTGGCCCAAGAACCCTTCCTTGCGGTGCACCGGCCGGAATTTCTTTGAGCTCGGAGTATTCATTTCCATGTCTAACACGGAAGAGTCTATTCCCGAGATATGATTCTAGAATGTCGTATAGGCATACAGGGAGAACTTGTCTTAATTTGCAATTCAAGCCATCATGCCACACCTTATCAAAGGCTTGCGAGACGTTAAGCATATCTTTTTCTCTTCAAGTGCTTTCTCTATTACGCCAGTAATTCTATGCATCTGGTCAATCGTCGAATGTAGTACCCAAACTGGTGGTCAGGGATAAGATTATTTCCTTTTATAACCGGTTGGAGACGCTTTAGTAATATCCTCTCGAAAATTTTGGATATAACTGGAAGCAGCGAAATTGGTCCATAAGATTTTACCTCATTTGGGGGCTTTCCTGGTTTTAAAACCATTATAACTTCCGCAACTTTTCATTGGTTAGGCACGTGTTTTAATCTGAGCGCAGCATTTACAATATGAAGAAGCTTAATCAATGCTTTTCTAGGTAAAGCTTTGAGAATTTCTCCGGTGATCAAGTCATAACCAGGAGCTTTCTTAGGTTTTAGATTCCCGTTCTCATGTTTGAGTTCCCTTAGCGTTGCACTTGCAAGTGCTAAATCGTCGGATGGTGAATCGGGCCTATTGATATTGTCGTAAGACACTTGACCATCGTACGGTTTAAATGTGTCTTCCAGGTGGGCCCCAAAAACACCGCCCTTTCTTTAACTTCCATTGCCCATTCATTGTGATTTCATTTAATTGGCGGCGCGGGGACCTTGGGCCTTTTGGTGCCTTTTATAGCTTTCCAAAGTGAATAATTGGAATCTTTTTTCGCTGTTAAACTTTCAAGATAAGAGCCTATCGCACTATTCTTAAAATCCTTTATAGTCTTCTTCAACGAATTGCAAAGGTGATTCAAGCGAGCTTTATGTTGCGGAGCACGACTCTGTTGCCATTTCTTACGCGCTTTTCTTTTTTCCTTGACCAATTCTTTTATTTCCGTAGGATATCGTACACCGTATTTGTCCGTAGTTTTCCTTGGATTGGGAGTATTATTATTATGGAACACTCAGTTCAACATTATCTTCAATTTCGTTCCTAAAGCCTTCCCAGTTAGTTGTTCTACTGGTTAATCTCGCTGGCTCTAGGGTATAGACTAGTTTTTCGCTCAATGTCAAAACAACTGGGGAATGGTCAGACGATAGATCAAAGCTCTCTTCAACTTTAATGTGGTTGGTAGAAATTCTTTTCACGACGAAAAAGTCGATCAGGTCAAGTATTTTCGAAGTATCAGTTGGTCAGTAGGTCGGTTTACCCGTCGAATGGAAATCACAACTGTACTCTATACCTGCCTCATAGAGCATTCTGCCTTTTTGCGAGCTGTGTCTTGAGCCCCAGAATGTATGTTTCGCATTAAAATCGCCGCCAATAATAAAATTAGGTTTCAGCAATTTAAACAAGTTAGTAAAATCACATTTTTCAAGCGCGGAACGCGGTGGGCAGTAGATAGATGAGTTTTTAAGAGTACGCTGACTATTTTTTACTCGAATCGTGCACAGTTGCAAAGTTTCAAGCTCGATCTTTAGGTCTTCGGATTGTTCGATGCAGTCTTTAATAAACAATGATGATCCGCCTCTCGCTTTTCCTGAAGGGTGACAAGCGTGGTAATCATTATAGCCTTTTATTTTTAAATGCGATTCGTTTTTTACGTGGGTTTCAGAAATCAAGCAAATATCGATATCTTTTTCACGCAAGAATATTTCCAATTCGTCAAGTTTTTGCCAAAGTCCGTTTGCATTCCAAGTACATATTTTTAACATTCGTTTTTTATTCATATTCTAGTTGGAGTACGCGTTTTCCCTGAATTACTTTCGAGCCTAAGCAGCCTATCGAGAATAATTTTATTTATTTTGCTTTGTTCTTCAAGTTTCTCTAGAATAACTGAAGAAACATGAGAAACAGGGTCCTTCGAAATTTCAATATTTTTTGGTATTTCGGATGCTGCGGCCTGAGCGCAAGCCTGCACTCCTGCTATTCGAAGGTCATTACCCGGTCACTTTTCCAATGGTTACTTTTCTGTACCGTTTCTTTTAAGGACAGAGGTGGGGGGCTTTTCTTTTGTCATTCTTTCCCTCACCTTTTTGGGCTCTGAACCCGGTAGTTTTAATTTGCATTCTTTCTCCTCCGCGACCTTACGCTTTGGCTTAGTTTGCGATTTTGATTTTGCATTTAGGGACTTAAGGAGCGCATCTCTTCGTTTTTGTAACTCTTTAGCTACTTCACAGCCTCTATAATTTGCCGGGTGCTTTCCCTTACAATTAGCACAGGTTGCGGAGGTTTGTTTGTTTACTCCACAAACTTGGGAGAGGTGATTTTAAGCGCATTTCACACATCGCGGTTCTTTTTTGCAGTACATTTGCAACGTTTGCACTGCGGAATCATTCTTATATTTCTTCGCATTGGCTCGATTTTAACTACGATATTTAGTATGGTCCTAATTCGGTAGATATCGTCGATATTATCAGACTTATCGAGGTAAGTATAAAGAGCGGAAGTCCACGCCTTATCAAGATGTCGTTATCTATTTTCCTTCTCCTTTTTGATGATATTAACGGCATCAAGAATTTTAAAGCCTTTGTCTTGAAGGTCAGTCATAATATCTTCTTTCTGACTTGATTTCGAAAGTATACCACTCAATTTTTTCGGTATTTAACTTTTGGGACACTGCTTGGTAGTCGTCGTATTCATCGACGTTAATTTTCCACGTATTGACCTTTAAAGACGTGACCTTAAATTTCGATCTTAAAGTTCCCTTAAGAAGGCTTTGCAACTTATTAAATTCCGTTAACCCGACGATGTTAATTGGTGGGGGTGGACGAGATTGCGCTCGAGGTTGCTTTTCTTACGGTTCTTTGTGCTCTTCTTTCTCTTTTTCTTTTAGGGACTCGACTTCAGGCGAAGAGCCGGCTCTCCGTTTCTTACTAGGTCTCTTCTTTGTGACCCGACACGTTTCGCGTGCTAGCTCTTCTTCGTCGGTGTGATATTCCCGACTAGCTAAGCGTGCTGGAGTACATTCGCGTTCTTTCTCTATACGTGATCTCTTTAGGACCTTATTTTCTTCTTTTAATAAGTCTATTTCTTTCTTCAGCTCTTGATAGAGTAGATCCATTTCGTTAAGCTTCCTTCGGAGCATTTTATTTTCTTCCTCAAAGCTGTAATATTTCGCTGAGTCCTGAATCTCGCGCGCTGGCACTTCCGGTGGAATTCTTTTCCCGGAGTTATTCGATCTTGGTGGAGGAGATCGAGATACCCTTGAACTTTTTGAAAAAGGGTCATTGGATTGCAATAAGCGGCTCTCCCCAGAATCCGCCGAAGAGGGTGGATTTTCCAGTAAAGCTGGACTGCCACCGGGGGTAATGTATTGTAATATGCAGGCTACGGCTCGAGTAGATAAAACGATATTCTGTGAAATTTATTTCTTTATTTTCTAGTCTATAGAACAATTCAAGTTCACACTATACTATTCTTCGCAAATTCTTTTCTTACAAGGTCTCTTTCCTCTCAAATCACTTTATCTCCTTTCAATTACTTAATTCACAAATCCAAACTAATTACTTCTTCTTCTTAAATCTCAACTTTCAATTTATCATAGAATTACAACTTCGCCCACTGCACACTTTTCTAATCTCCTCGCCACAGTTTAAAAACTACTGTGTCTTTTTTTTTGATCGCCATCTGTCCTTATATAGCAGAAGTTTCTGATAGCCAGAAACTTCTAGCAAATTCTTCGACCACTGGAACAAGAGAAATAATTCTTGCAGTTATAATTCCCTTTTATCCCTGATATTATTCGTCTCTTTCGTTGACATGAGCTGTGGAGACTTCGTCCCAGACACGAACCTCGAATGAAAGGACAGTTCGAACCAAAATTCTGCCAGAATGAAAAGTCACTTCGGAATTTGTTGCGTCATATTTTTAGGAGGCGTAGTTATTATTATGCTACAGTATCTTTTCGTTTTGTTCATTGCATATTTTGTATACACTATACGCTCGGTATACGGAGTTTGGATTTTAGTCGACTCTTAAGACAGGCATGCCTACCTACAGTCGCCGTGGCTCAGTGGTTAAGTGCGCGATCACTGAGCGAGAGGTTCAAGGTTCGAATCCAAGAATACACAAAAATAAGTTTTCTCATGGTCCCACTTCTCGCTAACGTCTAGCAATCATCCGAGAGTAAAACTGTCATGAGAAGCTTCTCTCAATCGAAAAAATTGCCCTTCGGAAACGGCTACAGGTCCCAATCATTCGTGAGGCGCACAGCACGAGTAGCTGTGAGAAGCT
Organism: Pocota personata; assembly: GCA_963082735.1. Lineage (NCBI taxonomy): Eukaryota > Metazoa > Arthropoda > Insecta > Diptera > Syrphidae > Pocota > Pocota personata. The sequence continues at coordinate 71,676,117 of OY720431.1, forward strand.
AGCGCCAAAATATTATTTTTATTATTGCATATAATTGCTACTATTAAAGGGAATCGAACATTAAATTTTAAAACTCAGTGCCAGCTGATCAAAATCTCTGCTTTCTCGTAATAAATTTCCCCGTTTAAATTTCCTGGGTAATTGCGCCAACAATTTTTGGTCGTCATGTAAATACGAGTAGATCCATATACGTAATTTATATGTACTGACAGCCCTTCGCCACCCATTTTTTGGAAACCATAAGTCCATAAGTACTATTACCAACTTTCAAGGTTTTATGTTCATAGGTTCTGATGATCAGAGTGTGAGTGACTCTCAAAATAAGTTTTTTTTTTAAGTATTCTATCTCAGCAGTCACTTATGATAAAAGGCGAAAAGATTTTATTTTCTAGCAATGCTTAAATTTTCAGGAAAACACTTAGATTTTTCTCAAATTGCACTTCTTCCGAAAATTACCAAACGACAGCACTGATTTGCAGTTTGACTTTGTGATTTTCTAAGAAAAAACACATACATATACATGGGTCCAATATCGACAACGTGAGCAGGCATCTCCAATTAAGCATCAGGACATTAGCCTCTCCACAGCGTTTGACTATATCCAGGCCAGGGCGGCTGAAATTACTCCCCAGCACGCAGGGCTAGCACCACGTTTTTCATCAAGCAAAGCTATCCTTTGTTCTCTAATATTTAATTCTCTTCTATACCCTTTCCTCTCTTTTCATCTCGTACTGGCACCCATATGTTGTTTATTTGCAAATCACTTATGTACATTTAAATTTTAAATAAAATCACCAAAATGTTTTTTTTTTCCAAAAACGGTTAAGAATTAAACAAAATTTTTGTTGACAATTCTCCAAAACTTGCTTATATAAAAGATAAAACTTTATTTAAATTTCGGTTTTTACACGTTGGTAAAAGATTACAAATTTAAGAATTAAAAGGGAGAGAGACGTCAAAAGGATTGAATGAAGAAAATTCTCTAGCCAATCTCCCGGAAACTCCCTAAGTCAAGTTGGCACCATTTTCTCTTTTTGAAGTTGGCTGCGTTTCTTACTCTCCGAAGTGTGCCACGGCTGTCTAAGGTGTAAGCCTGTTATACTGTGGTGGAAGCTCAAGACTTTTAGATTTTCTTTTGTTTTGCTTATTTTGTATGGTTTACAACTCCGCCCTCCTGACAGTCCAATCGACCCATTGGAGGCAGGAGATTTACGCAAACATAATGGATCAGTGCTGCTTTGAGAACCAGTACTGATAGTGTCTATAGTTTCTATTGGAGCTAGCCACATACGTAGTCAACCTGAAAATTCTCGATGTCTTTTATAACGTATCTACCATTAGGCAACTTCTTACTGAATACGTAAGGGTCTTTGTACTTGGGGACAAACTTATTATTCATACCCACGGTGGTATCGACATTTTTTACTACGACAAAATTTCCTACCTCATATGTTTTCGGCGGTGCACTGTGTTTTTCAAAGTATGTATATCAAATTATATTCTTGTGACTTCTCTATGCATCTAAGAGTCTCAGAGCGAGCCCCCGCCAGATCACGAGTCCCCAAATCAGCTTTCTCATCAAAATATTCAGTCAGCTCATCAACTATTCTACCTCTCTGATTGACCACCAAATAAAAGTTCGCACGGTGATCTTCGCGTTGCTGAATGAATGTAAATTCCGCATTAACAAGCTTTTTTGGTTCCGTAAGTTTAGCCAACATCACTTTTATGACTCTGTTTACTCTTTCCACTTGTCCATTGCATATAGTTTGACATATTTTGTAAAGTTATCTACTACAACCAGCGCATGTCTTCTATTTGAGTGTACCGAGAGCAAGGGACCAAAGTGGTTGATATGCACTGTATCGAAGGGTATGGACTTTCTTGGAATGTTGTACAGATTATGCTCATTGCGGCGGGCCGCAGGTGAATATATTATACACTTAACGAAATTCCTTATATAGTTGTTCACTTTTTTCCTTAACTTGGGGTACCACTTTTTTCCTTAACTTGGGGTACCTTTTCAGCTGGTTTACTGTTTTATCAAGCCCCATATGACCAATCTTTTCATGAACAACCCTTATAATATTGCTTTCCATTTCAGAGGGTACATACAGTTGAAGATGATTTGAACGTTTCTCCTTCTTGAACACTAGCCCATCTTTAAGCTCAAAGTGTTGCATAACCCAAATATTCAGAACCAAATCCTACTTTGCTAGCATAAGTGTGTAACTCGGTCTCCCTTCTGGGGCTATATATGGATAGCACCGGAACCGATGTTAGCATATACTTAAGTGTACCAAACGCCTTTACGTAATCACCATTAAAGTCTAACTTAGGTCCTTTCTTTAACAGGCTAGTCAGCGGCTCAGAGATTGTAGAGAATGAAGGAACAAATCTTCTGAAGTATGAGAATAATCCAAGATACTGTTGAAATTGCTTAAAATGTCGAGGCTGCGGGAAGCTTCTTATTGCTTCAATGTGTATGTCATTAGGTCTTATGCCCTCCGAGTTGACAATATAGCCTAGAAAACTTATTTCGAAATAACCAAATTTACACTCACTCATTTTGAAGTTTAACCCCTTCGTGTATAACCGCCTAAGAACTTCGGTCAATATAGCTATGTGGGTATCAAAATCCACAGTGGCAATAGTAATATCGTCTACGAAAATAACTATTTTTCCCGAATCTATGAATCTACTAAGCAGGAGCATTCTCTGGTACTCATATTGACCTAAGGGTGTTACAAACGACTTGTATTTGACAGAATCCTAATGCATTTGCACCTGGTGAAAACCATTTTTCAAATCTAATGTAGTAAAATATTTGTTCCCCTCCAGGTACTCCAAACAATCCTCAATTAATGGCATTGGGAAGTTGTCACGAACTGTTTTCTTATTAAGCAATCGATAATCTATGCAGAGTCTGCCCTCCCCATTCTTTTTCCTAACTAACACTGTGTCCGATGCATGTGGCGAATTGCTACATCTAATAATACCTTTTCCCAACAGATCATAAATGATTGCGCTCACCTCTGTAAGAAAGTCTTCGTGGCATGTAATGAAAGGGTGTGTTTTCTGTTAAATTTATCTTCATTTTGGAATCATAGCGCTCCACTTTTACGTCAAGCTCTGGATTGCAAAATGTTTTATAAACTACTGAGTGTAAAGCTTCTCTTTGTTTACTGTCTAAATGAGAGTTAATATCTATAGCTGACTTGGCGACCGATTGTGCCTCAGCAAAAACCCGCTTCTCTAGCTCAGCCTCTTCAAGAAAAATATTATTATAAGTGAACTTATTTCTATCACCTAATTCAACAGCATAGATCTCTTCCTCCACAAGTATCGGCGAACCCATAACAACAGGCGAATCCTCCATTGAAGTATTCTTTTGAGATTGAATCAGCTCTTTCTCTAACGTACCATAACCCACCACGGACACTTATCATTTGGTTTCAATTTTTTTCTCAAACAGAACAAATCATACGCACTGTAACTTAAGGGCTTTCAATTCAAGTATTTATTGTCATCTCTTATATCGAGAAGTTTTTTTTAGAATATTTTACATTTTTGTTTTTTAATTTACAAAGGAAATTATTACATTTCTTCAAGAGATCCCGACCAATCAGCACGGATGCAGAAAGGTCAGAGTCAGGAAGAACCGAAAATAAATGTTCAACCGAATTTTCTTCTAGCTTTACTTCACATGAGACTTCATCATAAATTCTTAATTATGTGTTTCCAACACCTCGATGTTTGGTAGGCCTCTATTCGTTGTTATTTAAAAAGGAACTGCGGAAAGTTTAATAAATTGTTTTAAGAAGGCAACACTTACCATTTGTACAGCGCTCACAGCTCTTACCAACTCAACCTCCTCCCTAGACAACCGGGCATTAGCTTCAATGGCATCTTTCTTGCACTCATCGATGGCAGCGACTTCGGACACATTTGGTGAAAGTGGCCCATCTCACCACATTTGAAACAGGATCCAGACACACATTTTGGTTTGGGGCACTGTGACTGAAAATGCCTAAACTGCGAACAGTTGAAGCAGCGCGGAGCATCGGGCTGAGATGACACTCCAGCAGGTGACATCGAAGCAGCGGTGGCGGCAGTCGTACTCCTTGATTTAGGAAGAGCGGCTGGTACAGCAGGATTAAAAGTACGTCCCGGACTCGGTGCAGCCGCTTTAGAACGTAATTTTCCGTAGCGATCCAATTGTATCTTCAGTTGACGGAGCGTTGTGGCCTGGTACAGCATGGTGGCCAAGGACGATTTGTCCTTTAGTCCGGCAATTATGATGTCCACCAGGTTACGCTCGGAGATGTCGGCCTTCTCAGCCATCATTTGCATCTCCACTACGTACCGTTGAATCCTATCTTCAGGCTGCAGCTTCTGATTCTTAACTTGCTCGTATACCTCCAACAGTGTATGGGAATGTCCAAATTCCTCGATTAGAACCCACTGCACCTCCCCGTAGGTAAGTGAACCGATGGTACCGGCAAATAGCTTGGCGGTCCCATCCAACAGGCGGCGAGCGCATAATAGCTTAGTTTCGTGCACTTCAGCAACTCGAACACTTACTCTATCTCGACAAACCACCTTTTGATGTCATACGAATCATCACCCGTAAATCGGTTGACCATGGCATCCACTGAAGATACCTATGTATCAACCGGTGACATGTGTTGTAGTTGACCTTGAATTTGTTCAACCTCACGTCGCAACAGCAGCAGTTCTCCCTGCCTGCCCAAGCGCACAAGCTCCTTTTCCAGTTCCCGTGCGCTTTCATCCACAATATGGGCACTTGCAGCAAAGCTGGCAGCAGCATTAAATGAAACATCAACGGGAGTGACAGCAGGAACTTAACCGTCGTGGTTAAGCCGTCGCGCTGCGGTGGCGGTGGTACAATTCAATGTCTCTAAAGCAAATTCTATGGTTTTTTTCATAAAAAGAAATTCAAGAGACTTCTCAAATTCGTACATGCTGATTTCCTTATTTTTGTCCTTAGTCAGATCACTGCTAGAATACTGTGACATTACCTATATGAAGTCCGGCTTATGATGTTCATTCAGGAAAGGTTCAGAGAAGATTTTCAAAATATATTATTTATATAATGCGCTGGAACTTCTGTCTGCATTATGATGCTAGGTGTCAGTTGCTGAGACTAGCAAAACTTAAAGTAGGATATAAAATTCATGACATAGTGTTTATAAGAGATATTTTATGTTATCATGTTCAACGTTGAGGCAGAGACCGTCTCCGGCTCGATCCCGGTACAGAACAAATTACGGATCAAATGAGCCTATTTCAAGAGCTATATCAAATTCTAATTCAGTTTGTTTCGCTACCGATATTTCTTTATTCAGGCAGGAGTTTAAAATTATTTTATTTTGTTTACATAATTTTGATGAATAATCATATGTATGTATGCCTATGTCTTCTTTTTTTCTTCTCTTTTTTTCATATGTACATAGATATGTAGTTATTGTAATAATTGTATTATGTATTATTAAGATTAACTAATTATGTATGTATCTATGCAGTTTGTAAAGCTATGTGGCTTGTAGATAGATAAATAAATAAATAAAATAAATAAATACCGGAATACCATCCCTCATCTGTACCAGCCCTTCTAAATCGATATGGATAAATGCCTCCGGCGGTATGAAGCCGGACCGGAGCGTACTCTCGAGGTACATTTCATTGGGGAAATAAGCCCGAAAGATCAACGTGCCTTCGAATCACTTTAATAAGGAAATTGTCAATTGTTGGGATAGTATTTTATATAGTTGGATACAGATCTTCGGAACAATCGAAAACAAGTCCTAAGACATTGTTTCTCCAAAACCCGAATCTTTTCCATATAACTAGGCAGAACCACAATGGACAACCATAAGCGATGATTGGCATTATCAGGGCCACGTAGAATATGACCTTCGGTCTCCTTATCAGAGCAAAAGCCCTCTTGGCCCCGGGAAGACAATCCACATGCTTATCAAAATATAGATACTGGCCGAGCCAGATACCGAGATATCTAACTACGCTTCTCACCGCCAATGGCTGTCCGTTTTGGCCAATAATTGCCTATTTTTTCCAGTTTTTCCTGGTATCCTTAGAGGCACCAGACAATGAAGTTCTAAACAGGATTGTTTCCGACTTCTGATTTTCAGCTTCCAATCGTCGTAATATCCCTTAATTTGATAAAAGTCACGCTGTAAAAGGATGTTGATGACCTCGATTTTAGGACCTAATCTGTGTGCCACTAAATCGTCATCATACGCTATAGCGTGTCTAAATGAACTCACCAGATCACTATTGTAGATGTTAAACGTTAAAACAATACAATTTCCTCAAAACCGGAGAGGGTTGTTATTGCAGGAGAGCTGATGAAGCAATAGAAGGCAATCGATGTTACCAGCAAGCAACTGATGAGGATATCAGCAATGTCGCAATATAACTTGAAGGACTGAAGATTTATAAATTGAAGTCGGTTCTTATAAGGAGGAAGCCTATCTCTGTCCTCTCAGCCTGATGAATGGAGGAATCTACGCTGTACAGCTTCAATTCTATGAATGTGGGCTCCATGATACGGTAACCAAGCCTGGCTAGCATATTCAAGAGGACATTTTACAAATGTTATGTACCTATAGAGGGATTTTGTAACATAGGGGTTAGAAAATTCGTTAGACCAGCGTTTAACAAAGCCAAGTGCAGAGCCAGCTTTATTAATTATGTTGTCAATATGGTCACGAAAGTTAACTTCTCTATCACAGAAAATGCCCAGGTCACGAATAGACATCACTAATGAGTCGAGTTCATTGCTAATGAAGCAGTTTCTAATTGGCTGGGGAAAATGCTTACGATAGTAAGCTATGGCTTGATTTTTATTCACATCGAGCTCTAGAAAATTATTTTGGCACCAAATGGAGAATTTTTTTAAATCTTCATGAAGTACATACGAGTCAGTGGGAGACTTAATTTATCTTGAGATTTTCATATCGTTTGCATAGACCCATCATAGACACATCACTTGAAAATTCATAAAGAGTAAGAAATTAATTTAAGTGTTCTTTACTAAGGCTATCAAATAAAACAGTGCTTTTACACAAATATCGATGAATTTTTTTGGGTAATGCGTTACCCAAAAAAACAACTCTTTTTCTGCAACAACATCTTTAAGTTATAAGTTTGCGATAATTTCCTTAATTTTTTCCGGAGTCTTCGCGAACGTTTTTCTGGGTTTATGAGTTGCGTATTATACTAGAAAATCCTGTTGAGACTATAGCTAGTTAGAACCACTGAATGAATTTGGTTAATATTTGGTTTTTGAGTCTTGTCTAGTATTTTTGTGTTCATCTATAAAAATTATCAAAATAGGAACTATACCTGTTAGGTGCAGTTTAAAAAAATCATTCAAAAGTTGCCCATACGTGTTTGCAGAAATTAGCTGGAGGAAACACTTCGCCACTTCGCAGATTATTTTTTTTTTTTTGAAATGGAAGATTGAGCAATGCTGTTAAAACCAATCATATAATCTCCACCATTATTTCTTTATGTTACAAACCGCGTTCTAATATTAATATACCCTATGAGATACGAAATACAATCTAAAATATTTAATCTTCTTGAAGCAACAGTTAGTATACATGGCACTCCACAAATCTAGGAAAGACATCATCATCATTTTCATCAGCTGAACTCCATTAACTGTACATAATAAAACCAAGCCAAGTCATCATAAAATCGCATTCTTTACAGTCAGTGCTTAGTGCAGCAACTGAATTAAGTTGCAAGGCGACACACCACTAACCTGCTTTGCTCACTGAAAAGAAGAGAATACAACGTTAAAATTCTTATCCGTAAGTAGAGGCTACAGACCTACAATTTTCTATAAAAAAAAAGCGAACTGTCAAGGTCTTGAGGGATCATACACACAAGAGGCACAAAGAATAAAGTGTGTTGATCTTATATGGGATTGCTAGTGAATATTTTAATTGAATTCAAACCAAATATTCCTGGGTTAGTGAGCCGTTCCTCTACCAACCGATCACCGAGGTCGAAATATAGGGTGACCAGATAAGAACGGTAGGAAAATAAATTTAAATAAAACAACAACGGTGTGAGATATCAAATTGATTCTAGCTTTATTTTGAAGCTACATTTATGCCATTATGTATGGAATAGCTCATCATTTAAATGGCCGCCTCGGCTTCGCTGGCCATGCTTCAAGCGGTCGGTCCAATTTTTGATGATTCAGTCCAATATCGTCTAATTTCGATAATACTTTTTAATAACTTCCACACGCACGTGAAATGGAAAACCTTACTGAATATTTTGACTGGATGTCATTCGTAACTATGACAGCTGCTGAAACACGATAATTAGAAAAACTATCGTAGCTATCCGGTCACCCCTCATTTTTTTATTCTACTGTTTACTGCTAGTCACTGTTCTGTCACTATTTACTTATTTTCTGATTACAATTATTTCTCTTTGCTGTAACTCGATTAGTTCAATTTTCATTTAAATTCAATTGCTTCTCTTTCACTTTGACCAAATCGTTTGTTTGGAAGGTAGCATAATGTCGACCTTGGGCTGTTATAGCTTCAGTTAAAAACTCTCGAAGAAACGTGGACACAAACACAAGTCGGGAACCTTCAATATAAATTATTCGAATTAGCAGACGTTCCGAACTATGAGGTTTTAGCAGAATATGAGTCAAAATACTTTGTGATTCAGTCGGGATTGATCCACGCTATTCGGGAGCGATCAAATTCCTTGAACCTATCAACCCCTGAAAAATTCTATTATTAGAAAACGTTTCATCTCGGTGATACTTTAAATTTGGTACGTAATTTCATCGTGTGCGATGCAATTTATACCGAAACTTGGGATTGGTTAGAAAAACAATAAGAGCGATAGTTCCTTAATACTCCCGAGGTTTCTACCGCTTCCAGATATGACGCCAACCAATCTAGGGTTACTTCGCAAGATCTATGATGGCGGCGGTACTGGAATTGATATCATACTGAGAAGGTCCAAAAGAGTGTACTCACGCTCAAACTTGTCCACGGTGAGACGAATTGTCTGCGCACTGAAGCCATGATGACGACCGACCTCACGACGAAATTCACGGTGCGTATTTACAACTGAGCCGGAATTATTTTTTAATAATTTCTACACATTCGGGAAGTATCAAACGATGCATGTCAAACCTTACTGAATATTTCAACAGCTGGATGTCATTCGTAACTTTGACAGCTGCGAAACACAACAATTGAAAAAACTATCATTGTTATCTGGTCACTCTTTAGTATATACGGTTAAGTTTTACTAACTAAAATACATAATGCAGTTTCAATTTTAAAAGGAAATCCTAAAGGGATGTCCTACTCCTTAGGAGTGTCGACATTAGGATAATAACCGCACCTGTAAAATCCGACATACAGAAAAATAAAAATTTAAAGGATGTCAAAGAGAATTGAATTTTAGAAAAATTTCACTTACGTCCCTTCTTTCCAAGGTCATGAAATCGCCGATAACTCGTCAGCTAATGAAATATCTCGATTCACGAAAACTTCTTAATGACCGGCAGTATGGTTTTCGTGGCAACAGATCCCCTGGTGATTTGATAGCATATCTCATCGAGAAGTGGAACCAATCTCTCCATCACTTCGACGAAACTAAGATGGTTGCACTTGGTATTTCAAAATCATTTGACAGAGTTTGACATCAGGCTATTTTATCGTCGATGAGTCTCTTCTTCAATGGATTAGAAATTGCCTTTCGGTGCGTTCAATACAAGTTGCCTTGGACGGCTTCAAGTCTGCAATTCACCAAATAAATGCCGGTGTTCCCCAAGGCTCTGTTTTGTCTCCGACTCTCTTTCTTATTTTTATATGTATAAATGATCTCTTGTCTGCAACTTCTAATTCAATCTATTCCTTCGTTGATGACAACACCCTCAGGTTCCCTAACTCACATCCTTGCTCTGCGGCCGTAGAAAGGAACGGCAACGTATGTTAAATGTTAAACACATCAAATTCAGACCTGGACAGCATAATTAAGTGGGGTTCAACCAACAGAGTGGAATTTATTACTTCCAAAAAACAATGTTGTCTTCTGTCTCTCAAGCGAAACCGTAACCCTCAACCATTATCCATGGATGGTACTTGCATCGCTGAAACCGAAAGACTTGTCATTCTCGATATGTGTATTAATAACCATCTTCGATGGAATGATCACACATGCTAAAACCGCTGCAAAATGTCTAGGATTCCTTTAGCGGTGTAAGAAATATTTTATCCCGTCTGATTTGGCCTCAATTTATAAGGCACGTCTGGTGCACCCAAGATCGTTCTGCACATACTAGATAGGGTACAGAATCGCGCGTTACTTGCATTCTTCCTCTTCAAAATTCCACCCGCAATACGCGTCATGCTTCGAATGCACATCAGTTCACCTTTAAGTCCAATTTCGGTCGTGCTGTCAAATATAGGATTATATGTATAAGCCGAACGACACGAATGTGGAAGGATCTACCAGGTTCTGTATTTCCCCATCACTTCAAGCTTCAAATAGTCAACGTGGACAGGCTTCTCCTCTGTTCCTCTTCCCCACTTTCCTAAACGTCCGTGCCCTGGAATAATATAAGGGTATTCCCTTTGGCGCGCGCAAATTATATAATATATAAGCATGCTCAAGAAACTGAGGTGGACAAATTGAAAAATCGTGTTAATCTCTATTTTACAAAGGAATCTTAAATTGAATGCTGAGGAATTACAGCAGTTGGTAAATAAACGTGTTAAGAATGTAAACAAATATATAAAGATCTTAACAATACCTATTTACTAAGACTATTTCGTTTGGGTTGATGAAAACAATTTTACTATAGGTTACGCAGTACCTTTCCGTAACACCTTGTACGAGAATGTTAATAAATACGCCTTTAAAAATGATTCGACTTTAGCTACTCAGAAATAGCAATCTACACCAATGGACAATAGTGCAGGTGCAGGCGTCTTCTCAGAAAACTTCGGCATCCCTTCATCCATACACTACCAGACGAGTGCAGTGTCTTCCAAGCACAAGTTCTAGCTATCCAAGGCGATGGCAGCGGTAAAAATTAAATCGAAAATAGTTGGGCTCTGAGCAGACAGAATAATGTCCGAATTATTTGGACGCCAGGTCATGATGACTACATCAGAAATAAAAAAGCAGATGAATTGACCAGCTTGCGGTCCAACCGATGTGTATCACTAGCCGATACAAAAGTTTAATCTTTCTACACAGATCATCGTTTGCTCTAGCCCAAGGTTAACAACGGGACGCAACCTCCTGGGAAAATGATAAGGGCGAATGAGAATCACAAACGTTGATCATATCTGCAGTGACTGAATGGTGGTGGAGGCTACCTTCCACTTTCTTTACCTATGCCGCAGCATAAACAGAAGACGTTGGGATCTCCTACTGAACTCTTCCTTTGGAGAACTACGTGAGCTAGCAAACATATCTCTGAAAGCAATCTTGAAAGTTATGACTTTGAGCCATGTTAGAAGGGAAAAAAAATGTCCACAATATAACTTTGATTCTTATCTTTCCAAGTAGAGCTAAGGCCCATGTAGGCCTATGCGAGCTGACAGCTGAATTTGTTCCAGCAACCCTTGAACCTAATATTTGTGACAAGACAAAATTGATTGCGATTAACTCCCGATTCCACTTAATCTTAATCCCACTCAGCAATTTAGCCACGCCACATCGGAACACTCTGAAAAGCACTCATACCAACGCTACCACTTTGACTGCGATAGGAGTAAATTTACTCCGTATTAAATGACGTCTATTGCTTTTTCTAGAATTCTTTTGAACAAACATACACTTTAAATTCCATCGGTAAATATCCACATTCAACACACTCATTGACAGACAATAGGCGAATTCCATTATCTTAATTATTTATTCTAAATTTGCTGAAATAGGTATTTTCTAGGTGAACAATGAAAATGAGAGAAAAATGGGGCTATTTTGTTGTTCCTGTCCACTATCATAGAAAGGTATTCAACAAGATCGCACAGAAGAATCTTTAGTTATTATTTATTTATTATGAAATGCGAAAGCAAATTGCAATAACTTTTCAATGCGTTAATATTAGGTGCACAACTATGTAAGTTGAAAAGATTTTGATGAAAATGCAAATTTATTGTGAAAAAATAGTTACAAATGAATCATTCAAAGTACTGCTCATCGCTAGCTACAACTTTTTCCCATCTTTCTGGCAGAGCTCGAATACCGTTACGGTAAAAGTGTTCATCTTTTGAGGCTATCCACGAATCAAGCCATTTTTTTATGTCTTCATATGAGCGGAACTGCTGATCAGCCAAACCATGTGCCATCGAACGGAACAAGTAATAATCGGATGGCGCAATATCTGGGGAATATGGCGGGTGGGGTAGGACTTCCCATTTGAGCGTTTCCAGGTAGGTTTTAACGGGTTTGGCAACGTTGGCTGAATTGGAGGCATTGCACGATGAGGATCCGTGCCAAACGCAAGAACAGCTTGCTTCAGCATTAGGAGTTACCCGTCAAGCCATTTGCAAGCGTTTGCTTGCGTTTGGAATAATGCAAAAACAAGGAACTTGGGTTCCTTATAATTTGAAGCCAAGGGACGTTGAGCGACGTTTTTTTGCCCGTGAACAACTGCTCCAGCGGGAAAAAAGGAAGGGTTTTCTTCCTCGCATCGTGACAGGTGATGAAAAATGGATTGAACCCAAAGAAAAGAAAGTCATGGGGACTGCTCAGTCATGCTTCTACGTCGTCGGCTCGGCCGAATATTCACGCTGCGAAGATTATGCTGTTATTTGGTGAGACCAGGACGGTGTCATTTATTATGAACTGTTGAAACCCAACGTAACCATCACTGGGGAACGGTATCGACTTCAATTGATGCGATTGAACCGAGCACTGCGCAAAAAACGGCCACAATACGAGCATAGGCGTAATCACGAAAAAGTGATTCTACAGCATGACAACGCTCGGTCTCACGTTGCCAAACCCGTTAAAACCTACCTGGAAACGCTCAAATGGGAAATCCTACCCCACCCGCCATATTCCCCAGATATTGCGCCATTCGATTATTACTTGTTCCGTTCGATGGCACATGGTCTGGCTAATCAGAAGTTCCGCTCATATGAGGACTCAAAAGATGAACACTTTTACCGTAACGGTATTCGAGCTCTGCCAGAAAGATGGCAAAGAGTTGTAGCTAGCGATGGGCAATATTTTGAATGATTCATTTGCAACCATTTTTTCACAATAAAGTTGCATTTTCATAAAAAAAAAAAAATTAACAGATAATTAAGAGCAACCGAAAACCCTAAAATAGTTTAAATGCTATTTTTTGACTTAAAATTTCATATTATTCTAATTGAAACACGACAGAACTTGTAATATACTCGTATGTGGAGTGAGATTGCAATCGTTTTCGTCATAAGCATAACTTCAGAATCATTGTACGGATTTTGATGAAATTTGAGTTGTTAGTTAGTTTCCCATGAAAATAATTGAAATTTGATTGAGTGTAAATAATATAAGATTGGCAGGTGGGATTCCAAAGACGAATACAAAGAAGTGCTGTGCCATTACTTGCCATACGTTTGGTATTATAAGAGAAAATTTAATTTCGATTTTGATTAAAAAATTGTCTTATATTTAGATTGATTTTTATTGTTCCTATAGTGTATTTTGAGCTCATGGATTGTGAAGGCCAATTTTATTTAACTGTCTATTACCTGGTTAAAGTACTGTCAAAAAGTTCTTACAAATATTTAAAATGATTGATTATTATATCTTGGGTTTTCTTTAAAGAGATCGGGTCCATCTCCTCCTCTACTTACTTCTTATTTAGTTTACCGCAGACGCATGAAGTCTCTCTGCCTGGGACATCTCAGCCCTTAAATCTAGAAAGAGTAAAGCCTTTACCTAATTCAAATACTATGCTTTTATTCCTACTACAAGGGGCCAAATATTGGGATCCATTAAGAGTGTATTTGCCACCATATCCATCAGACTAAAGGTGAGACTGTGATTGCGATCACTGCTACTTATAACTCTGTCCTCAGTTCACGTCTGAGTAGAGAACAGTTGTTCAATGCTTTTTACTGCTTTGATCTTACACAAAAAACACTAAACACACACACTGCTTGCTCACTGCTCCTCAACAGTTGCGAATACTCTACAGTATAACTGCACTTTCTGCTTCGATCATGCGCGGATACTACATACATACATACACTTGATTACTCATTGCTCCTCAGTCACTCTGTGTAGGTGGGTATATAGTAAACCTCAGTTCGTATGCTTTGCAATGCAATCGTCTCTTTTAATCTTGTATTGTTCTAGGGAGAGAAGGGCGCAACAAGAAGCAAGTGCGGTTAAGCGCTAAAGAGTACAAGCGACTGCTTGTTTTAACAGCTCTTTTCATCAAATGCTCACTGCGATTACTGCTCTTTGAAAATCGCACTGTAAAAAAGGACGTCATAGACCTGAGCTTATTTCCATGCAGCAATTCCGTATAAGGTAGTATTTGTTCATCTTTTGATTTTAACATTCATCATTAATTTTAACTGAGGAATTCTAAAGCTGACTGTCCCACCTAACTTATTTCCTGCCACCAAAGGCCTTGCAAAGGGGTTGAGATCTAAACTTCGGTCGAGGTCATTGTTTTTGACGTCATGTACATTTTTACCTTACAAATAACATTATTATTAATATGAGATCACTAATCATATAATGTGTTGCCATCAAATAAAACATGGCAATCACTAATCATATACTCGTTGTACATATTTCCTTAAGTACATTTCAATAAAGGATGATTTAACAGAAAGCTAAAATAGCAATAACGCTTGAGGCGTAACAGATATGTATGCTCCATGAGTGGGAGTAACGAGAGTCATAATTTCAATTATTTTAACTTCTATATTTGTCAATGAATGCCTTGATTTAAAATATTTACAAACCTTTGGTATTGCTCCATAATATGCTACACAAGCATATATTTAATTAATCCTTATTAGTTTCTTCCAATTTTATCGCATTTGCAATCAATATAGAAATAATTTCGTACATAGAACATAATCCCCACCTGTAATATACACAATTAAGATTTTTTTTCTCTGCAGAGCCAATGTTGAAGAACTTTGCGAAGACACGATATAAATCTTCAAATTGTGGGAACATATATCCAATATTCAACAAGCTGAAAGAGGACGCAGGTGAAGAAATCTCTTTCTTGTGTACACTGAGTGAATATTCAGGCAGTTGAATGTTATAAACTGACCGCAGCGTCAACCAATGCCACAGTCCATTATACGCAGTTGACAAGTTGGTATCAACGTAATAAGCAGTGCTATAGAAACTACAATATCCAAGTGCGGATCTTCTTGAGGACTACTGTGCGTGATAATAATTTCAGTGAAGCAAAGTGCGTAGACGGTTACAAAAAATGAAGTGGATATTAGTAAGTTTTTTTTTTTTTTTTAATCTCATCCTAGTTATAAAATGATTTGCGACACTATTCAAGTTCTTTAACAAATAAGTGTCATCGTGCGTCGGGTTCTTTATATGAAAATTTATTCGGATTTTTGAATCTCACTCCCAGATACAAATTGAAGACAATGATCAGTAAATTTGTCATCAATAAATTCTTTTAGGGTAAGGCGAAGGACAAACGCGTGCGTCTCACAAGCGCAATGAATAATTCAATAGTTATCGCAATTTTTTAAAATTTTCTGTCGTAATTAAAATGTACTCATCTCGAATATAAATTATTTGAAATATAATTATGATTCAAAGTACCGAAATGTAAGCACTGTGCAATTTTCTACGGTTCAATAGCTGCTGGTCACTATTTAAATAAATCAAAACACAATTCGTGTAGCCCGCTTTGAGCAAGTCAAGATGCCCCTGTTATCGTTAACAAGTACTTTGGTAGTACAAGTGTTCTACATATTCACTCAAAATGCATATGTAAGTGACTCCGCAAAGACGTTCTATACAAAACCCGTTTAATTAAACTTACTCTAGTAAATTGTGAGCAACACAATATATTGAGATGGATGTCAGGTTGAATGTCATCTTAACCTAGTTCAGTGATACCGAACATATTAATTTAAATTCTATATTCAAATGCAAATGAGCACATACGCTTACTCATTTTACTAGAATCGGACGGTATTAACTAAAGCAAACCACTCATATACATAGCTATGGAGGCTATGGAGGAACGTGAAAGAATTGATTCCCAAGTTCAATGACATATGAAGAATGACAGTGTGAATACACTTTATTTCTAAAGAATGCTTCATTTACCTGTTCGTTTTTTTTTTTTTTTTTTTTCATCTTGGTAGATGTTGAGTTCGTAGCGATGTCCGATTAATGTATTACATACAATGTTGAAATGAAATTATATTGCTTAGTGATGTAGCGATATATGTATGTACAACTTGTAATGTATGTAAAATATAATTACAATATGTGTACATGTATATATATTAAAAAAGTACCTAAATTCGAAATTCAAGAGATCTTTTTGTGTTTATTGAAATAGTGTGTATGAATTACGATGAGTGAAGATTTGACTTTGATTTTGTAAAAACACCGGAATATGAGAAGATTCTTTTTTATATCTCATCCAATCAAAAAAAATTGTTTTAACTGCGAGTAGGGCCCATGCGATTGGTACTTGAATCCAGTAATCCATTTAAAATTATGGACCCTACTTTACGCTCTTCATGAAATTTCGGAAAAGTGACACCAAAAATTCTTTGTGCTTTTAGTAGGAAGCAGTAACCAGCTCTTGCGATTTCCTGTAATTTTGCATTATTGTTCACCCTTTAAGTATTTTTTTTTTTTTGTGTGAAAAGTCAATCTGCGGCGCACCTCGTTTCAAATTTCGACACAATAGGGTAGGTGATTTTTTTAAATTTCAGTTTTACTTTATACCTACATATGTATTTATATATGTATTTAAAACATTAGGTAGGTACAATAGTAAGATTTAACAATCTTATAGAAGTTTGTAAGACATTGAAAAGTAAATTAATAATATTTAAAAATTTAGAGTGCATTAAAGATGGATACGAGTATGTGTGTATGTATAAAGATAAGTAATATAAAAAAAATGGAAAAAAAACATTTGATTTATATTAATAAAAGTTTATTAGAAAAAATAAATAAATAGTTAATTCCATTTAGAGGCCAAGTATTTCAGATTTGCTGGCAGAGAGTTTCACAACCGAGTAACCTAGATAAAGAAAGTGCACGACTCGATTGCACGTATTTACACCTACATGTTGTTTGTATGTAAAAAATAAGATTTGAACAATTTTTTGTTCAATCCAATAAATTTATAAAAAAAATATTTTGACAATTTTCAAAGCTTGGTATGCCATGACCTTGCATATATCAAATATTGTTTAGATATTAATTTCGAATAAAATCGATAGAATCATAGTCGAGAAATGAAGTTTGAAATAAACCCGTCCAACCGTTTTTAGGCTGCAATCGTGCATACAGACAGGCAGACGGACACAATTGAGTTGTTTTTATTGTTTTTTCGAGTTTCTCTATTACAGTAATACCAAGACTGATCAAAATCTCGAGGTCGACAATTTCAGAAAACAAAAACTTACCCAATAATAATAATCTACTAACCAAAGGAAACCAAAAAAAAAAAAACATCCCCCTTATCACCTATGATGAGTACGCAACTGCATCAACTACACTGATGCACCACTGGGACGATGGTAACCGCTGAAATTATTGATTATAAATTGATGAAGAGATCGTCATTATTTTAAGGTTACTTAGCTTTTAGGCAACGTAAAAAAGATGATTTATATATAGCCCAAAGTGATCGGAGATTAGAGATATAAAAACTGATTCGATTTTATACAAATCGGATAATCTGTTAAGTTAGGCCAGTGTAAAAGGAAACCAAGTATTTTTTAGGGCTTTCAGCCCCCTTTTTTTAACCCTTTCGTCTAAAGATTAATATTAATCACCATGCACACATTCCCAGGGGTTTCGGAGATACTCGTACTAACCCATTAGAATAAAGTGGATGTGCGGTTGTAAACTATTTGATTCAAATTCAATTACATACTCGTATTTCTACGTAGAGAATATTCTCGCTATGTTTAAGAAATCTTATCAGATAATTTGTCGCTAAAACTTTTCCTTATTAGAAAATGCGCGTAGCAGTCGCTATTTCAAACCAAGTGTTAAATGCGTAAAGTGGTTAAATATTCGCAATTAGATTTAACCATAGCTTTGAGGAAGCGAATTTAAATTTTTTTTTTAAGAAAACGCTTCCAAAATGTGGTCGTAGCCCTATATAATGTTTGGACTAGTAGTAAAGAATGGCAACGTCTATATATTTCGTTAAGACATTATTTTTCAGTTACTAGTATGTAAATAAATTTAAAAAAAAATTAGTCAAGCCCTAGTCGGGCATCGCGCGGTTAGTGTTCCGTACCTCTATTTTAATTGAATAATAATTTGGCTTTATAGTTACTTTGGGATATCGTCTTAGCTTGGTTTTCAAGTTCTTTTGTTCAACAAAATTTATCCGAATATATTCAAATTCCTTCGAACTCTAATTTTGAACTGATATGTTGCATAATTGGATGGACAAGTTTTGGGGGCGGGGTTCATTATGCCCCGAAAAGAACCATTCTGGTATGGAAAACTAAAAACAAAAGTTTTTGAAAAGTGGGTGGGGTTCAAAATTCTTTACACTTGTACTGCTTCGGAATCTATAATATATAAAATTGAAAGTTCTTAGCTCAAAATTAAAGTTTCAAAAGCTGGTGAAATACAGAGAGACCGATGGAATTGCGTAAACCTACTTTTCGAAATCCCCTTTAACCCTTTAACTGTAATACCAAGATTGATCGAAGTTTACAGATAGAGATCTTAATAGATGGATTTACTTCAAACTTCATACCTGTGGTTTGTGGGCCTATACCCCTTGACGAAATCGGAATTGTTATTCTAACCTCAAAACTAACAGTGCTTTACTTACGAGTAAAGAAAATCTTGGAAAATGCGATTGTCTCGAAAACGGTTCAACGTTTTCGATAAAATTTCATATCTACGGACGTCTGCAATAAGACTGCGTACTCAGTTTTTCACTAAAAATTCAAATAAAAGTACTTACAGTAAAAGCTGACTTCCAAAATTATTTACATTATCACGAAATAATATGACATTACAATTTTGGATATACGAGGGCAAGGTAAAAAGTTATCGGCCTGACGCGGAGATGGCGTTCCAATCAGCAAAAATTTATATTTCCTGCCTGGGTGCACTTCTCATTAGTTCGTATGACAAGTTTCAACTTGTTCTCTCAAGTAGTTTCTTTACACGAATTTTTGCAGTAGACGTCTTGCATGTTTTTCGTTAAAATAAACTTTCGTTTTGGATGGGTTAACCCCTAAGGAAATTCACCCAAAGTTGACAAAAGTGTACGGGGACTCTGCTCCTTCCATGTCAACCATTAAAAAGTGGACAGCTAAATTTAAACGTGGTCGCACGTCCCTCGAAGATGATCCACGTGAAGGACCGCCAAAAACCGCAACCACACCCGAAACCATCGAAAAGTGCATGATATCGTGTTGGGCGATAGGCCAGTAAAGTTGAGTAAGATAGCCGAGGCTGTGTGTATATCGGAAGAGAGAGTGCGAAACATCTTGCACAAAAACTTAGGGATGCGAAAGCTCTGCGCAAGATGGGTGCCGCATTTGCTGAATGCCGATCAAAAGCAAATGCGCAAACGATTTTCGCGGCAATTTTTGGACCGATTCAATACTCGTAGGGATCCGACCGATTTTGTGCGGCGATTTGTCACCATGGATGAGACATGGGTCCACCACTACATGCCAGAAACGAAACAGCAGTCGAAGCAGTAGGTGAAAGCCGGTGGTTCAGCGCCAAAGAAGGCGAAGTCGATCGCATCTGCCGGCAAGGTCATGGCCAGTGTGTTTTGGGATGCGAAAGGGATCCTGTTAATTGATTACCTTGAGAAAGGCAGAACTATTACAGGCGAATATTACTCCAACCTTCTTGACCAGCTGGATGCCAAAATTCGCGAGAAGCGGCCTGGCTTGAAGAAGAAAAAAAATCATCTTACACCAGGACAATGCACCTGTGCACAAGTGTGCGTTGGCGAAGGGAAAACTGCGGGATTTGGGGTACGATTTGCTCGGCCATCCCCTCTATTCACCTGATTTGGCACCCTCAGACTTCCATCTATTCCCAAACTTGAAGAAATTTGATTCTGGGAAGCACTTCGCATCCAATACAGCCTTCCAGACTCTCACTTCCGAGAAGGAATACTGATGTTGGAGAAACGCTGGACCAAGTGTGTTGAAGTCAAGGAAGATTGTGTAGAAAAATAAAATCAATTTTTAACTGAAAATCGCAGTCTTTCATTGTCAGGCCGATAACTTTTCACCTTGCCCTCGTATTGTAAAAAAAAAATTTTTTTAGTACCATTTAGCATATTTTTCGAAAATTCAAATTTTTCGAAAACGGCTCTATCGATTTTGATTGAAATTCATAATGTAATATGGACGTTTGCGTTAAGACTGCATTCAACAATGAAAATTCAAATAACTGTACTTTGCTTATTGCGAAAATGTATGGAGCAAGTACGTGCGACCCAGTCGTTTTTTATTTATTTTATTCTGCCTATGATTCAAAATATGATATTTTAAATTAAGTAGAAGTCTTTATATGAGCTGACTTGATGGCGAATTGAAGTGCAGTGTGTTAATGGAAGGTTGTAAAAAATAACAAGATATTCACATTTTATTTTTGTCTGTTGGAAAATTAAAGTACGTTTTTGTTGTAAAAGTCCTCCAGCTCTAGCTGTATAACTTTTTGAGAATCTTGAACTGTTGTAGCCGCCTCTGGAGTAGTACAAAATCGGAACAGAATTTTGCTCTTTAAATATTAGCCAACCCAATCCTATCCATATCGGGTCAAATCTGTTCCAAATTGAACTCCAATTTAAGATATCTTGAGAAGCATATAAACAACGATTTCAAGACTTCTTCTAATTTTAAATATCCTTATGTCTTGTATCCCCTTGTGGGTCCTAGGGCCTCTACAACGCCTACGCGCCATCGTCTGCGATTTCTGGAAATGTGCCTCAGCTCTCCCCAACTCTTTCCCCGTTGCCGTGCTTCCTTCTCAATTGTTCTGCGCCACGTACTCCTAGGACCGCCGCGTATCCTGCCATCCTGGGTAAGCGGGTTCCATTGCATCGCTTGGTTAGCTATGGAGCTGTCACCCTTTCGGAGAGTGTGACTGATCCACTGCCACTTGGCCCGTTCTCTGATAAAGCTGTTCGTTAGAGATACGGTTTGGCCGGAATATCGTTAAGATGTAACGTAGACACCTATTGACAAACGTTTGCAGCTTCCTCGTGATAGTGACGGTCCAGGTACCACATCCATATAGCAGCACGGATTCAACGTTGGAACGGAACGGATATGAGTTGATGAGTTTGGTCCTAGGCTGATCATTTTTGTTTTTGCCGAGTTAATTTTCAGCCCAACGACGTCTGCTTCCCTCTCCACATTTGCTTCATTTGTTGAAGGTCCATTATTCTGTGAAACAGTAGGCATACATCGTCGGCGTAGTCGAGGTGTTTGAGCTCAGATGTGAGAGTCCATCGAATTCCTCCATTTCCTGTTGATAAGGCCGCATTCAGCACATCGCTAATCACCAATAAAAACAATATTGGTGAAAGTATGCAGCCTTGCCGAACCCCACTTTGGACTTCGAATTCCTCAGACAGCCTTCCTCTGTGCAAAACGTGACATGTGGACCCATCATATGTAGCCTTGATAATTGCTATTAATTTATCCGGAATGCCTCTCCTGCGCAAGGCACGCCAAATAAATTCCCGATTGACACTATAAAACGCCTTTTCAAAATCGATGAACAACAGGTGAAGTGGTGATCGATATTCAACACATTGCTCGATGATGATCCGCAGGGTGTTGATGTGGTCGACACAGGAGGATCCAGAGCGGAAACCTGCTTTTTCGGCGTCGAGTGTGTCTTCAAGGTGTTCTTTGATTCGCTCCAGGATGATTCTAGCTATTATCTTGGCCACTTCAGGCAGCACGCAGATACCTTGTCACGTCTCACGCAACGCTATACTTCTCTCATCTTCATGCGATATAGGGACTCAAGCTCGATCCTCCCTGCTCCTGGAGTTGCTGCAATTCGAGCTCTTAGCTGTTTTCGTTCGTTGATCCTTCTCCAGGTATCCTCGGAAAGCCACGCCCTATGGTTTCCCTGCGATCGCCCGACAATCCTTTCAGTACCTGATGTGAAAACAGTTTTCACAGCGCACCAATGGTCTTGGATGGTGGCGGGCAGGGAGCTGCTGATTGTTTCCACTCCACGTGAGAGATGGTCCCTTAATTCTTGGCGCACTGTGGGAACTCTCAGTCGGTCTACGTTGAACCTAGGTATTCTTGTGTCGTTAGATCTACGAACGGCAGCAGTGCGTAATCGGAGAGTAGCTATCATAAGATGGTGATCTCGAACCAACCCCATGTCGGCACCTCGCCTGTTTCGGACGTCTAGGAGACTACTTCCAAATAGGCGATTGATGGCAAAATGGTCAAATTGGTTGGAGGTTGCTTGCCTGTCAGTTGACACCTAACTGATTTTATGGCAGGCTTTGTGCTCAAACATGGTGCCACCTATGACAAGACGATTTGCGTTGCAAAAGTCAACAAATCTTTCGCCGTTGTCATTGCTATTGCCTAGTCCGTCCCGTCCCATATCATGTTTGAGCCCTTCCTTCGTTGTCGCAGCCTACTTTGGCATTCAGGTCCCCCATCACAATGACAATGTCGCCGTTGGGTGTTGCATTATGAACAGCTCCCAACTGGTTGTAGAAGTTCTCCTTTTCTTCCTCAGACCAACCATCCGTGGGGGTGTAACACTGTATGATGGTGACTGCCAGGTAATTAGGCCTCTGCGTGCTGTTGGCGTTAGCAGCAGTCCAACTCCATATCCACGGGGGTTTCCGGTTAGTCTTCTAGAGTACAGTAATACAGTGTTACGCGTTGGGGATTGGTACTCACCTGCATCTAACCATCTTATCTCGCTTACTCCCAATATGTCCAGCCTATATCGCATGAACTCATGCGCCAATTGAAGGAATCTGGCGTTCTGAGGTCCTTCACTCTGAGAGTCAAGGAGCGTCTTCTTAGTCTTATTAGTCCTTATCCGAGGCATTGTGTCGGTTTCCGTAGCGATTGAAGTTTCGGTAACGCGGATTGCTGGCCTAGGTTACCTAGCCTAGGCATAAGATCCTAGACAATCTCGCACTTGCAATTTTGGCCTACATGTATAAGTTGCCCGGGAACCACCACGAGGAGGTAAAGCAAGCACTAAATTACGAACTTGATTGTTACGCTACTCGTCCAATCCATATTTTGGACAGTCAGTAGTTTCCCGATCAATCGCCATGCAGATCCCCAAATATAATTTTGAATATACAATAGAATATAAATTCGACTTATTTTATTTATAAAATCTTCTGAAACAGTTGGCCAAAAAGTGTTGGTGTCAATTTTGATCCAAATGTGTTCTAATATGAATATAAAATATAATAATTAATTCCAATTACTGCATTAATGCAAAGTAAGTTGTGATTCAAATTAGTAGCTTGAATCACGATAACGCGGAACAGTGATCCAATGCCTAATCACTGGAGGGAAAGTTATCTTCTTCCTTTGCACAAAGAAAAGGGCGATACGCGGAACTGCGATAACTACTGTTCTGTCAAGCTGATGACACATACCATGAAGATAGTTGAGCGGGTATTAGATGGTCGACTGTGGAAAATAATACGGCTATCTGATGACCAGTGCGGATTTGTCTCGGGTAAATCAACAACACATGTAATCCAAAGTATAATGATCGTAATGGAAAAAAACATCGTGATTCTTTAAAGGACTTGTATATGGTGTTGGTTGATCTTGAAAAAGCCTTTGATAGACAACCAAGAGATCTATTATGGGTGGCGCTAAGACAACGAGGAGTCGCAGAAACCTACGTGCGCATGATCATGGACATGTATGAGGCAGCAAGGACAAGAGTAAGATGTCCCGCAGGAGTCACCGAAGAGTTTCCAACCAAAATCGGTGTACATCAGGGAAGCGTTTTCAGTCCTTTACTATTTATTGCAGTCCGTGGTTATCTGCTAGAAGGAAAAGTGACGGACCCCAAAGTGCATCAGTTATTTTTTGCTGACGATGGAGCTATCATACGAGTAAGTGAAGATCAAACGTCCCTTAAAGGAGCACTTGATGTATGGGTGGATGTTTTATAGGGAAATGGGTACCGTATTAGTTTAATGAAGACAGAGTATCTGGGCTGCTTGTTCTCTGATCCACATTGACCTATTCCAGACATTTACTTGAATGGAAAAGTGCTTCTCAAGTACGAAAGGCCGTAGTGTAGTGGTAACATCAGCGCTTGTCACGCTGCAAGTTCACGGTTCGAATCCTTATGTCGAATCCTTATCATCTATTTATTTCGCATGAAACAAATAAATAAGTCGATCAATTGCGAAAGCTTATGTCAACTCTACTGCGAAGACATAACACTGGCAGTAGGGTGGTCATATGGCTAAAATGCAACTTGATCGTGGTGATGACATCAGGAGGATGGAAAAAAATACTGTAAATCATAAGCAACGACAATAACAGCTAAACAAAAAAATACTCCCCAGTTATCTGGACAGCCACCCTGGAGTTCACTGAAAACTTAATACCAGCTGAGTTTCAAACCAACTACACCAATCTGTCTTCTCCCCTTTCCTCAAAAAACGCCCGTGTCCTAAAATTAGTATAAGGGTATTCATAACCCCTTTCACACGTGCAAATTATAAAAAAAAAAGTTCAAATATCTGGGATCTATGATCAATAGCGAAGCATGAAGATGCCATCAATCAGGCGTAGGGTGGGTGAAGTGGCGGGAAAACTCCGTCTTCTGTGATAGAAAAATGTCCCCTAAGCTGAAAGGAAGGCTCTACAAGGCAGTTGTACGTCTGGCGCTCTCATACGGTTCACAATACTGGAGAATGTTAAAAAAAATTATGAGGGTAAATTAACGGCAGCTGAGATGAAGATGTTTCGCATGACAGCAGGAGTAACAAAACTTGATAGAATAAGAAGTTCAAAGATTCGAGGAAGCCTTCATGTAAAAAAACCATCACAAGCAAGATAGACCACCACCGGCTCAGTTGGTATTGTCATGTTCAAAGGAGAGATATTTCGAACCCCGTCAAAAAGGCAATATCAATCAACGTTCCTACACAATCGCGCAAAAAAGGCAGACCAAAAAACAACTGGATACATAAATGCGAAAATCCAAAACCGGGAAATCTGACGGTACTTCCTGGGCTATAATGCTATAAACAAAAGTCTTTGATTGGCACGTTAGACCAACTCGTGGGGATATTTTAGTTTAAACCACAAGTGAATACAAAGCGCATAGTGATATTTTCTAGTATGATAGACGCATTGGAGTGGAATTCATTTTTCATCTATTGCGACATGCATCCTACATGCAATGGGGAAAGTAGATTCAAAAGCGTTTGTTGTTTCAAAAGGTTGGCTTGGCTTTGCACAGTGCTTGCGTACTGAAGCTCTAGGATCTCATTGTCTGTGATTCAAATTCAATATGCGCAATCCTAATATTTTCTCAACATTCACTTTTAATGGATTACAATGATAGCTGCATAATTTTATTCGATGAATTTGATAATCCAAGTCCAAAAGCAATCAAATAGTGGATGGAAGTTCCAATTCAGATGAAGGGAAACTCACTTAAGTTCAGTCCTTTAAACCAAAATGGTATTGTTTGGGAATGTTGGTGTAGGATGTAATATTGCAAAGCAAAAAAAATCCTCATGGATCAGATGTTACGGATCTAGGTTTCAAAAATCGGAAAGCTTTGATTCCGGGACAAAGTCCTCAAATTCCGGTATTTTAGGTCCCTCGCCTGGATATAGGAAGTATCTACCAAGTATTTAAAGTGACAAATTTTGCAAGCATAAAGTATTCTAAATAAGTTTTGAACGCTCATCTCAAAACAGAATTTTGAGGATTTTTAATTCGGACTGTCTGCAAGGGATTTTCTTCAAACTTCATATCTAGTGGGTTTTTTGTCGGAATTTTTATTCTAACCCGAAAATTAATGGTACTTTACTAAAGGCCAGATTTGAAAAAATCGATTTTCTTGAAAACTGTTGAGTTATGCTGGATATATGCTATCAGATGGCGTACGTTTTCGCCAAAAAATAAGTATAATGGTATCTTAGTTATTAACTGGTTCTTAAATATTTACTATTTCTCGGCTATGGTTCTATCGATTTTGTTCGAAATTAATATCTACTCGCAAAGATAAATAATATTTGTTATATACAAGGTCATGGCATTATGGATAAGTTTTGGATTTTTTGTTTAATTTGAGCAGATTTTAAAAAATAAGAATTTCAAATCTGAGTTTTTGCATATAAACAACATAAAGGTGTAAGTAAGTGCCACCCAGTCGTGCTCTTTATTTTAATTACTGTAACCAATATATCTGTGTTTTTTGTAATACATAGAGAAATAGCTATGTACCTGAGATAAGTTATTGATTGAAATGAAATTTGCGATGAATTTAGTTTATTCGATTTTTAGTGTTCCGTACCAGAATGTTATAAGCGGAGCACTAATGAATTCAACACGATGTCAGTCTGTCTCATCATATGACATAGTAACTTAAAGTCGAAGTTCCAAAAAGTACAAAAATATCTTAAGGAAAAAAACTCGAAATACAGTGCATTGGCGATCGATTTCAATTATTTAGAACTGGCACTAGTAACGTGTCAGTCTAAGTCTACGAGCCAAATTTAATTGAAATCCATTTAGAAGTTCTTGAGTTAGGCGGCTAATAAAAATGATTTAAATATTTTTTGAAAACACGCCCTCCTCTACCACACTCACGTTTCGTTCGATTTTAATAGTTTTTAAACAAAATTACCCCGTATCAGTACATACATATATACAATCAATTTTATTTTATTCAAAATGATGGAGCCGTGTGAAAACAAACATATTGGCAAACATGTATCAAAGTGTTTGTTTGACCTGAATCTTTCAAGTACTACGATAGCTTTCTCTTTTTCGCAACACTAACCGCGCGATCCCCGAATCGCACTTGACCACTTTTTTCTTTTAAATTTGAGTGCAAAAACACTGGGACAAGGATGAGGGCTAAAATGCCGATGCAAACAGTTTAGTTATTCGGTCGTTTGTAAACGTCAAATTCAAACTTGTGTACCACAATACCTGACCTTCATATTCCTTTATCCTCTTTATGTATATTTTTGAAAGGATACGAGTATTATGCGGTTGTTCGTTATAAAGCAAGTAGGTCGACAATACCTCAGCAAGAGAAGAGCTAACAGAAGTAAATTTAGGCTCCAGAATCAATTTTGTTGGCTCGTTTATAAGTTTAAAACACATTTAATTTTACTATACATGCATCTAATTTTCAAATGGCTGAACCCATTTATGTAAATATCATTCAATTTTCTAATTAGTGAAGAGTTTGAGATATTAACAACCACGTTTTATGACTGTGTGCATGTTTATGTTTATTTAACGGAATCGTATTTTTCGCTTCTTTTTATTCTTTTTTTGATTTTTTATTTTACTAACCCGCAGATAGGCCAAGAACACAATTTTGGAAAAGTTCAAAATCAAAAGTTTTAGAGGTTAAAGTAAAAGTCAAAAAGTTTTTGTTGTGTAAATGCAATATGAGCATCAAATGAAAGGTAATGATGCACTTATTTCAAAAACTTACAAATGGGTTATATTTACTTTATCAGGTTTCGAGAAAAATAAAGAAATAACAAATATCGAATATTTTTTACAAATGTGAATGATGAACAAAATTCTATCTGCCATCTTATTGTTTTCAAACAGCCGGATATATGTATACGCTCACTTATGATAATAAGACAAATCATTTGATATGTTTTATAATTACTAATAATTTGTATTTTTATGTTATATTTTACTACTACTACAAATTCTTTTGTCTTGGCTTAAGTTGGTTAAAACAATAAAACTATTTAAAAACATACAGGAGTGTACAGAACGGATTGTATGGTCCTATCCCCCTATCGTCTTTTAATAGTGATGTCGGTACATTACTCACATACTTAAATAACTATGCTTAGCCATTGAGTTAACTGATACAAAGTAATTAGATTAACAAATTAACAAATGGGCAACGAAAAATAATATTTTTTTCGTTATTGCTTGACCTCTATATATAAAAATATTCAAAAGGGTCTACAATATACTACAATTTCATCAAAATCGGTTATAACTCTACTTTTCTAAAGAATTACACAACACCGTTTCGGAAGTACATATTTCACTACAAATGCGTGTTCATTTCGAGGCCACACAATCTTAAACTGAAGGCTCAAACGAAAATGCACAAACCAAAAAAAGAAAAGCTAATAGTATATCATAATATAACTGAAAAATTTGTTTGGCGCTAACAGCCCATATATGACCAGGCCTGAGCCCCGCACGAATGGTTGGGACGTACAGTTTTATGCCGTTTCCCAATTTTTTTGTTGATTGAAATAAGCTTCTCATAACTATCTGGAGTTTATCAAACCTTCGCCAGAGTTGGTACCATGAAAAAACTTTCTTTTTTTTTTGTTTTCTAGGATTTGAACCTTGAATTTCCCTCTTAGTTATCGCGCACTTAACCACTGAGCCACGGAACCCACAAGTTACCTATTTTTTCAGTTTATTTTTTATAGAACTTCAAAAATTTTACACGTTCCTTATACATCATTTTTAAGTATCTCTTATAGTCTTGACGGCACTTTATATTAATAAGCAATTTTCCTGCAAGTGCAAAAACGTTTTTGTTCACTGCTCGGCCTGTGTCTATAACACGTTATCAATTTTTAAATACTTTCCTCGAAGAATAAGCTGTATAGTGAAGAAAGACGCATAAAATTTCGTTCTGTGGTTCCTTAGATTAGCGAGTTAAAAAGACAGATAGACAGATAGAGCAACACTTCCTTATAGTGACTATTAATTTATCTACAAAAGTTGTTTGGCAGCTGTTCCAGGGTCTAGGTGGAGTTTCATACTAGTTTTCAACAACAGTTAGACCTTGAAACATTATTTTTGCTTGATACTCTACGAAAAAAATTACTCCAATTTTTTTTTTTTTGAGAATTAAACTAACTTTAAATTGGAATAGCTCCTTTCAAATTCAATATTTGAGGTTTGCCATTTAATGGTAGATATAGTGGAAAGTGTTGAAAGTGGGGCTTTAAATATAATGACTGTACGAGTACTATGTATAAACGAGAGTTCAGGTTTACTACAACAAAAGGAAGCCAAACATGCTTCACACGGTGCAATTTCTAACACCAAGGTGTTTCACATTTTTCTTCCATAAGATTTGTTTACATTGTATACCACATACTCTAAATAAATAATACTATGACTATTTATAACATAAGCACGTCTTTCTAAAACAATGATTTTCGTCACAAATTATTTCATATCAAACGTTGATTTACTTTAAAATATTTCAGCTCGCACTGCTGGCAACGCAACTATCCCTAATTGATGCACGTCCAGGTGACAACCTTTTTGAGTAAGTATTGATTACAAAACATTGACTGACAAACAACTAGCTTAAACCTTTTTTGCTTTTTTCCGGTTAATAATTGCATGCCTCAAAATGTCTGCTAAATGGGTGCTTTTTGACAATTAAACATACAGTCGCTCTGCCAAAAAAATATTCGGGTGGTTAAAAGAACACGCACATCCAAGCTTTTGTCACTTTCATTCTCCATTTCATACGTTTTGTTACACCAAATCTTATTTACTTACACACTCAAAAAGTAGATGTATAATATTGATACGCTTGAAATGCGGGCTAAAGTATTTCTAAAAATGTGTAGGCTTTCTCGGATACGTTGTCACAGATAGAATATCGCGCACCATAGATAGAACAATTTTCTTTTACAATAAAATCGGATGGAATCGCTGCACAGTATTATATTTAGAATACTCGTACATCCCAATATTTTTTGTTGGAACGACTGATTGAATTGATTATACCCTTGTATTTCTTCAAAAATACTTCCTTTCTGAATTGAAAAAAAAAAATATGTATGTCATATTTATAAACCATCTGTTTTCAGAATTGAAAAACAAAGGCTGGTTAAATTTCCGGAAGAAACATTTCGATACGAAGATAATGAACAAAAATCCAGCGAAGCCAAAAGAATATTAGAAGAAATTAATAAAATTAATGTTGCATTGGGCTATGTTAAAAAGCAGGAGTCACATTTGCCATCTATCCTAGATTCAAATCAATTTTTATTTCCACAACCCTCATACCATCCATTTCATTCTAACAACAATGGAGGCAATCTTCAACCTTCAATCCGAAATTTAAACCTTATCGCAAATCCGTACCCCAGTCGAAATTCTCATAGTCCTAAATCGATTGAATCATCCAAACCGAAATTATTTTTTTATTATTATCTACCCGATTCATTAATAGTTCCATCCAAAAGTGAGTCTCAGCAATCCGATTTTGAGGTTCCAGTGAAATTAGCATCTATGACCAAAAACGAATACATAAAGAAATATAATCCCAGAGAATTTAAATTAATCGATTACAAAGTAATGGGGGATATTGATGTTTCACATGATAATAAACAAGCAAATTTTGAACCGAATTCCCCACAACTACGCTTGTATTTCGTCCCGCGCCAGATGAAATTGAACGAAAAATCTATGGATTATATTAAAAATGAAAAATTAACTAGAATAGAAAAATTACCAACTATTCGACCATTTTCAAAAGTAACCACAGAGAATCAAAGACCCAATACTAAGTCTCCAGCTTCCAATGCTCAAAAACAAGTTACTATGCCTTCTACGACTACAACATTATCGCCCCCAATATCGTCGTTGAAAACACCATTTGCCTCATTTTTTAAACGTCCTGGCAATGTGATAGCAGCTCAAAAAGTAGAGTCAAAGCCTATTCTGCAATCTGTGCCGCTGTCTTCGCCTCAATCCTTGCAACAGCAGGTGGTACCTGATGTAATTTCGAATGACGATTACAAATGGGATATGGATTCGTCGGAAGAAAGCGATTATCCCCAGGAATTCGAAAAACACATTTTCTCTGCAAAGCGCAAGGAAATGGCTGAAGTGCAGAAGGAAGCACTCAAGGAAAGCGGTATCATAATTCAGCGTCTCAAAGTTCGAAAAGGGGGTATAGCAATTGCGGGACCAGGCGGTGTTGCTACTGCGGGCAGTGGTGGAACTGCAATTGTTGGCCCCGGTGGCTACGCCCTCACTCATCCTAGAAGTCTTACAATCGCTGGCCCTGGTGCTAAGATTATTGCGATACCGGAAACCACCGATTTGAAAGATGTTCTTTTGAGAACGAATTCAGGCAAAAGCTATACAGATGAGGGAGAAGTAGTCGCTACTGGCCCAGTAATTTACTATTCTCCAGACGATAATAGCGCAGTATTATAATATATGTATGTGAACTAAACAAAGTTTTAATATTAATTTAACTTAGTACAATTCTCGGTAGGAATAATTTGTTTAGTAGGATTTAATTACTTTTTGTATTAAAAAATATGTATTCTTGATGTAAACTTACGTTAAGGTAGCAAGAAAATAAAAAAAAACTGTTTTTATTTTCTATACGTATTTATTATACATTATCATGTGATCATATCTCCATAGAACATTGCTCTAAATAATATTTCCTACTAATCACTTTTTATCTACACATACGTTCATAAATGGCCTCACTATACTTTTACCTTACACTTTTCTTAATATAACGACCATGCTTCATTAACCAAATTAAATTCTTTAGATGGAAGACTGCAAGCATAAACTCCTGGCCTGAGGTGCCTTTCTATTTCCCATCAGCTGAATTCCTTAATCCACCTCCTAGGGGCAATCTACAGTTGCTTAGAACAAACAACAAAGTAATCAACGCAGTAGCTACCCAACCAAATTCCTGGACTAGTAGTTATTCGGGTTTATTTTTAAATCCATATCCGTACTCGTACCTTTACAGCCCGACTTTCTTGCCCCCAATACCTACCGAATATCAAGCATCAGAAATAAAACCAATTAAATCAACTGTCAAACCGGTAAAAAAATTTCCAGAATCAACTACGAGACTTCCAAACACCATAATTGGGCGACCCGCTTCCAAGAATGATAAATTAACTGACAGTAATTCGGGTGCCCTAGAAACCGACAGTCGTCTGATATCGGCTGTGCAAGAAGTGAATCCAACATTTGTTATAGAAAATATCATTCCGGTTCCAGGAACACGACTTCTTCAGCTTGCATCTGTAGAAAAATTTCCACAGAAAAACGAATTAAAGCCAAAGAATACGAGTACATCGAATCAAATTTCCCGTCAAAGTGCTGCCAACATTAAAGTGGAAGCCACTGGTAACACAGCAACCGGACAAAGTGTGCCGAACATTTCATTTGGATCATACTTCATACCATACAGTTCAAACCTGCAAAGTGAAGGCAAGAAAATCGCTTCTTTAATATTACAACCAAGATCCAAGGCCGTCGTTGGTAATGGTGGTACTGCAATATCAGCGCCCTTATCTCGTGCAGTCCTAAAAAAGGGAGTACCCACAAACGTTTTCTTTAGTCCCGAATCAGTGGCCATTGCTGGAGTTGGTGGTAAAGCTCATGCCCAGGCAGACTTGATTTTGGATATCATGGAGCGTTAATAGTTTCTATCAGTAGCTTTTCGATCACTTTAGTTTCCTAGCTCCCTCGCAAAATGTATTACTTTACGCTATACTGCTGTTATAATTGTTTTTATGTAAATAAAGGCTTTCTATTATACCAAAAAGATATCTTAACAAAAACTGTATCAATTCTTTGAAATAGACATAAAGTGGGATTTATTTTCTTATTCTTATTTTCTTTCGGCTTCTAAACCTTTGCAATGCGCGTACCTACTTTCAGCAAGACTTTCTATTTTTAACACATACCCTTGCGAATTGAATGCAATCTATAATCGTAGAAAAAGGTCAGTAAATCACAATGGTGAAGTGGTTTCGTTTCCATACTATGGAGGGCTAAAGGGTCATTCCCTTAATGTACATAAGGACGGAAAAGTGAACGCTGTGGTTGTTTTAAAGCCGCAATATGCAGAAGGACGTAGCAGTTTCGACAGTCATTTTAACAAAATTCAAGAGGCAGCTGCGCGTTTGGTAGCAATCCAAGAAATTGCAAAACAAAAAGGATCTTTTAGCCAAGAGGACAATAAATTTTATGCCGATAGTCTCTTCGAGCTAGGAATAGCAGCACAGAATCTTGCTCAACTGCAACAAAATGGCGAAATTAAAGATTTTAGTAAACTTCTACAAGGCAGCAATACTCAAACAAAGCCTCAACCACCCAATGATACACCAGTAAAGCCAGTCACTGATACAACGAATGGAAATGGAGATACGTTTGTGCCCGTTAGTCAGGACGATCCGTACGAAGACTTCGGGGACAGCGTCTCAGTAAATGCTCCCAAAAAGGATGCATCTGTTGCAGAGGCTAAGCCAATTGGTAAGACAACTATAATTTGAATAAAAATATATTTATAATATTTTGCCTATAAATCAGTTAGGAACAAATGAGGAGTATCTGTTTAAAAGCGGTTAATTTTATCATTTTTCAGAAATGACCAAACACTGTTATTTTGGGAATCGATCTTCTTTTTTCAAAATACAACATTACGAGTATACGAGTAGGTCATCGTTTATATATTAGGTAGAGTACTGAATATGGCACATTACTTTGTGTTTAACTTTAGAATACTCATACATCATGTTATAGCACTTTTTAATTTGTAAGTAGCCATTTCTGTTGCGGATTTCCTTTATCGAAAGTTGGAAAAAAAACTGTTGATAATAGTAATTCAGTTCAGTCAATCGAACCAAAAAGAGGGACTTACTTTGCATCAAATCGCATAGTTTTTATTTTTGGCAAGATCATACATAAACTTAGGCATCCTCAAAAATATTTTCAGTCTTGGACCTGTTCCAACCCTCCTGCTGCATCGTGAAAAATCGCGCTAAATTTGTTTTTTCTCCCAATATCTCCCCTGTTGTACGGCCTCGGAAAATATCATGATGAATATTGAAGAGGAGGCAATCTCTCACTGCTATTGCCTTAACACTTTTTTTTTGTCGGATGAATAGTTTCCGAGCTACAGAAAAGCAAAAACGAGAGGAGCCTAGCCATTGTGCACTTTCGATTACATTTTTAAATACTCGTAATAAAACGTCTACTGGATGCATTTTTTAATTCAAATTCCAGGGAATATTAGCTATTTAGCACAGAAAAATTAAAATTTGTCAAATTGTGGTGAACAACATACCAAAGGACCCCTAAATTGCTCCGATACCTCCTTTTTTGTAAGCCTTTTTTGTCTATAATATAAATGTCAAAAGTAGACCAAACCCATTTTTCAACCCCGTATTTTTAAAATCGAATGGCTGCATTATGTTTCAGTCCATTCTTTCAGCTTTCTAGATCACCCTGAAGTTTCTGATTAACCTTAAAAAGACTACAAAGATGAATATTTGGATATGAAAGGGAAGAAAACACTATTTTATTTTTCTTCAGAAATCAAAAATATGGCTACCTTCACCTTGCGTTCTTTCTGATTGCTCCTACTAAAGTTTACAAAAGTTACACATTTATAACTAACATTCTTAAGGGCTGTTAAATTTGTACATATTATTATGAAATTGTGTGAGGGAGAAGAATATTTTTGTTTGTAATGCCCTGTATTTTGAAAATAAAACATACAGGGAAATTACAATCTATCTGTAACGGGTCGTATGACACCCTACATTCATCTTCTAATCCATCCCTAATAAAGTGAAAGTAAAGTGACATTGTGAACTTTTTGATTCACATACATCTTTCTACTCAGATGGTATTCTTGCGATTTTTAAAAGATTTTGTCACATAATTTGTTGCTAACACTTTTCGGACCTGTCGCTATTCGTAACGATAGGTCACGGACTCTGCTGACATATTAACAATAAGTCTTAACCATTACCGTAAATAGCTTAGGGAAAGTAAAATAAGTTTTTCTTGAAGAAAACGCATCAAAATTGTGGGCGTGGACCTTTACAACCTATGGAGGGATTGTAGATAATCGCAACGTCTATATATTTTGTAAAGGAAATATTTTTCTGTTTCTAGTAAAAATATTGTAAAAGAAAAGATATTGTTTTTTTTTTATAGTGGGCGTATTTGTGGGCGGATTTCCAAAATGTTTACACTTTCATGGTTCTAGCTCAAAATTTATGGTCCAAATCTGGTGAAATATCGATGATCACCGATCAGTTTACAAGATCAATTAAACTTCAGCATGTGACGGGAGTTGCCGCCCAACCACGAGTATGTGAGTTATATTCAAGTTCCGGATCACCATAAGCTGTATAGATTGCGACCAAGTCCGCAGGAGCTTACACATTTTGAGGAAACCTCGGCATCTAGTACGACCTTTTGCAGCATCAGTAATCTGCTAGTTCCATCAAAGGTCTCCTCAACTTCAACTCCGTCCATTCTGAGTTTAATCATCACTATGTTTTTGACGTGTCGAACTCAACCCGATTGATGATTGCATCAATGTTAGAGTTGACTTCGGTAGACATTCGCTGCCACTGAGATTGGACGATTTGGTGCCCTTGCCATGACGTAATTCTAAAAAACGGAGGAAAGTGTACTGAGCCCTGTGGAATACCCGCATTAGTCGAGAATTGTGTAGAAGTACATCCATCTAATTGAACCTGCTAGATCAATCGCTTAAAAAACTCGCAATCCACTCACAAAAATGCCACCGATACGATGAGTTTCAAATTTGTTAACGAGGGTATGCTATCGAAAGCTTTGGAGATATCAAGGACAAGAGCTCTGCATTTACCATGATTATGTATGCTCTGGTTCCATTTTTTGGGCAGGTAGGTCATTAAGTCCCATGTGGAACGCTGTTGCCGGAGATAATACTAGTGGTCATTTTGGAGATAATTTCTTTCAAAATAACTCATAAGGTGATGGTTAATAATGCTCTCCATGACCTATAATAGAACTGGGCCAAAGCTATCGGTCGGTAGGAAAGAATGCTAGTAATAGACGCAGAAATTTGTTTGAGGTGGTGAAAAGTAAATTTTTTTTTCTAAGTTTTGGCTTCGATATAAGATGCAGAAGTGGATGGTATGCTTTTCGATGGTAAACTTAACCCAAAAAATTGTAGGAGTGGGTCATGAACTACAAAGTTGAGGCTGTAGTTGAAAACTTACTCCATTTCTACTTACATAGAGCGCGAAAACTGTATGTGGTACGAATAATGGTACCAGTGTATAACTCGCTACGGCAAATCTACTGGGATCAGTGTCTTTGCAAAGCTGTGTCTAATTTAGAGCCTTACTACTGGTCCATTCTGCACTAAATGGGCCTGGATATAAAGGAAATTACTCCTTATGCCACAAATGTTGGTTAACGCGACCTCAAATACATCCCTTGCATACGAAAATGTACAAACAAATTAAAATCTTTTCCACAATACAGAAATTAAAATACACAAACTTTATTGCAATCGAGATCCAATGACAACCTCACATCAGTATTCTGCCTTTGCAGTAAAGATGACAGACTGAAATTATATTTTTTTATACCCCATTCCTATCCTAGGGTAGATTAATATTGACACATTTTCTTTAACATTGAAAGAAAATGATAGACCCCCAAAAGTATATACATATGTATGCATATTTGTGATGATATGTGGGACTCATATTTTAAGCTAAGAAGGTGTACAATCCAAAGCAATACAAGTTCCCACAGACACGCCCACTTTAAAAAAAAAAATCCTTTTTTTCAATATTTTTGCAAGCAACTGAAAAATATCGTCTTTATAAAATATGTACACGTTGAGTTTGTCTACATTTCCTCCTTTCATTGTGCTTGACCACGCCTACTTTTGGGGGCATTTGTCTCAAAGTTATTTATGGTGATGGTTAAGTCTTATTGTGAATATCTAATCAGTATCATACGATCAGTCCCAGACAGATTGTAGCTATTCTGACTATGTTTAATGTTACCTTTGATATTGTTTGAAAAGTAAGTAAAGCACACAAATTTGTGTGGAAAAAGTACAGAAAATTTATGACTTATCTGTCCAACTTACAATCGACGGTCGGAGGTGACAAAAAGTGTCAAAATTTCGCTACGAAACGAGGTAAAATCATAATTGCTCTCGAACATGAAGACAAGAGCCCGGATTTCTATGAATATAATACATATTTTCCTTTTTATTTTCATATAGAGAAACCAAGGCTCTGAAACCATGAAAAATATTTTAGCACTTAATTTAACACAAATACACCAGTCGAAGAGCTATCTTTCAAATATGCTCCTATATTAAGTACAGAATTTGTAACATTGAGAAATAATAACGACAGATCCACAAAAGTTTATATATTTGTGATCAACATCGAAAGTTATTTTGTTTATTTAGTTTTTGGGCCTTAAATTTTAAGTTAGGAATATGAAATTTTTATTTACAAGCTTTTTAGAATCCGAAGCAAACATGTCTGGAATCCACCTAGAAGAACACGCCTACTTTAAAAAATCGTTTTTTTTCAATATTTTTATTAGGATCTGAAAATATCTAAACGTTGTTATGCTCTACAATTTTATACGGTATATAGAGCCACACCCTAATTTCGGGAGGTTTTAGTTAAAAAACCGTATTTGGCTTTCTCGTTTGCTATTTATGGTGATGATTAAGTTTTATTGTGAATATTCCACCAGAATCCGTGACCTTTGGTCACAAATGACAACAAAACGTCCATTTTCTTCTAAGGGGCAATTTCAGAAACAAATTATACTCCCCTTACTTCGCTCGCCTGCTCCTTTTAAGACAATAAAGTATTTTCTTCTCCCTAAGCCCTTTCCGTAGTCCATGGATACCCATATGCATATACACGCTGATGCTTTGTATTACAGCACAGCGACTGGTGTTGCCAGCATTTCCACTTCTGTGATTTTTAAATCACTAGTATTTTTCAGGAAAGACAAATCGATGCCAAATTCAAACAAAGTTTATAGAGTTGCATGAGTCTCTGCCTATTCAAAAGTGACATATGTATTCATTTCGTCACGGTGTAGACGTTTTATTGCAGTTCAGGGTACTACGAGTACTTAATGCTAAATTTATATAAAGAAGTCCAAGAGACTATACTAAAATGAATAACTATTCATAAGAAATAAGAATTTCATTTATACTTTTACCCGGTTCACTACGCTTTTAAAAAATATCTAGTGAAAACGCTGATCATCGCTTCTATCAATCAACTCAAAAACTTCTCCGCCAGAGCACACAGCCATTATATATCCACTGGAGCAGGTAAAACAGAAAAAAAACGGCCTCGCTCATCCGTCAGTCAATCGGCTCTGCTCTCAAAGAGAGCATGGACTGTATCCATGGACTGTATCCCAAGGATAAAAAGAGAGAAAAAAAATTTAATTTTGCAAAGTATATTTTTGATAATGTTCAGCTTCTAGACAACGTACAAATATTATTTTCAGCTTGAAACCTTGGAAATCAATAAAGCCGAAGTTGAAGGGGGTTTCTAAGTTTTATTATCTCATTTCATGGTCTCCAGAACTCAAAGCTTTTAACGTGCTCCAGGGAATTTCCCCAATGAATAAAAAAAAAACATTAAAATAGGTTCAGCCGTTTTCAATGTAGCCGATAACAAAGACAATATCAACTTAGTTTTAAAATACAATAGTAGGAATGGGTTCGAAGATTTCCGATAGGGTACTATTTTACCCGTTGTAGACGGATCGTAACTTTCGTGTATGTTTTAAAAAAAAAAAATCTCAATAATAATATTCCACGCAATGATATGCCCACAATCCGAGTATTGCAAACGCGAATCGTTATTCTTGTATTTGTATGTAATTATAACTATTAATCGATAAATACATGCACATATTTACCTTTATTTCGTGTTCTTCGTTTTTATTCGATTTTGATAATTAAATTTCAAATAAACTTGAATTTCTTTGTTATTTTGAGGATCTGTATCTGTATGTATCTTTTTATTTTCACAGGACATATTTTGTGTATTTTACTGAATATTTCGATGCTTTTTAGTGCATGGTTATGAGCATAAAAGAGTTTTTAGTGCGTGAAAATCCGAGCCCTAGTCATGGCATTATTTTCATGTTAGACTGTGTAACAGATGTGCAAAATGATGGTCAGATATTTCATATATACAAGAAAATTATAAAAATACAAAATATGTATTAAAACAATTCTA
This sequence comes from Pocota personata, assembly GCA_963082735.1. Classification (NCBI taxonomy): domain Eukaryota; kingdom Metazoa; phylum Arthropoda; class Insecta; order Diptera; family Syrphidae; genus Pocota; species Pocota personata. Next base: position 71,715,670 of record OY720431.1, read on the forward strand.
CATCGAAATTTGTTTGGTAATGGTTTTCCCCCGCTCGCATCTAAAAGGCTTTGCCCCCAGCTGCTTTTCTTTATGAAACACAGAAATTCAAATACATACGAGTATGCATTTATGTATATGCCTTGCGAGTAATATGATAGTATATGTATGTCAGTTGTGAGTAGTACTACCAATTGATATATGATTCACTTCTTCTCGCTCTTGGACCGAACTCACCATGGGAACCCGCCATTCTAAGGACCACTTACAAGGACTACTGTTGGGGTGCGTGTACATATACCACCTAAGCGCTGGGTTGCAACTCCTTCGGCGAAGTACAAAATGGAAAATTTTTATTGTTGGATGATGTACAAATCGTTTTTATTTGGGATGGAATAGAGAGGTCTTACCTCGTGGAAGATTTTCTAAAAGAAGAAAGAAGTAAGCCAAGTACTTGAGAGTTGGGGCAAGCCTCACAAATCTTATAGAAACATTAAAATCATTAGCCGTCGACCTACTAGCCTCGACAAGGTAGGTGCTGTTATCGGAAAGAGCGATGAATCGACTTAAGACTCCTTAAAAGGACTGGCTCGTCAAATTACTTGTAAGCTTTAAGCGGATAGAAAACAAATAAAAAATCAGAGCTATAATTTGTGTTTGAGAACTTTTCCTCTGTGAATGGTGCACAAATTGCAGAGACAAATCAGTTTCTTTATCAGGATTTTGATCTTAAGAATCCAATACTCGCATCGCATTAACTATATTAAGAGTTGGTTTTCACAGCTTAATGGATTTTTTTAGATAAATCGAACAACAAGCGATGTCACAAGTGCGTGGTACTCTAAACTAACCGGATATCGTTCACTGTATGAAAGCGCCGATCATAATAAACTTTAGATTGAATGTGTACGTATGATAGTATGATAAATTAGATACCATTGAAGTATCTCCGATTGGGCTAGTACTTTGGTGGAAAAACCGAAAAATGTAACAAATAAGGGTCTTTGAAGGGTATCTTCAATATTTGATACTGGTTGGGTGAGATTTGCTCTCCTTTTTAAAGGTTTGTTCAGGTTTGGACATTTAAAAAGGGATCTTGGCAAGGTTATTTAAGCCTGACTAAGAAGCGCTTTAACACCATAAAGAACTTGTTTTGAGTTATGTTGGGGTCAGTTAGCTGTATTTTCCACTGAACGAAAGTGAATCCATTTAAAGTTGAATGTGTAGACAACAAGACTACACCACAAAGTTCAAGTCTTGGAAGAGAAAAGCTTTTGACTGGGGCTACTTTGCTTTTAGCGCATAGAATCTTACATGACCGGCTATCAGAGATTGGTTCCAATACGTCCCATCCATCTCAAATTTGCTCCATTTACCGGTGAAAATGACTGGGTTAACCAACCAGCTGAGTCAACAAATCTAGCTACCACAGGTAATACTGTTCGTTTCGTAACTTAAGCGTTAAGATATTTGAACTTGACAGAGAAACGAAAAGAAGCAGATTTTGCATCCCGTTGTATGCCAAAAGACTTGATCATAGTCTTATATTCAAGCTTAGTTTAATCTTGTCCATACATTTGTGATTGATGAAACCCACTTATAACCTTAGATCTCGCCGAGCCTAATACTTCAATTAGTTTATTTTGCGCTTTTAAAGCCGGTCCAATGGTATGTGTTCCTGATAGAACAATCATCGGCCAGTTTCAAACAGCATTCTTCGCGCGAGGTGGAGCAGATTTGACAACAAAAGTGAGCCTGATGTTAACAAAATCATGGACTTTCCCATCAGTGGAGATATAGAACATAATCCTCTGGTATGGCTATCCTCCGGCGAAATACGAAATGAAAAATCGTGATTATTGAATGATGTACAAGTCGTCTTTATTTTGAAAAGAGAATTTTACAAGTAGAAATAGCCAAAAGCAATGGTGTGGGAACTATAGTACATATCGTGCGGTGAAGCGGCATCTAACTTTCATAAAGCAAACATTTCTATTATATTAAACTTAATCTAGAACCTTAGCGTAAATATCAAAACTTCACTAAATATTTATTATATTCACAGGTAAAGTTAGAACAACTTACCCAAATTCATCAAAATTGATTAAGTGGATCTTTAGCTAGGCATGGAACAAAAACTTATTTGACAATCACTATTTTTAAAGAGTTTTGGTACTCAACCCCAATCTGTTCTTTACTCTGTCTGATTTCAATTTAGTTGGGACCACCTGCACTCTGGACTAGATTTAGCAATTAAATTTCGTTGAAATCCGTTGGTGGTTCTTGAATAAGAAGTGTGCAAAAGGACGAACGGACAGACACGAAACAAAAGTGTTTGTTTTGACTTGAAATAGAAAGATTAAATAAAACTTTTGAAATCGGAAAAAGTGTTTTGGCTTTCAGAAATGATCTGATCAGCCTATAAGTTTTCTCCAAATAACGAGAAAGCAATATATGTATGTTCATGTATGTACGAGTTTGTATGTATGTATATACTACAATTTTGACCTCTTTTTAGAATAGTTAAAGAAAGTCAATTACCCTTGGATTACTTTTGACCGACTGTTAAATGCAATTATTTACAGAGTAGTTTTTATACTCGTATGTGTGCTATATTTGCATTAGATGAAGACCTAAATTAATTTTTGTTTCATCTAAATATGTCATTGTAATTTTTAACGGTTTTTCTTTGCTCTACAGGCCTTTCTATTGCCGGTGAAGGAGGAGTAGCATCATCTAAACCCAATGCCGTTGCAATTGCAGGACGTGAAGGACTAGCTGTAGCATCGCCCAAGGCTACAGCTATAGCTGGTGTATCTCCTGAGGAGGCTGCGGCTTTTAGTATTAATGTACCCAGTCGAAATCATATTATTATTAAAAACAAAAAACTTCAAGATAACACATCATCTGTTGTAGAAAACACCAATTCGTCTCCATTGATGAATATTCCTATTCGTTCAACGCAAGAAGCCAAGAGTAGAATAGCCGAAGCAGTAGATGATTACGATGTAGTAGAAGGAATAATACAAACAAAAGCTTCAGATGATCTTGGTACAAATGAAAGGCAACAACCGTCAGCTTCAAAAATTAATATTGATACAAAAGGTTTGAAAATTTATCAGCTACCCGTAAAGTTTGGCAACAGATTTATTGCTTACTCTGGCACGAATGAACCTTATACAAGGGGTCTTTAAACTAATATATTTATCTTATCTTACTCCTAGGTACATAGATAATAAAAACTTTACTTTGTTTACGAGTTTTATTATTATTTGAACAAATAAATTATTATGCCAACTTTTTTGACAATTCTCTACCAACATTTGATTATTTCAGGGGTTTGGTTTTTTGATTGAGGGTTGCGGGATAGAACAAGTTTATCTCAAGCACTCAGACCCGAAAAAGTGATCTCTAATCAAATTCCATTGTAGTTGTGGTATGGAGAAATGGAAAAAATCAACCAGACTGAAAACTGAGTCTATTCCCATAACATCGATGTTTAAATTGTACAACGTTATTCTTGCGAAAGCATATGTCCCGCTTTTTAAACTACTAGTGTCTTGTGAAAAATGAGCTTAAATGTTCTGCTAAGAGAATAATTTTTTTATTTATTTTGTTTAAGTATTGGACTTCTTTAAGTATCCTCCTAGAAAGGAGTTATTCTCTGCTAAAAAATCGCTCCAAATGAGACCCCTGAAGAATTTCGCGTCAAATACTTTGTTAGATTAGCAGCCAAGATGAATGTCTGTGTTTGCCCAACATTTTTTCTGAACACATTAAATGTTACAAAAAAGGTTTCAAAATATATGTAAAAGTTATTTTCCAACTGGTGTTCTGCTTTCTGAAAAAGAGGCGGTGATAGAAAGAAAGATATGTAGATATTATACGAAGACAAAAAAAATGGCAATAATCACTTTTATTAAAAAGTTTTAATTTTAAGAGATTCACTATTGCCGTGGCGGTATATTTCAAAGGCAATACTTGGCAAACACACTTTCCATAGCTGCAATTTTTCGACAATTTACGGAAGAAAATAATTTTGAACGAAAATCTCAATATATGTTTGACGATGACTTCCCAAGATATGTGCTCAACATGCCTTATGCTGACTAAAAGACTTTCGGCCGAGAAGAGATATCCTATTCCTGACAAGTAAAAGTGGAATAAATTAATCTTTGAAAAAAGCATCCACCTAATGCGAAACAAAGAATTGTTTTCATTATTTCTTTGATAGTCAAAAGAATATGCTGTTGTCAAAAGTACAAAACCAGGCTGCATATTATAGTCGCCAAACGTAAGATTTATTTGTGACAGATGTGGGGTGTATAATAAGAACACAATACTTATTGCAATGTGTTTTTACTGGCTTATGGAGAAATCTCCAATGACAATTACAAAATTGAGCTTGTATTTCCTGTTCCTGGGCGTTCTTATATTCTACCAGACAGAGTATTTGGATCGAAAAGAATAAAACGCCACGAAATTGTTATTAACCCTGAAGACTACTACAAAGTTTATAGAGAGCATAAAACAGTACATTTTCTGCGATCAGATTATTGTATAGGTAGTTGGAATATTTTTTATATTGAATATTAATTAAATTCGCTGCTTGTAGCTTCTTTTCTCTTTTAGGAGTATTTTTCCTGGTGACGCTCTGATTGGATTCAATAAAATTGTCTATTTCGAATTGTGTTTAAAGGAAATATTTAAGACAATATTTTCTTTGCAATCATTTTTAAAGCTATCCCAGTTTATTTTATTATTAGTTAATCTAGTCGTACCTTCAATTTCCATTAGTCGGTCACTTATTGTCAAAATTACCGCCGAGTGATCTGAGGAGCAGGGCCGGTCCGAGCCAAATGAGCGCCCTGTGCAAGCCCTACGTTTAGCGCCCCATTCTTCAGTTTTGGCAGCATAAGTTCTTTCCACATTACCCAAGAGGTATACTTTCAATGCGTTTTATTTTATTGAGGTATCCCCGGTAGGCCTAATCCTCGGTAACATACATGCATATATAATATTTGAAATGTAATTAATATTAATATAATTATATATACATATTTGTTAAAATAAAAAAAAATAAAAAATATAAGAAAAATAAAAATATAAAATATGTACAAATAAAAATTATTACTTCAAGGAACTTAAGTTAATTTTTTTTTAATGTTAAAAAAAGTAAAAACCGATGATAAACTTAATAGTTATAATAATTTTAATTAAAATAAAAAAAATTAAATGCAACGAAGACATGTGCATAACTACGATCTCCTGAAGCTACTGAGATTGGCATTGTCTTTAAAATTTGGAGAGCAATAACTACATTGGGAGCAAGATCTTCTAGGCTTGAACTAAATACAAAATTTAACACTTCTAAACATGAGCTTTCCGGTTTTACAAGCGGGGATAATACTGTTAACTTTTGATACAATTCTGCTCCATTTAAATCTTTAAAACCTCAAAAAGTTAAAACGCTTTGCAAATTAAGGCATGAGGAACGTAAATTGTTATTTTTCAAACATTCGCTTATGTTATTTAAAAATGAAAAATTTGTGTTGTATACTTCAAGCTGCCCAAACCTTACTGTAATTGATTGAATCGCTTGATCTAGTATTTTGTAATAAAACTCTACCTTAAATCTTTGTTTCGGTTCTAAAATAGTTTCGGAACATTCATCAGCATAAAGTCTTTTTCGCCGACTAGATCGTAAAGAAGATGTTTCTGGAAATTTAGATGGTATTTCAAGACTACTAGCAACACGCTCAGTTAATTGACCATAATCATTGAATTTTTAATCTGAACGCATTTCAACCAAAATATGTTTAGTATTTTCTAAAACCTTAACACTTGCTGCCAAATTAACGGTGGGACTTTGCAAATATTTACCGGTTATGTTTATTTTTTCTAGTATATCAAACCAAATCAATAAGCAACAAAATCGAAAATTTTATTTCCTAGCGACTCAGCAATGTTTTTTGCTTCAGGATTTCCTGAAGATTAAACGACGATTTAACGTCTATCTTTAATCGGTTTTGCGTTCTGATGTAGAGTATTTTTAAATGTGTCACGGCTTTTTTGAATATCTTTTGCTACTTCGCAACCTTGATAGTTCGCTGAGTGCTTTCTTTGTAGTTTATGCAGGTCGCCGAGGCCTGCTTATTTAAGTCGCACCTTTCCGAGAGATGGTTACCGGCATATTTTACACAGCTCGGCTCTTTTTGGCAATACGACTGTGTGTGATTGAAACGTTGACAGCATTTGCACTGAAGTATTGATCTTGCACTCGTACTCATAGGCTCAATTTTGATTATGATATTCAGAATAGATTTGACTAAGATTTTTTGGCCTTCTTTCGTTTGCTGTTTCACCTTTTTGAGGATATTAACGGCATTAAGAATTTGAAAGCCTTTGGTTTTAAGGTCGTTAATTACGTTTAATTTTTGTCTTTTAATCATCGACATTAATTTTCCAAGCATTGTTCCGGAGGGCATTTAAATTTCAATGTCATCGTTTCTTTGAGGAGGAAATTGTAGTCCGTAAAACGACTCTTATTGCGGGTGTAGGACGTAGTTTAGCTTGCGCTTGTTTTTATTTCGACTCATTTGACTTGTCTTCTTTTCGTGGCTCGATTTCGGGTGAAGAGCCGGGTCTTCGTTTTTTGCTTGATTTTTTTTTTAAACACAATTCGTCTCGCGTGCTAGCTCTTCTTCGTCCGTGTGATATTTGGGACTAGCTGCGCGGGGAGGGGTAATTTTGCGTTCTTTTTGAAAAAGTGAGAACCTGGGGTATTACATATTTTTGTTTTACTCGTTGGACTCTTTATATACACTTTACGCCCAGTATACGGAAGGTGGATTTTAGTCGCCTCTTACTAAAGATGCTGAAAATGTTGACCACGTCCGAAAGGCCGTGAAAGGAGATTTATTGCTGCAACTGGAGAAAACAGCAGACGCTCAATTTTCGGACTTCTAACAAAAAGTGGAGAAGATATCACGACCAAGGAAGAGGTCGATCTAGCCTTCTCAGAGCAATTCGACCAACAAAAGCCGATACCAGTAACTGCAGTAAAGTCAATTAGGAAGAGCTATGCTGGGATGCAGACAGCAGTGGTAAGTTTGACAGCAAGCATCGCCAACAAAGCGTTAGCGATCGGAAGAATCAGAATCGGTTGGGTAAATTGCCGACTAAGAGGAAAACCGGACCTGAAAAGATGTTACCGATGCCTCGGGTTTGGTCATTGTGTAAAGGACTGCAAGAGCGAAGACAGGATTGCTCATCCGAGCCGGAATACACGCTCTGTAAAGGATGTCGCCATAGCGCCAAGCACAGTACTGGAAGTGTAAGATGCCGTGCATTCCAGCTCGCACTGAACGTTTCCCAAAAGCGAACATGAAGGTTATCCAACTATACCTTAAACATTGCGAGGCAGCTCAGAACCTACTTACACAGTCGGTCCGAGAGTACGATGCGGATATTGCTATACTCAGCGAGCACTACAAGCAGCTGAATGAGGGAATATGGACGGCGGACTCTTCAGGAAAAGATATGGATACGCGGCCAAAGAGTCTTCCAAAAGAAAATTGCAATGCACCAGGCAGGCTTTGTGTGGGCCAAAGTTAGTGTCACTTACTTCATTAGCTGCTATGCCCCTCCCAGCATAACACATGAAGAATTCGAAGAACATCATTGCAGGTGACCTCAACGCGTGGGCGGTTGAATGGAGCTCACGTACCACAAACACCAGAGGAAGAAATCTCCTGGAGGTGTTTGCATCGACTGACTTAGTTATCTTAAACTTAGGAATCGAGCTGATCTTCAGCAAAAACGGAAGAGGGTCAATAGTGAACATCACCATAAATACACGCACAGCGATCACCCAGCAATTAAGTTTCATCTACGACGTACAGGAAATAGAGGAGAGCAGAGGAGGCAGATGCAGCAATTAATTGGCGCCCACACATCTTTGCAGACATATCCAACGCCTGCCTCAAGGAAGGAGTATTCCCCGATCAGTGGAAGAAGGAAAGACTTGTTCTAAACCACCGCAGGATCCTTCATCGTATAGGCCTCTATGCATGCTGGACACCATGGGTAAACTACTGGAGTGCTTAATAAGTGACAGATTGGAAAGTGCGATCGATGAAGCGGGAGGCCTCGCAGACCGCCAGTATGGCTACCGTAAGGCACGTTCCTTGATTGATGCCATCTAAGGAAAACAATGGAAGGGCGGAAGTAAACACTACTGCGCAATCAAACGCTGGATTTTGAAAACGCCTTCAACACCGCAAACTGGAGTAACATTCTGCATACCGCCAAGAGAGTACCTGACTACCTGCAGAAAACAATAGCGGACTATTTTAGAAATAGAATACTGTACTATTGCACCAACGACGGTATAAGGCAGTAAACGTCACAGGCGGTATCCCTCAAGGCTTTGTACTAGATCCACTACTGTGGAATCTAATGTACGATGAAGTCCTCAGACTTCGAATCTCGAGGTCCTCGAAAATAATTGGCTTCGCCGACGACATACCGAGCACTACTATAATGCAGCTACCGGGATGGTACAGGACTGGCTAGTAAGCATGGACCTAAAACTAGCAGAGGAAAAGACCGAAGTAGTGCTCATTAGCAGCAGACGAGTTATGGAGACTATAAGAGTAACCGTGGGCGATCAGAAATGAAACTTTTCTGACAAAGGCAGATGGACGCAGAGATTGTTCCACAATAGATAGATAGAAAGATAGATATATATATTTATTTCTCAATCAATCCAATTAGGTGTATTATAATATTAAAATCTTAAGTACTTAAACAAGAAAAAATATAAAAAAATGAGAAATTATAATGACATTTTATATTTATATAATGAAAATTCATAACATTAGATACATTATAACAGTGGGTGGGGTGACCCTTATAAATAAAAAAAAATTGAAGAAAGAAAAAAAAAGTTACCAAAACAAGGGAATTGAAAAGTATTTACCCAGAAAAAGTTAGTTAAAAGGAAAAAGAAAAAAATAAAGAGCATTAAAAACAGTGAAGAGAAAAATTATTAAACCAGAATATCAGAATTCACTATCTTACTTGATATAATTATTAAGTACTCTAAAATTTAGATTTCCTGATCTTAAATAATATATCTTTAGCACTTTAAAACAATATAAATATCGGACAGCTATAATTTTCAACTGTCAAAATAATGGAAGAATAGAATGTAACCCATGTTTTCTGCATATTTTCTTTAAGATTTATTTTTGTAAAATCAATAAAGTCTCGATTTTGTTAAAATAAGTTCCTCCCCTGCAAGTAATGCCATACTGTAACTTCGAATCGAAGATACCATAGCAAATTGTTTTTAAAACATTTATAGAGCAAACATTACGCAAATAAAAAAAATATCTGAATGTGGAACGGAAATATTTTCTCAATGCATCGGTGTGGTTAGAGAAACACATTTTAGAATAGAGTCAATGATCAGCCCCAAATATTTAAACTTATCGACTTTTTAAATTTGGAAACATGGACTGCTACAAAAAACTGTAAGGGGGTAAACAAGAGCAGCTCGACAGTTTAAATTTGTGTTACTCAGGCGCATGATAGAAAAAATCAGCTTCAAAGTTATTTAGTCTTGACAAATTAAAAAAAAAAATTTTGTTTTGGAACTTATTACCAGATTATGTTCTGCAAACTACATTCGTAGTAAGTCTAAGAAAAATTTATATCACAAACTAGATTTAAGGGTTTATCCGAAGCATAGGCACAACCCACATCATCTGCAAACACAGTGAGAATGCCCCTGAATTTTAACCCAAAAAGGGAATTAATATAAATTAAGAAAAGTGTGGGTCTCAAAACAGAGCCTTAGGGTACCCCCAGATTAATATACTTTATTCCACTCCTAATCTCATCAATCTTAACTGTTTGTGATCTATTATTCAGGTAAGACCTGAACCAATCCAACATGAAGCCTCGAAAACCAGCTTTGTCTATCTTTTATGGCGCACCATATCGAAGGCTTTCGTAATATCGACAAATAAGCCCGCAGTTAAATTGTTTGTGTCTAGGTTAGTAAATATTTGAAAGCAGAAATGTAAAAGAGCATCTTCCGTAGATTTCCTTTTTTGAAAACCAAATTGGACAATACTAAAAAAGTTTGTATTTTTTAAAAATTCTATTTTTGATAGCTTTTCCAAAAATATTGCTAATAGATGGTAGAAGGGATATGGGTCTATAATTGCATATATCATTAACTGCCCCTTTTTTTAAAACTAGCACGATAGCCGCACATTTGAGCGCTTCAGGAAAACCCCAAGGAGAATACTTATATTGAATATATGCGCTAGGACATCGACTATAAAGCATGCAATATTCTTTAAAATTCGGTTTGATATGCCATCAATACCTTTAGAGTTCGAATTTTTTAAAGTACCAATACTTTTCAAGAGCTCTAAAACAGTTATTGGCTCGAAGAAAAGAAGAAATGTCTACACGTCTGTAAATTGGAAAGCGGCTTTAGTGATTCAGCTATCGTAGCAAAGTAAATATTAAATTTGTCGACTATAACATTTTTATTGGAGAATACAGTATCATCTACACAAATATTTATGGTCCTTTTTGAGAGAGAGGATTTATTAAGGATGTTATTTGCTACCTGCCATTCACCCCTAAGATTTCCTTTGACAAGACGAAATTGCTTTTTATAGTAACTATCACGGCATAATGGAATTTCTCTTTTTAATTGCGAACGCAATTTCTTATATCTAGTTTTCAATTTTCTATTTTATGGATGTACTGCGCATTTAACTCCGAGCCTATTCTTTATATGTATTTTCTTTAATAAGCAGCTAGTAATCCGGGGTTTTAGTCCTTTTAAGCGTTTTTCTAAGTTTACCTTGTAACTACAATTATTAATATGCTTAGAGAGAGTTTCAATGAATATGTCATAAGACTTAGAGGCGCAGCTTTCAGAATAAACTTTTAGCCATAACTCGAAACAAAGAATCGCTTTGAGCTTAGCGAAGTCTATTCTAGTTACCATCTATTTTTTAATTTTAGAGGTGTTCACCAATAAGCCTGTCATAGTGTGGTCAGTGATATTCAAATCGAAAACACATTTTTCACAAGAACTAAACGGCTAAATATGGTCTAAACATTTACCTCAAAACAATCTAGTAGACTCGTTAATTAACGAGGCCAACCCATGAGAACACAACAAGGATAAATACTCGTAAGTCGAATTAAAAACATTATTCTCTCAAATATCTACTTTGAAATCACTGAGAATAATAACATTTTTTGATCTTCCATTATCTAGAAGATTAGAAAATTCTTACATAAATACAGAAACACTGTATTTCTGAAGTCTATAGACGCATAGTACAACAAAGACTTCGTTATTACTCTTCAATGAAAGTTTAAAGATATCAGCGCTCAGGAAATCTAAATCTGAAATAACACAATCATATTCTTGCTTAACAAAACAACCAACACATCCCTCTGCACAGTTTTCATTTGTTTTGGCAAGAAAATTAAATCGCGGTAAACTATCATATAATCATTAACTTCGAGTTTGTAAATCCAAATTTTAGATACAAAAATAAAATCGGGAATGCAATAGGATAGGAATAACATCACCAACAAAGTCTATTTATGATATTAATAAAACAATTTACAAATATCACACAATCAATCAAACAACCATGAAATTATTTTAAGATCGTCAAAAAAAAGGTTCGCTTCCAGCGAAGTATAAGAATACTACAGATTGGCTTGAAAGGAACTAAAAACAGCCGTACTCAAGAGCAAACAGAAGTGTTTCGCCGAATTGTGTGATGAAGCTGACAAAAATCCTTGAAGCAGAAACTACCAAATCGTCATGAAAAAAGTGAAGAAGTGGCAGCCGCAGATTTCCCGCTGATCACAGTTCTTACACAACATCTTGGTCGGACTATTCTCCTATTAACAAAAGAACGCATTTCCCACAGTGGAAACACCAACAATTCGAGGGGTCACCGCATAGGATATACTCGAGATCTGCAATAAAATTGGAGATAAAAAACACATGGACCAGATAGTATTCCCAATTTAGCACTCACTACAGCAATAAAAACAAGCCCATTCATTTTTATTAACATCTACAACCCGTGCCTGAAGGAAGGAGTCTTCCAGAAAAATTGGAAAGGACAAAACCTAGTGATTCTTCTCAGAGGTAACAAACTTCTTCTCAGAGGTAACCAAACCATCATCATACCGCCCTAGGCAGCAATTCAAGAATCTGGAGGACTTCCAGAACACCAATATGGTTTCCGAAAAGTGCGCTCAACAACAGACGCAATTAACGTGGCAGTTAAAACGGCACAAGAGGCTATACAAGGAAGAAGATGGAGAAGCGGTTCCGTTGTGACTCCTGAAACTGTCATCATTATACTCTAAACCGCATATACAATACCTAGGCATTATGTTAGATACAAGGCTCTCATTTAAACATCACTTTAATTATCTAAGCCGAAAAGGTGAAATAGCAAGTTCTACACTAGCGCGTATCATGTCCAACATAGGAAAGCCAAGACATAGCCGCAGATTATTGTTGGCCAGATTGGTTACGTCGATAATACTTTACGCCGCCCCGATTTGGACCGGGGCCATTTTCAATTAAAATATACAAATGACATATCACACCTGTGGACCGAGTATGTGCATTAACAGCTAGCTGCACATTTCGCACTACTTCTAGCGATGCAGCATGCGTGATAGCGAGAATGGTCCCAATAGATATTCTGGTAGTAGAACATCAACGTCAGTACTGCGAAAGAAGAGAAAGAAATGATTCCAGCGAAAACCGGCTACGCAGAAGAAGAGTGGCAAGAACGCTGGAATGCTTCTGAGAAAGGCAGGTAGACTTATAGGCTCATACATCAAATCCTGCCATGGATTGATAGACACCATGGAGAACTTGATTTTTACTTAACGTAGTTTCTAACGGGTCATGGATACACGACTAAATAGAAAATGTAGAACATGTATTTTTTTAATGCCCAAGATTCCTCGACGAAAGGAATGCACTAAGGAGTGAACTCGACCAGCCACTGACGCTGATCGTTGGTGGTGGCGCATAATGAAGATTCTTAGAGCCTTAGAAAGAGAAAGGAAAGACATAAATCGGCAAAATACAGAAAATACAGAGCAGGAGAATGCAAACATGCGCTAGCCGAACACATTAGGCTATGGTGATGTAAAATACAGTTCGCGGTGAATTATGCATTTTTAATAAACTTAGTGATAGAACAAACTGACGTTCAATGGAGTGTGCATCATGTAAATATTTTTATTCTGCATATATTGATTTCATTCCAAATCATCTTTATTGAACCTATTTAAAACAACATATATTCCACAAATATATTTGTTTTGATCTTACGAGTATGTCTTTATGCTGCTTATGATTTTATTTGTCACTTGTCACTTGTCACGAAATTGACGGTTTTAATTTCGAGAGGTGAAATTCCTCTAAAAGATAGTTGCAAAAAAATTAAAATAAGTAGTATGATAAAATGGTGTCTCTCTGTTTCGTGAAGTCGTTTAGTACGCAAACAGATATCTCGTGACGTAATAATACGCTTGCACACGTTTGCATACGAGTACCGGAACACAACGATTGTCTTGATTTTCAAATATCAACAAATTTGGAAATATGTACATCATAAATCGAGTGTCTTAATTAAATATTCTCACGATCATTATAAGTGATAAGCGAGATAAAAATATACATCAGGCTTTTTTTTAAACATTTTTCTTGTATATGACTTACAAGGTTTAGCAGTTTTCTCCCTAGCTTAATAGATTCCATGAAAATAGTGAAGCAGCGGTTGGAAAGAGTGATTCTCCGTTTGATATCTGCGGTGGTGATATAGACAAGGTCCTTTGCTACCTCAAAATTGTACTGTAACGTTCTGTCTATGTCGCCAATGTTGACTGTCCTTTTTGATAACAGCATATATTTTGTTTTGTCCTCGTTAACCGCTAAATCCATTTTGTTCGCCGCTTCTGTTTCAATACTCATGAACGAACAACTGGCAGCCTGCTGCATTCTTCCAATTATGTCAATGTGGTCAGCTTACTCAAGTAGTTGTATAGTTGTACAGTTTGAAAGATAAAACGACTGATGTTAGCTTAAGCATTTTGTACAATCTTTTCAAGTAAGATGTTAAACAAATCACGAAAGCGCATCGCCTTGTCGTAGCCGTTTTCTGACGTTAAAAGCATTATCGATATTGTTATCGACCTTGATGGTGCAGCGTGCATTCTGCACCGTCATCTGCCGTATTGTGAATATCTGATCTATGGTCGATTTTCCTGGCATAAAACCACATTCATAAGGACCAATTAGATCGTTGCCAAAAAGATTAAGACGTTCAAATAATATGGAAGATAGGGTTATATGCATTGTTGAGACTGATGCCTGTGTGTTTGCCGCAATTAAAATGGTTTCCTTTTTAGAGTTCCGTACCAGAAGGATAGAAAATCATTTTCCTAAGCAATCCGAATATGTAAACAAAGTATTAACTCGAAAAATTTGAAAAAAAAGGGTTTATAAAGTCATGACAAGGTAACGCGAATATAAGGTCTCACGGCTGAAAAAAAAATATTGGAAGACGTATGGTTACAAATCTTACCAAAACAAAATTTAAATCTCCTGCCCATATCTTACTCCCACTTCATCTGATTTTGATCATTTTCAAGAGGATAACTACCTATGTATAAGTCTGTTTAAATATTATATAAGTTAGGCGGCCAATAATTTGAATTCAAATATTTATAACCTGCCCCTCACATATTACTAGGAATCCATCCGTTTGTACCACTTTTTTTTAACGAAACTATGTACCCAGGACAAATATAAAAAAAAAATGTCGTCAAAATTTGCTCAGCTGTTCTTCGTTCGGCGAAATTAGTCTCCAAAAAAAAATAATGTCCAAAAATGGAGTATTCTTTCATAATGAAATAAAGGCCCATTTTGTTTGCGTAAAATGCATTAAGGTAATGAAAAAGGCACAAATAATAAGTGAAAAATGTCCCAAAACACTAATTTGGCTGATTTTTCTTTTTATTCTAGAAAAGTTAGAAAAATATGTGAAATGAAGTAGTGGAACCCAGAACGTTTGGGGTAAAATTATATTTATTTTGTTTGGACTTTATTTCATAATGAAATAACACTCAATTTAAGAAAATGAAATAAAACTCCAACAAATTAAACGACACCCCAATTTTAAGGAACTAATTCTTGTTGTTGTTTCCATATAAATTGTTGAGCTACCTTATTTTATTTTTAGGCCCAATTTCGTTGAGTCGCGGTTCTTGAGCGAATTGTGTGAGAACAAGTAGATAGGTAGACATGAAACATGATCTTATCCTTACAAATGCGATTAAAGACACTAATTTTCTCTGGACTAGCGGGAAAGCTAATTAGGACACTGTTTTGTCGAGGCCCGGATATGGTCGGATGAAAGTATGCCCGATGAATGCAACTTCATCATCGATGGCCGGATTCTCAAAAAAGGAAACCCTCTGAATTACACCAACTATAGAGGTAGTTGCCTCCTCAACATCGTGTATAAGGTCCTTTCTGCCATATTATGTGAACGCCTTAAACCTTTTGTCACCAATCTGATTAGTCTGTATCATTTTGGTTTTAGGCCAGGAAAGTCCACTATGGATCAGATGTATTCACATTGCGGCAGACCTTGGAAAAATCCCAGGAACATCCTAATCGATACTCATGGTCATGATAGCGTCTATAGAGATCAGCTAAACAGATCTATATCTAGTTTTGACATCTTTGTCAAACTTGTCCGTCTGTGCAGGATGAGCGAATGGACATCAAGATTTTTGAAACATCTTTTTGTAAAACAAATCGTTCCACTAACGACTCAGATACGACTCTAAACCAAATGGTTGTGTTCCATACCAGTATGGTATAAACTGAACACTAATGGATTCAACATGGTGTCTGTCTGTCCATGTTTTTGTCACACTCTTCCAATTTTGAACTATTTGACCGATTTTCCAAGGAGTCGAAATATACAAGAAATATTTTTTTTGGATAAAATTGTTTATACAAAAAAAGCTCAAAAACCAAGGCATAGGCGATATGTCGATGTGTCACATATTATCTTATCTTTTCTTAACTCATCTCATCTCATCTTATCTTATCTTATATACGTACATACATACTGCATGCATATATGTAAATCTGAAGCTGAAAATACCAAATATCCCTCCACTTCTAGTTATGGTGCTAGAGGTTTGCTTAAACTTAAACCGCTTATACTGCTGCTGAATAGCATTGAGGTAAGGTATAACTGTCGTACGAGGCGACTAAAATCCATTGAGAGGAAGTAACCTGCTATGCGCAATGCTGTTCGGGACCACGTCAGTGGCAGGACCTCCCTAGGCAGTGAGGTCATAATTAAAAGGCGAAACTGAAGGTGAAATCCATGTGCGTCTGTTATACAATGTGTGGCACTCTGGTTGGCGTCTTTTTATTGGCTCTGTGAAATAGTCGTGGTTTGATTTCCGAGCCCAGATGGACCGGTACTACAAACGGTATAGCATAAATTAATGAGTGACGTATGCTTAAAAAGTCAATCAATAAAATAATTTGCATATCTTTGCGCCAGAGCACTTCGAAATCAAATCTTCATAGAATTTTTCATAAAACGATTTTTTTTAAATTTTGTATTAGCAACCCTTTCTAAATTTACTAAAGGTACATTTGCACCTAACTTCCCATCTACAACCGCTTCTAAACTAGAAGCCAAATTACGACTACAGATGCACGAAATTACAACACATAAATTTATTTGTAACGGTACTTAATTCAATATATACATTTCTCAGCTTAGAGTGTCTAAATTAAGTCATAAGTAACAATTCTATAAAAAAAATATTGAAAGTATTAGATCGATTATTAATCCAAAAGTTTTTTTTTTAAAAAAAAAAAAAACAAGGTCAAATGTTAAAATTTTATTAAAAATTCTATGAAAAGTTGATATTGAGGACCTCTGGTGCATAAAAATACAAACTTCCTCCATAAACCTCTCAAAATTTGGCCGTTTGAAGTGGAATCATCCTCGAGTCGTTTTCGAGAAAACCGATTTCTTTCAGATGAAAATGAATGAAGTTTGAAAAGAATCCGTCGAGCCGTTGAATCAGTCAGCGGACAAACAGGCAGGCAGACAAACACTTGGTTTCAATATCAACGACGTATTAATCTACAGATCAAAAAGTTTGCATATTTGAATTCAGCGTACAAATTTACTTCGAAAACTTTGGACATACTCGTAAAGTGAGTAAAACAGTGCTATTAGGTTTACATATATGCACGAGTATATACGAGTATGTTCACACACTTATGTGCATGCCGCACTCGAGTAAAGCAGAAAATTTTGACTGTCACCTGCTCTGTTCACTGTGGTGTTGAAAGTATGGAGATATCTCGATTTTATTTTTAACAAGTAAGCCAATCTTAAGTGGTTTAACCGGAAAAACCAAACCGGGGTCGTATTGTTCCAGAAAAAAAAAATAAGTTAGTAATTTTAGCCCTTTAACAATAATTTATGGTCTGAGCGATTTATTGTTTTATAACTTATAAAATACAGTGCACTGTCAATTTTTGCAACTACTGAAAATATGACCCTGTTGCAAAAATCGAAAAGTTACACAAATCGAACAGAAAATTAAAATACTTTGTTGTAAAAATAAAATTACATACGAGTAAGTACATTTAAGAATTTTATTACTATTAGAAAAAAAAAGTATAATTATTTTCATGAAAAGAATTCATTTATGTCAAAACTTATATGCAGGTAAATAAATAAGTATTTATATACGGGTTAAGTTCTAAAAATAAAATTGGAAATTTTGGTTTGCAGTTGTTTTGCCGAAGATCGCTTGGAAACAGTCTTATCATGCATTTTCTGAAGTTGCAACATTTCAACAATGTTGAGGTCCCCTCTAAAAGCATGTGATGAAACATTTTATTGCGTCTTCTAATTTTACTTCGGGCTGTATACCAATAATATCTATTTCCACACTTTCAACAGTAACTACCTCTGGAGTGAAATTGGTTTTTAACCATTCTTCAAAGAGCACTGAAGTCATCCAAGCATTTTTGTTGGCCTTGTAGATTACTGGCTCTTCGATTTTTCCCTTTTCCGATCAGAACTGGCATTAGTTTATGTTCACCGGTTGCGTTTGAACATGCCATAAATGTTATTCTTTCCTCAGATATCTTCCTTCCAGGTGCAGACATTTCCTTAAAATGAAATAATGTTTTGTCTGAAAAGAGTTTCCAGAACAATCCAGATTTGTCCACATTATAAATTTGCTTCGGACATACATATGTACATTTATTTCAGCAACTTTTTTCTCAAAATCCTTCAAAAAGGCCCTTATGAGCTCAGAGGCATTGCAAACTTTCTGTCCTCAAATTTTTAAGAATCGTACCTCATCTCTTCTTGAATTTCAAAATCCAACCAAACAAGCAGCTTGAAGTTCTTCCAGTTTTTCTTGTATGCTGTTATGCAATTCTTTTGCCTTTGTACACAAAATATCCCCAGAAACGAGAATATGAGCGGCCCTTTTTCGCATTAGCCATTTATGCAGTGATTTTCTCATTTTCGGAAATTGTTTTTTCCATTGTCAGGTCCACAAACCGATTGTCTAAGTAAATTTTGTTTAAAACTTCCTCTTTTTGCTTGATTCTGCATACCGTAAATTTGTTTGCATTATATCTACTGCTCACAAATTAGTTGTATTGAAGAGCCTAATGACAGTTTTTTCAAAATTTCACTTTTTTTCTTTTAGAGTAAACCTTTTTCCCTCTGACCTAGGATTATTCACGGCTTGCGATATTTCCACTAAAATTTCCACTGCAACTGCGCCTACAACACTTTCTGCTCGAATGATCATTTCCTTTTCCAACCCCGAAATAAAAATTTATGTAGGTCCATATTTTTATGAAGAACTATGTATTTTCCGAATGCAGAACTTGTATATGTATGTGTTACCGGTAAAGTGAGAAATGCCGGTAATCTGCAGATTGACTAGGTATTCTGCAGATTACTTAGTTTGGCCAGTTAAAGTGCGAAATATTACGCCGTTTTCGCACTTTACCTAAGAAATCTACAGATTCTGCAGATTACCGACTGAGAGATCGTTAAAGTGCGAAATCTGTTTTAAAATTTGTTTTATGTGAGAATGAAACAGAATTGTACAATCTTTTGAAGTTGTAGAAAATTATTTATTAATTAACTTGAAAGAGTATGTACTATTAGCAAAGAACAAACAATTATTTATTGGTGCAATCTAAAGACTATCTATCCAGTATACATTTTTAAATGAACAGTTCACAATATTCTATCATATATTAAAGATAATATTTAAACAAGAAGACGATGGGCCCTTGTACCTACTGTTCTTCTTTCCACCGATTCAATTAAAATTTCGCATTTTACCGGGCTGATGATCGTTAGAGTGCACATTACCTAGGTAATGTGCGAAAAGAATTTTCGCACTTTAACTGACCAAAACAGGTAATCTGCAGATTACCTAGTTAATCTACCTAGTTAATCTGCAAATCACTGCTCACTTAGACCAACAAATTCGGGTCCATTGTGCCCAATCGTTTAACCCTGGAAACGTTAAAAAAGTCCTCTGTTAGAACCACCCAGATAATGATATAAATCTTAGGAGGTCCGGAAGTCCTCCAAATCCGAGAAAAGTAACTTCCGAGAGTCCTCATTCTTGTGACGGATAGGGCAGGACAATCACACAGCAGGTGACGAACTGATTCAATTTCTTTTTCGTCCCTGCAGCTTCTACAGTAGTCGTTATGTAGCACACCGAGTCGCTCCGAGTGAACTCCAATGGCACAATGACCAGTAATTATTCCAGAAACGACCCGTGTATTATAACGACTAAGTTTCACTAGAGAGGTTGATCTCTTCTTGCTAAAGGCCGGCCATAGCGCCCTGGCCGTTGCGCATGTTTCCAGATGAATCCATCGGCTGTTTGCTCTATCGATAGTTTCGTCTTCTATTTTCTTTCGTACGGAACTGATTGGGGTTACTACAAAAGGGAGGGCCCGCGATAAGTGCAGCGCCGACCCTTTCCTAGCAAGCTCATCAGCCCTTTCATTTCCTTCGATATCCATATGCCCTGGAACCCAGCAGAGGGTCACCGCATTGGCTTTGGATATTCCATTTAAGGCCTATTTGCGGGTTCTCACAAGCCTTGATCTAATTACAGCAGAGTCCAGAGCCTTAATGGCTGCCTGGCTGTCTATATAGTTATCGTTTTACCAACGATATTACTCTCGCGTATAATTTCCGCAGCCTGTATGATGGCTGTGATTTCGGCCTGAAAGACGCTGCAGGGCCTCACAATAAACTCCGGCTCCCGTGCCAAAGTCCATCTTAGAACCGTCGGTATAGAACGCCAGTTTCTTTTTCCTCATGGTTCTCAGGTTCCTGGAGCGCGTTCTGTCAGGAATTCTTATGTTGAATCTCCTTTCAAATGCTAGCGTAGGGGTCATGAAATCAGTTTTCGCCGATCTGCTACTAGTTCCCCATCGGGATAAAATGGAGGCATGGCCGTAAAAGGCTCAATGACCACAATCGGCCTTCTTTCAGTCTTACAGCAGTTTTAGCCGCTAGACTGCTACAGTATATATCAAGCGGAATGAAACTGAGCATGGTTTCCATTGCCGCTGTAGGTGTTGTTCTTATTGACCCCATGACTCCGATTTTGGTGAGGTTTGAAAGCTGATATTGCTTCTCAAGAGCCATCCACCAAACTAGTGAACCCTACGTGGGTCTTACGACCGCTGTGTATATCCAGTACACCACAGCTGGTTTGAAGCCCCACGTGTTGCTGAATGCCTTTTAGCAAGAATAGAAAGCTAAGCTAGCTTTTTTGATGCGTTCGGCAGTGTTATCCTTCCAGTTCAGTTTGGAATCTAAAATTACGCCCTGGTATCGAGCTGAACTTGAGATACTTAGTTCAGTACCACCGATGTTTGGGGGTCTAAAGGTAGGAATTGATCTCTTCTTAGTGAAAAGAACTACCTCCGTCTTTGAGGGGTTCACTCCCAGCCCTTTGCTGCTGACCCAATCATTCACTAGTTGTAGTGCAAGATTTAGTCTTTCGCTTAGGAATGGAGGGAATTTTCCCGAAACCAGGATAACCACATCGTCGGCATAGGCCGTCGCTTTGAAGCCGTTTTCCTTCAGTATCACCAAGATCTCATCCACTACGAGGAGCCATAATCAAGGAGATAGAACTCCGCCTTGGGGGGTTCCTCTGCAGACGCTTCTCCGGATGGTTTCATCTCCTAGCATTGAAAATATAACCCTCGATTGAAGCATCTGTGCAATCCAATTGCAGAGACCCATGTTTAAATGAGCTCTGCGTAGGCTGTCCAGGATCGCGTCAGTGTTTACGTTGTTAAAAGCCCCTTCAATGTGTAGCGCAGTATCTGTGTAGCGCAGTATCTACCGATCTGCCGCAGATGTATGCGTGTTGTGATTTAGATAGGTAATTATCGCCAATCACGTTTCTTATGTATACATCTATTAAACGTTCCAGTGTTTTTAGCATAAAAGACGACAGACTGAGAGGTCTCAGGTCTTTTGCGTTTGTGTGGCTCGCTTTCCCCGCTTTGGGAATAAATACGACGCGCTCCTCCCGCCATGCTTTAGGAACATATCCTAGCTTAAAGCATCCTGTGAAAATGCGCTTGAGCCATGGAATGGCAATATCCACTGACTCTTGCAGCATCACAGGTCGAATGTTATCCATTCCTGGTGCCTTATATGGAGCAAATGATTTAATTGCCCAGGCTATCTTGTCATCATCTATTATATTCCTCACGTCTTCCCCGCTTATTCCCGGTGTCTTCTCTGGAGTGGGTAGATTGTCTTCGGAGATCGATGTACATCCGGGAAAGTGAGTATTCAATAGTATATCCAGCGTTTCCTCTTGTGACTCTGCCCAGGTACCATCACCCTTCCCAATATTGGATGCCGGCGTTGGTGTCTTGGCCAGAATCTTCCGCAAGCGGGACGCTGCGTTTGTTGACTATATAGATGCGCAAAAGGACCACCAGGAGTTCTTCTTTGCGAACCTAATCTCTTTCTTGGGCAACGTTACGCTTTCTTTATAGGTGGACCACTCAACGACCCCCTCTTTTGCGAGGTTCCATCCTACTCCTGAAATGCGAATGAGTTCCGCTATTTTATCGCTCCACCATGGTGGACGCTTTTTACCGCTATGCCTACTAATCGGACAGGATTTCGCGAAAGATTTCGCGAAAGATTGCGTTAGATGCTTCGGTCAGTGCATCGACTGCATTGTCAACCGGTAACATATGCACTTGTTTTGAATTTCTCCATAAAGGAAAGACAAAAAACCAACAACCGTAAAAGTTTTGTTGCATTCAAAACAATAAAAAAAAAAATTCTAGACGAATTCTAGCAAAAGTTTGCACTTATCTGCAACATTGCATAGTAAAGCGTACACACAAATATTTTGTGTCTTACAATTTCAAAATTGCGAAAATCGAGCTTTTTTGGATTTGTTATAAACATCGAAAAAAGTAAAGGCTCAACAATAATCAACATTGGGAAACGTAAGCTAATGTCATAACTGAACGAAATGCTTCCCTATGTCCAGTCAATTCCAACCGATGACCGTAATACTTTTGCCTGCATACCTATCTGTCAAATAATCTACAAATTATATGCCCGTTCCTTTTGAAACATCATCCCATGCCCTTTCCTTTTTCATTTTATTAAAATAAAAGGCATCCGACATTTTTTTTGGAAAATATCCATAACAAACATGACAGGTGTCAGATTTACATACGCAATGAGCGACTGAGACAGCTCTCTCTTATGTTCGCTCATGTTTGGAAAAGTAATCGTACATTTAATGAATCGACGAAAATATCGAGAGTGCACTGTATTTAACACTAATAAAACTACAGGTCGACATCGATCTATGGTCTTTCCGTCTGAAAATTTCAGGTTGAATTTGGACTCATCTGAGAATATGATCTTTTGCCAATCATCTCGGGTCCAATTCTGCCGTTCACGTGCCCATTCTAGGCGTTTTATTTATCCTAGGCGTACGGTTTTTTTTTTGCCGTCCGTATTTGAACTGTTGTCACAGAAATGTGTATCTCTTCTTACTAGTGGTGCAATAATGAACCGGTGCGGTATGGTAGTAGATTTTAAGAGTAGTGCATATTTTACGACTGCTTCCACTTTTTCGCTCTAAAACACCACTTTCTTGGTATTTTTTTAAAAATCGTTTTATAGTCGCCTGGTTGAATACTTATCGACGAGATCTTTCTTATTTTTACATGTTAGTGTATGTCTGATACGAACAAAAACATTTTTTTGGTACAACTTTATCTTACTAGACAGTGAGTGTTGCGTTACGTAGTCTATTCACCGTAATAACCAAATAGATTTTTTAGCTTACGCTTACTGTAGACCTTAACCATTGATTGATTACTTCAGCCTAAAACAAACTTCATCTTATTTTTTATTTGTAGAGTTAAAACACACAAAGAAATTTAGACTTATATATAGCATACATTTATGCTGAAACTAAAAAAGCTTTTAAATTTAAATCAACTAGTACAGCGGCCCACTAGTTCCTACAGTTTTGAAAGCTTAGTAAGAAAATGTCCATCTTGACCCAAAATTATCGCCCAATGATAATTCAACGAATTAAATTACCAATGATAATTCACAAAATTAAAAAAAATAAATAGGAATGAATACCTACTTGGTCCTTTCTTTATATAGTGCATAATCTATAATTTATAAAAAAAAAATCTAATCCGCAAATATTAGCGATAAATTGCAGTCTAAAAATCATATATTTAATGAAACTGCGTTATTAAAAGCAGGATAAAATAGCGAACGAAATAAAAGAAAAATGCCTTTAACAGTCCAAGAGTCTTTTAAAAATAGAATAAACAACGAATCAAACATAAATACTCATAATTCTTTTTCTATGTATTACTTCTACATAGGAATGCACTTGGGCAAGTTGCGTCGTTATCATTTCTGCCATTTCTTAAGTTTTCATGACCAAGTGGATATAACGAGTTTGCTACGATATTCGCATTTTACAAAGAAGACACAGTAACTATTTGCACCGCATCTTCGTGACAACGTACCAAATGCAACTATAGCTCAACATAATCTTATAAAAGGGCTTCGAACTTTGCTCCTTGTATCATTTTCCTTCTAGATCTAGTGGTGCGCAGTTAATAAGAAACTAGTTAAGAATTAAAAAATACTATTACTATTAAAATATAAATAGAAACAATCTTCAAAGGTGAGACAATTTTAAAGTATATTTAATTACTTGCCCTTTCAAAGTGAATATGTAATTTCATACCCTAATAGAAAGCATACCCAGCTAATTGTAATAGAATATTTCGTTGCAATAAGTCAACTTATGTATGCATTATGTACAATGAAGCTTTCGAGTAATTTTATAATTTGCGCCAATGAATATATACGTTTTGTTCAATATAATGTAATTTTGCATCTATGTACATTTCGTGCAAAGGCGATTTGCTAGAAGCAAAGATCTTGACCTCGACAATACGTGAGCTTGGGGAACCTGTTCATTGCATCTGCGATGCCAATATTCCAGAAAAAAAAAACAACACGCACAAAGAGTCTGGATAAAGGAGATTACCGGTTTTTAAACAGCATCTTCGTTCTATATTATGTGTATACCTACATTGGAAAGCATATTCCCTTAATTTTTGTTGGCATATCTTATTTTGTATTGCATTTGTTAGTTAGTCTGAGTGAATTGTGTTAAATAAATAAATAGTTGCGCACAATTTGTCTGTTGCATACTGATAAACATATTTATCTTTTTTTTTCGCAGATGTTATTAATTACTTGTCTGGGCTTCTTGGCTATTACAAATGCCCTTCCTGCACAGCAAATCTTAGGTCCTGCTGCAACGTTAACTGCAGTTCCTGCAACAAATCACATTTTGATACTTACGCCACAGGCCCAAGTTCAACTTGAGCCATCACTGAACTTTCCTCAGCCATTAGTTCAGCATTTGGGACCAGTAGCACGAATTGATAGTCCAACCGACCAAACCGTTGTATACTATCCTAATGAGAACTTGGTCGATGCTTTTCCCAAATCCGTTTTAAAACCAAAACAATTAGAAAATGCCAACATTACTAATATAGTAAACCAATTTGTATCTGCTGGACAAACTGCACAAGCTCAATTAGAAGCATTCCAACAACAATTGTCACAAGGGCTTGAAAGCCTCATTCAGCCAGTTGGTGGACAGAAAATTGAAGCTGAGTTAGAGGCACTGAAACCAGAATTAGCTTCCGATCAACTTGTGGAAACTTCTCGCCAAGATGGTGGACGTTTTTATAGTCTTCACAATGTCCCCCAATTTTACAGCAATTTTGAAGTCATTCACACCCCCGTAAATCCATTGTTCACTGTGCAACCATATCAAGCAATCCGTGCAAGAAGTATTGCACATCCCGAAGAAAAAATTCTTTTGAATGCCCCTCAGACATCGGCAGAAAATGTAAACTTGGCCAAAATTGCTGTTCAGGGTGAAAATTATGAAGCTCAGCCTAAGCTCCAGGAGAGCGGTAAGTGACATACCTACTTTATCAATTTATTATGATTTAAAGCGAAGTAACAACTTTAACTTTACTGTTTCTATTTTAATTTTCTAAAATAAAGTTAATCAAGCAAGAAGTGCAGATTACCTGGAAGTTCCCGCCGTGCAACCACTCCCAGAATCTACAGATCTTAAGAGCAATAAAACTCAAAAGGAGAATGAACAATTGCCAGGCAATTCACAATTTGGCAAGTACTTAGGCTCCTTGGAGAGTAGTGCTTCTTTACAAGAAATTCAACCGGAATCAAACAAAAAAGAAGGTAAGCTGAATAAAGAAAATTTCAATTTAATGAAAAACATAATTATCATGTTAACGTTACTAATTTGAAACTGAAAATCTTGAATCCATTCAAACAAATATTTCTATATAATATAGTTATGATATATATACATACAAATTTGCACAACCAAGAAATTAATAAATCGAAGTAATGTAAAAAAAATCAATTAGTATATTAAGAAATTTCTATATGAAACTTGAATTGATGCTACGCACATCTCACTCCCATGGACACTAAAAACAGAATCATCAGAATTGATTTATCCTATTTACTTCATAAAGGGTAAGAATGCCTAAGAATCAACCAAATTATGTTTATAAATTCACTTTTAAGATGTAAGCAATCGATTTTTTGTCCAAAATGTTGCTGTTGTATTTACAAAATGTAGCCCCTGGTTACGAGAAAATGGTTTATGAAATCGAGGTCTATGAAGAAATATGATAAATAGGATAGAACGTAGTGGTGTCGCGTCCTGGGGGGAATAGGCGTGGTATCAGCCATAGTTGTTTAAAGAACGGCCTAATGCACGACTATGCCAACATTTGTTTAAAGGATCTCATCCAATAACGTTCAAACTAGCACACATTTTTCTATACAATTAATATGCGTTTCAAATTTATTTGTTGTTTCTCTATGAACAGTTTAAGAGCGCGGGCACATGAAGTGCCATCGAACATGCATTAACCCCTGTTTTCATTGGTAAACAAAAAAATGCAAATTAGCAACATGTTGATATCTCAAAATGTTCATGGAGAAAAAACAAATAAATTCAAAGCACGGCGTTAAGTTTCAAATAAATTTATAATCCTACTTGTCTTATCTCTTTCCAGCTGAAAATATCCGCCTGAAGGAACAGGGACAAGGTAGTGAATTAGTCAGCTTTGCTGAGGCGCTTCCTGCCGGACTCGCAATTAGCGGTGAAGGAGGACTATCACAGGCCAAACCCGTTGGGTCAGCTATTGTTGGAAAGGATGGTGTTGCATATTCAGCACCATCTGGAACAGCTATTGCCGGATCCAGTAATAACGAACAGAGCTCAAAATCTTCTTAATTTGCCACCACGACTAAATGCATTTTCAACAAATTCTTTTGTCTTTCAAATAACAATACTTTCAATATCATCACTAACCAATATGACCAATCCTTTGTCATCAACGTATCATCATCATTATCATCATCAACATAAAAAAAGACATGTGGAGAAGGAAAACAAATAAAAAAGTCCAATCACATTTGCTAAGTTAGGTTTTTTTATTTTACTTTTTTTCTGGATAAGTAGCAATCACTTGTAGCTTTCACTAAACAACTACCGACTACAAGTTAAATAAATGCAATCTCTTCGTATTACCCCACTCATGCTTTTACGTTGAGCGAATGTGCGAAAAGAGGTGCTAATTCAGAAGTCTTGTATGTACACGAGCAGTTATAAGAAAAGTTTTGACAGTAGCACTTGTTTAGTTTAAGTACTCGCGCACCGTATCATCGGACGGGGTTCAGTTATATTTTCAAATGTATTCGCCTAATAGCCCCAAACGTTTTTTAAAGTACTTCATAGTACACATACTTGCTTACTTGTTGTGTTGCCATAATATTTGTTTAGTCACTTCTTTTAAGAACGTTGCGAGAAGTGTATCCTCCCTTAAAACAACTACAGTGCAGAATAATTATGAAAGCTACTCAAATAATAGTTCAGTAAAAATATACGGAGAAGGAGTTGAGTCAAAACTTCCACCTTTCTTGGAGAATTTTGTGCAAAGGATTCAATCTTTCTTTTCGGTCTACCAGCAACCGTTACCCGCACAGGCGCTAAATGCAAATGGTAGCACCTTGACTTCGATTGCCACCACCACTTCAAGTACTACTATGAGTACAATTGCCACTACAAAAGCAGCCATAAAGGATTCAAATTCATCTCTGAATATGATGGGAGACCATGACCAGGATTATAATGAGTTGATTTCTATCGGAGACGACAACGGATTTATAACAGTTGGGGAATCGGATGAAAATGATATTGATGACACTTTTAAGTCACCGATAAAGAGAATTAAAAAAAAAACTTGAATAAATACAACATACCAAATAATGTGCTAATAAATATTGACTCAGAAAAAGTTATATTTTAAATACATACTTTCAGCTTCAATTCGCATTAAAATAAAGGGCACGACTCGGTCGTACGTACTTGCTCCACATGTGCTATTCATTTGTAAATTGTTCAGATTTTAAATTTAGTTCATCGGTTTAGGCTGCCTGAAGTACAAACAGACAGAATCAAGATTGATCAAAATTTCGAAATCGAAAATTTTTACGAAAACAATACTTGACCTGTAGGAGCAAGTAAAAGTTAATTATTCTAATGTTATGTTTGTTTGAGAAAGTTAATGTTGAAATTGGGCGTATTCGGATGTGATATGCATACGAATAGACGTAGAAGATAGAAACCAAAGTTCCATATACATATGTATATCCATATTATCAACACCAATTTCGTAGGTTCTTAATTTGTGTTACTGGAATAGAAAACCAAGATGCACTGTATTTCACCCCAACAACTTAGGCGTTGCCATCCTATTTATGTACGCAATGTAAGGCAAGTCACATTTGCTTCCCATTAATTTTGTTAACCCTAATTTTGCTTCCTCATTAATCTGGAGAATGAGAGAAGGGTTTAGATTATCTGAATGCTTACGAATTATCTTCGATTTTAAAAAAAAAAAATAGGCTTGATTTTTAATTTTAGGTCAAAACAAACACCTTTAATTCCGTACCCTCCTGTCTGTTTCTCCTCACACACTTTATTCAAGAACCACTAAACAGATTTGATACAATTTGATGTGGTCTTAAGTATGTGCAAGCAGTTGCGTCTGTGTGTTATTAAAATCGCATGAAATGCTGGAATGATGTGCGAGGCAGGGTTTCAAAAACTTTTAAATCGTCATTTTGCAGCCGACTTACACAAGAACCTTTGAATGGACTTCGATGAAATTTGGTCACATACCAGTAGTTTCGTTTGGATATCAGCAAGATCTTATGGAGTGCGGGTAAGATATCGCGGGGGGTTTCAAGAATCTTCTAGTCATGTTAGCAATGTCATTTAACAAATTTGAAAACATTACGGCCCTCCAACATTCTATAATGAAATAATTAAAAATTTTAGATATCTAGCTTAAACGTTTAAAAAGTTACAAGTTTGTGACAATTGGCAGACATACACAACCCGTAAGTGCCCTACAAAACAAAGAAATTGATTTAAATTGTTTTCTTAATAACGGGTATTCAAAAAAAGCCGTAAATTTTCGACTTAGATTGAAAATTCTATTATAATTTCGCCTCGAATTGTGTCCTCACAGTCCCCAGATATGTGTGAGGAAAATCCGTCCAGTCGCTCATGCTGCAGTCGGCTGTACGTACGGACAAACGATATTGAGAGTCCCACTTTTTTGAGTTTCTGTATAATATATGTAAATACCAAGTTTCATGCAAATCTCGAAATCGAAAATTTTCGAATATTTGCCCTTCTTACTTATTTTACTTTAGATGAAGCTACAGTCTGAGGTAGACCTCAACCTCAAACCTACAAGCCTGTCCAGCCAGTTAAATCGTTAGTTAGCCTACAGTTTTGCAGACGAAGTGGTTTGAGATATTTTTCTACTTGTGTGAGCTGCGACGTCCCTCTGGATGGTCTTGAAGATAGAGTCTTAGACCAGGACATTAACGTCCATTCGCTATACATATTCTAGTCAACTTAGGCAAAGTGTTCGAACCCTTTTTCGCTGCACAACCGGTATAGTTCTCCTCCATATCACGTCGATGCAAAAGGGACCAAAAATCACACAAAGAATTTTCTTTCTAAAACAGCCAAGGGTGTTCTTTAACTTGTCAGCTTCAGGATAATGCAGAAGAATGATGTATAACTCAAATGAATCAGGGATGAATTTACTATCCGAATAGGCATTATTGAGTTATATCTGTATAATTACGTAATTTTAACCCCCTTCCTTCCACTTAGGACTCGAATTTCGGAAAATCCCTTTTTATTTTGCATCTACAGACGATAAGGAACTTTGCTCCTGAATCGAACGTTAGCATATAAAGAGGAAGACCGCGTGTAGAATAAATGACGAAGCTAAACAAATGTAACTGGTGGCTTAGCCTGTTCTGCTGATGAACAGAGCTAATTGACAGTTGATAAACGTCAGAAGCTGCCTTGTGGTGTCAATGGCGAGGGGCCATTTTCTTTCTTTTCCGCTCCCTTTCTTTGCTCAGACGAGGACGCCAGCAGAATCGACTAAGCCGCCACCAAAAGGTATAGATTTCTATATATATATATCTATTTGTAACTAACTAACGAAGACCTTTAGAAAATAAACCCTATCAACCAAAGGTATTGTTTATTTCCGACGAAAGTCGGTGGAAAATCCTCGACATCTTTATTTTCTTTTGACTGTCGTAGGCAGCAACATCTAGTCTCGCAGCCAGCGAGTAATTTGCCATCTCGCAACCAGCGAGAAATTTGTCGTCGCAGACAGAGAAATATTGCCAGTTTCTTTACGAAGAAATACGGTAGCAGCCAGCCACATTTTGTCTCGCAGCCAGCGAGGAATTTGCCAGCAGGAGCCAGTTTCTATGGAAGAAACAACGTCGCAGCCAGCGAGTAATTTGCCGTCTCGGAGCCAGTGAGAAATTTGCCGTCGCAGCCAGCGAAATATTGCCAGTTTCTTTAAGATGAAACACGGTAGCAGCCAGCCACATTTTGTCTCGCAGCCAGCGAGAAATTTGCCAGCAGGAGCCAGTTTCTATGGAAGAAACAACGTCGCAGCCAGCGACATTCAGTCTCGCAGCCAGCGAGTAATTTGCCGTCTCGCAGCCAGCGAGCATTTGCCGAGTATTCGTCCATCGTAGTCTGCGATAAATTGTCTCGCAGCCAGCGAGCATTCGGCGAGTATTTGTCCATGAAAACTGTATGACCTTCCTGAGTTTCGCGGGAAACCCGAAGAGTGGCCTATGTTCTGTACAGCGTTCATTGAGTTCACTAATATGCTGAATTATACGAAGGTGGAAAATAAGTTTCGGCTTCAAAGATGCATAAAGGCTAATAATATCGAGCAAGTAATGACCACTCTCGAATTTCACTTTGGACGTTCGGAATGC
Organism: Pocota personata; assembly: GCA_963082735.1. Classification (NCBI taxonomy): domain Eukaryota; kingdom Metazoa; phylum Arthropoda; class Insecta; order Diptera; family Syrphidae; genus Pocota; species Pocota personata. Next base: position 71,746,839 of record OY720431.1, read on the forward strand.
CTGGCACAGAGCCAATTAAAGAAGAGGATAAATTAGAGTTGCTAATATCATTTGCTACGAAGATACAGAACTTCATGATTTTTTTGTAAGCGAGCGACATGTTTCAACACATGGGAAATCCGATGCTACTGGACGAGCCAGCAGTACCGTTTGTCCATCCAGCCATATGCCACCATAAAATCGTTCAACAAGCCGTTTAGCCCGACTGGTTTGTGTTGCAAGAACAACTTCTTTGCCTCTGCCTGCCCATGGTAGAACTGAGGCGTGACCTAATCGAGGAAATATTCTACACGCGAACGAAAATTCGACCCCAGGAGTTGCTACAAACAACAGGTGCCGTTACTGCGAGGGAATCCAGCACGCAGTCACTGAATGTAGCAACTGTAGCAACTTAGACCCGCGTGCCAAGTGGGAATTCCTAAAAAAGAACAAGCTTTGTTTTGGCTGCCTGAAATTTGGTCACGGATTGCGGACATGCAGACGACGAAGTTCCTATGGTATCAAGAGCTGCAGCAAAAAACATCACCCAACACTTCATGAAGAAGATACTGAGAAGACATCTGCGTCAGAGACCAATAACGCCAAGCGAGCAGAAACCCAAAAGCCGTTGCTTAACTGCAACGAACGGAAAGCAAACCAGGTTATATTTCGCGTACTGCCAGTAAAGGTCTACAATGGTACTCGGGCAGTGCGAACATTTGCATTGTTCGATGAGGGGTCGTCTGTCACAATCATGAACTTGCAAAGCGATTATAGTTGAGTGGAAGACCAAACGAACTGAACTTAAAATAGTTTGGTAGTGAAACGCTACGAAAGAAGTCGTTTATTGTAGATGTCCAGATAAGGGCAGACCAGGTCGTTGCTGAAAAATTTCAAATGAATGGAGTGCAGACTGTTGGTGACCTGCACTTGCCTACCCAGTCTTTCGTCGACTCGGATCTGGAGTCACAAGGACATCCGGTAGTCTCGTTCATCCAATATAAATATGCGAGACCAGAAATTCTTATCGGACTGGACAACACCGAGTTAGGACCATAGAAATCTTCAATTGTAAGACAAATGGACCGATCGCAGCACGAACGAAACTTGACTGGGCCGGGTATGGGAGAACGCCGCCTGGACCGTCGGCTTCGAAGCAGTATGAAGCTGTGCTGTGTAGCAGCCGAGAACGAGATTTGTGGTTGGATCGCATGGTTGATGACTATTTTTGTATCGAGAACTTTGGGGTGAAGCCGAAGGAGAACTTAATTTGCCAGAAAGATAAGCGAGCCAACGGTGAAAAAAGGCGATCGATACCAGACCGGTTCATTGTGGAAGGAAGACAACCTTGAATTTCCAGACAGTTACCAACTCGCCAAGAGGAGGTTGCTCAGTCTTGAAACCAGGATGAGAAAGAATCCGGAATTTCCCGTAACGTACAAAGAAACTGTTGCCAGTTACTTCCAGAAAGCTGACGAATAAAGAGGCCGATCTACACACACCCAGGACCTGGTACCTTCCTCACTTCGGAGTAACAAACAACCAACAAGCGGAGGAAAGTTCGCTTGGTGTTCGATGCGGCTGCAGAGGTAAGTGGCTCTTCTCTAAAATCCTTCCTATTAAAGGGATCGGACGACTACGTGCCGTTAGTGGCAGTACTGTAAACTTTCGGATTGGACCTGTAGCTGCGACAGGAGACATAAAGCAAATGTTTCACCAAGTGCTGATCCAACCAGAAGACCAACACTCACAACATTTCCTATGGCGTGACGATAAGAAGCAACCGATCGAAGTTTGTGTGATGAAAGCCACGACGTTTGACTCCAGCTGCTCTCCTTGTTCTGCCAATTACGTCAAGAATATCAACGCTTCAAGGTTCGTAGACGATCGACCGAGAACCGCCAAAGCCATTATTAGCCACCACTACGTGGACGATTATGTCGACAGCTTCCAGAGTGTGTCAGAGGCCATCGAGGTAACCAAGTCCGTTATCTATATTCATCGGCAAGGCGGGTTTGAGCTGCGAAACTTCGTTTCAAACTCCAGAGAACTGATAAAGGAGATATCAGATCCCAAAGTAGCAGACGTTCGTTGACCAAACGGTCAACATGAACATCGAGCCAGAAGTGATGAACGAGAAGATCCTTGGAATATGTTGGGACAGCACAGAAGATGTCTTCGTATTTCGTCTCAATTTCGCACGCGTCAGCCAAGACATCATGGTCGAAGACAAGTGCCCGAGGAAGAGAGAATTTTTGAGTATCGCGATGTTAATCTTCGACCCCTTCGGGATGTTTGCAAACTTTATTCTCCCTCTAAAACTGCTGCTGCGGTCGAATTGGCGCTTTGGGGTGCAATGGGATGAGCCCATTCCTGCGGAATGTTTCATGTGGTGAAAGCAGTGGAAATCAGAGCTACCAAACCTGTCGCAGTTAAAGAAAGGCCGAAAATACCGTCCGGCATCGCCGACTACTGCTGCAATGAGGAGTTGCGCTCGAAGTTCACGCTAATGGTGAATCTGGTCAGCGAACCGCTCTTCGACGCGTCGAAATTTTCAAAGTTTTCAAAGCTACGGAGAACAATCGCTTTGATGCAGCGTTTTATAGCCGCTTACTGACGGAAATCGATCGAACAAGTTGAACAGTCCGCAGCCGAGCTCAACAGCGCGGAAAACCTGATATGCCATCAAATACAACGAGATACGTTTGCCGATGACCTCGCAAAACTATAGCGGAATTTGCCAGTCAGTAGGGATAGTAAAATTCTTAACCTGACACCCTATCTAGACGAATCCGGACTCCTACGTGTAAAGGGATGAATCGATGCTGCCATGACAGTGCCATTCGACGCCAGACGCCCTATCATCCTGCCGAAAAATCATCAAGTGACACAGTTAATTATGGACTGTTTTTACCATCGTCTTCGCCAGCAGAATGACGACACCGTCGTCAATGAAATTCGGCAGAAGTTTTGGGTGCCAGCCCTACGTCCTGCCGTGAAACGAGCGAGGAAGAACTGCCAGCTATGTTGTGTTCAAAATGCGAAGCCACTACGGCTGATGATGGGTCAATTGCCAGAGGATCGCCTAACTCCATTTGTGAGACCATTCACATACACCGGCCTGGACTATTTTGGACCCGTCGCTGTCACCATTGGGCGGCGCCAGGAGAAACGAACAACACGAAAAAGAGAATACTAAGCAAAAAGAAACTACTAAGATGTTAATTAAAATGAAACAGCCTACTAAAGTTATTAGTAAAATATACCAAGAACACAACAAACTTGTTAGACACAATGATAGCCAAATGCTTCAGGAATTACTTGATATGGTAGATAAACTAAACAAAAGACTTGAAGAACAAAACGACACAAATAATAAAATATTTTAAAAATTTGAATGTGCCACAATTTTTGCAAATGGCGTCTAAAGCTCCAATCCAAGCAAGCTGCAATTTACAAACAGCTTTCAAATGTAAATGGTCTTAATGCATTTATTAAGTTTTTAAGTCTGCAGCTCATTGAAGAGTTATTAGTTTTCTTAAATACCGACAAAATAGATATTTGCTTAATAACAGAAAGTCACCTAACCAGATCAACTAACTTAAACATATCCGGATATTGTTGCTATCATGCTATTCATCCAGCGTATAGGGCAAGAGGAGGATCTGCGTTACTCGTAAAAGACACAATCAAACATTACGAAGACTCAAAAATTGAGGAAGACAAAATGCGAGCTACAACCATAAATATATACGTATTAAACAAAATGAAAATTAAAGTATCTGCAATATACTACCCACTAAAACATAATATAAAAAAGACGGCTTAGATTTTTCCAAACATTGGGAAGTTACTTTATAGTCGGAGGTGACTTTAATGCCAAAAATATCTTTTGGGCTCAAGACCAATGAACACCAAAGGTAGAGAGCTATAATATACTCGTATATAAGTATTATATATTAGGACAAAAATACTGTAACACACATTTATTGCTAAAAAAAACTCAGGAGATAATTCAATAAAACTTTCAGGATTTATTCGTAGTTTACCTAAACATTAATTTTAATTGTTGGCAGCGCTTGTTAAATTGGTTTTTCCGTAAAACACCAAAATAGTTTGTCATAAAAAGTACCCATCCGCATAAAATGAGACAACAAAATTATAAACATTTTAAATCAGAAAAATAAATAATATAAACCCATTCAAAATAGTAGTCGTAGAGCAAAAAATTAATTCCAATCAAACACACCTGCACAACTGTCAGATACTAACTGTTCGAATGCTCAACCAGGTAGACTGTGTGTTTGCTAGGGCGCTCTGATAGACCTTATGACATTTACTATGAAAAGATTGAGGCCGCAATTCGTTTAACTTCGTATGTGTGCGTTGTTTCTACAAAATCTGTCAGGTCCAATGCGGCATCACTCAATTTGGTACCAAACTATTTATGAGGCCGAATGCGCATAGCAATAGTTTCCTTGTATAGGTTCCATTTGAAAAGTATTGGAATAATTTTTGGGGGCGCATATATTCTCACCGTTGTTAGCGACAAGAAATTGACAGCTACGGACATTACCCCTCCGTCAAACTGTGAAGAATTCAAAATTAATTGATCACCTCATTAATTTTTGTTTATTTTTTGGAGGGGCAGCTCTTTTCAAATTGTTATTGCATTTGACGGTGATTATTTGTGTTTACTTTTCGGAGGAGATGCAGCTCTCTTCAACTTCTTGTTGCTTTTGACGTTGATGACGACTTTCGGAGGGATTCACACATATTCACGGACCGAAGAGAACTGTCATTGGTTTTTTACGCATTTGTGGGGGCAGGGCCTTGCAAGTCGTTTGTCTCTCTATTATTTGTCTCTGGTTTTATTGTTGTTAAAATCGTACCTTTTATCTTCACACCGTGAACTCAAAGCTGGCAGCTAGGGAGATAATAAGTTTTAATTTGTTTGCTCGAAAAATGTATGTATGATAACTTCCATTTTGTCCGCATTGGGCATATACATATGTAGCTTTTTTATAGTCTGTTAAGATTGAATCGATTTCATTGAAATTGAGAATTTTGGAAAAAGCCTTAAAATGACATTTTTTTTCCAGACGCTACTTCTGATTGCGACATTTGCTTGTTCTATTGTCATTTCCAAAATAACGGCATTATGTTTGTGTCATAATCCCACCTCTCACAAACATCCGGGAGCAAAACTGCTATAAAAAAGCATCTCAATTACGGAAACGGCAATAATTTATAGGTGCTTTCCTTTTTGTGCAAGAATAAATTTATTATTCACAGAACCAGTGGCAGCGAAATGCTGTTCCAGGCAACATATGATTTGTTAGCCATCAAATTTTTTTGTATTCTGTTACTTTTTTTTTATAAATGGCAATTCATTGACAACATAATATTCCGTACCGAAATCGAAAAAAAAAACTATGCTATGTGTCTCGTTGGGTATCTCCTGCATCCTTAAATGGCTTATATCACTGAAACGCATGAGGTTGGGGTGACAGACCAGCACCGCACTATATTACAACTCCTCAGACAATTGAAAAATAATAATATATTTTTTAAATAAAGAAAACGATTTCAGTGTATCAACATAATATTAATTGTATTTTATTGGTGTTGCTTAAGTTTAGATATATTTTTAAAGCAAAATTTTGTTGTTTTTTTTTTTTTTTAATATTATACAAAAATCCTTAACTGTATTTTTAAATACTTAAAATAAATCAGATTTTTTTATGAATCACACATCTACACATAATTTTTAGCTAAGTATAAACATTGTTTGATCGAATGTTCTCTAGTTATTATTAAGTGCTCGCAATTGTTCCAACTCTTCCCTTTCTTTAATATTACGTAATAGTGGAACGGAATAATCGAAACTGTAGAAGAAACCACGGGGTTCACCTTTTTCTTCTTCTGATGGCACGTATTTGGGTTCAATGTGTTCATATTGAGTTTGAGATTCAGCTGGTGAATATTGCCCTTCCCTCTGGTAGTCACTGCTAAATGGATCTGGGTTCTGTCCATTTGCTTTTGCAAGTTCACCCCAAAGACGGAAGTGTTCTTCCTTGGCAGCGCTTACAGCTGGGGTGTCAGTAGCGGGATTCTTTTCTTCCGCTGGGCGATTGTCTTCCTGATGGAAACCACTGTGATCAGCATAGTAGTTTGCTATGAAATCCCGTCCTCTGGGGTTGACGTATTTGTATGTGCCTTTGACAACGCCATCAGGAGTTTTTTCTTCTGCTTTTCCTTGGTTCCAATCCTTGTAGCCATAAACATACTGACCCAAACCATCCTGTCCGTGATATTGATGTGCATTGTAATGTTCTTCGACATAATCGGAGGGATTATCTATTTTTCGTCCTTGATAAATGAAATCCCCCAGTTCATTTTTTAGCACTGGCAGTGGGTTTTCACCGGTCTTCGGAGCATACTCAATGTTTAAATTCGAAGACTGCAAAAACTGTTGCGCCTCCTCGGGGCTGATGTTAATCCGAAATATGTTTTCACAATACACGGTTGATACAACCTGAAATATACAAAGGCAAGTACATTAATAAATATTGTCTTGCAGCAGACTTTATTGAGTAGCGTATCGTATAATTAATATTCTTCGACTGTCTTAAATAGAGGAAAAACAAAAAAAAAATTTATCACCAAAAACACATTCATTAAATAAAAATATATTATTTCCAATTCTAAAGCTGTGTTGTTTAGTCATTAGAAACGCCGATCATTTGATAATTTTCAAGCTCACAATTCTACCGAAGGTAATTTGTTAGCGTTGTTCACTTCAGAATAAACAAATTAAAATATAAAATAAAACATCTTCTACGACTGAAAATTTCATCCTTAAGTTGTTAATTTTGTTAACGGAACTCAAATAAACACAGTATGAGTATGTATGCAAATTATAAATTTACCAGAAACAACACTGTTAGCACAATGGACCGCATCTTCAATTGGGTTTTAATTTACACCTCTAGCGAACTACACAATTTCCGTAACGATTAATTGATTTAACAATTATGAGGCGTAAGCAACAGACAGCACGACTCTCGACTCGGTAATAATGTTCCGGTTAGGAAAGAATATCTTCTTATATAGAACCTTAACTTAATGTGTAGAACATCTGAACATCTCTTCTGAAGATGTTCGCAGTTCATACTGCGAATGAAAATCTTGTTTATTACTCACACTTGATCGCTGTTTTGTGTTTTCCCACCAATTTGTCGCGAATTTAGAATTGTAGAATAATCAACAGGTAGACGATAAATATTAGATAATAGTATATTTTCAATACGTATCATCATTCAAATTTAAATATCTTCGCAAAGAATACATGCCGTCGCTTTTGTTTAGAATTGCACTGAAGATAGAATATTACGTCTAATTTGAGGAGAAAAAAAAACTTGAATTTTCAGATTTAAGACTTTTGATGAATAGTTTTTTACCTACAAATATACATATGTAAATAAATTTGTTGAATATTTCCCTGTCTGAATGTTTGTTCCAGCAGTTTATAAGGGCGTACCACTTAGAAAATGTCACCCTTTGCATGATCTCCCGATTTAAAGTATATACTTTTATATAGCTCAATTCCTTAGATTCAAATATATTGTCATAAAAAAAACTGCATAGTTAGTAGGTCGTCTATATTAAATAAAAATGTTAAGTTAAGTAAATCCTATGTAGATCCCTGAGGAACTTTATATTATTTTGACGAAATGTGGTCAAGTTGGATATTGTTTGAAAGTTTACGATTTTCTAAAGCTACAAACTCAATTCTCTAAATTCAATGATTTGATACATTTGAGCTTCACCTTTTTTATACCAGCTAGTACATAATATGTACATATGTACATGCATGTAATTAAAGTTTATCACAGGTATAAAGCATATGTATGTCTATACGACGGATTCTACGGAACATTATTATGTATTTACATTGAAACGACAAGACCATTATTCCCCTAAAGTTGTGGACTTGCAACTCTACATACGTATGACAAAATCTTGAAAACAAAAGTTTTAAGCAAAATCCCGAAAATTAAAAATTTCGAAATCAAAAAGGTTACAATTAGCGTGGATTGTTGCGTGGTCACAAAAATGAATATTAATTCGACATTTATTTAAATCCCAAATGTAGAGCAGAGAGCCTGTCCAAAACGTATTATTAATTACAGAGTCAACCATTTCTTTGTATATATGTTCATATCATCAATTCAATAGTCAGTTGAAGTATATTCACATTTTAGTTTAATTTTAGTTGTTTTTTCTCATATACAAATCATTTTATAGTACTGTTTACATCTTCAATGTAAACCGCTTTTAATTATATCTTTATATCCGGTCTGGCTGCTATCACGTTCTTTCTCTACGCCTTAACATACGTATTCAACATACCAAACCATCATGCCAACATATTGTTTGCTTGAAAATGTAATCACCATAATTGCAAAACATCAACAGTTTTGTTAACTCTCCGATATCACAACACAGTAAAAAGCTTTTGCCAAGTGTCAATTATTTACAATTAATACGAGTATTTAAGAAAAAAAGTAATTGATGAATTTTCCTTGATTTTGATATTATAATTTTTTTTTTATTAAATAAAAAAATAAACTAGCTTTAAATCTGAATCCAAAAAATGTTTCTCCAGATTTTCTCGGCTTTTTAGATTTTGTCCTTTCGAGATTTTTAAAATTAATTTTCGAAACGTTGTCCATTCTAGATAACGTCATTATCAAGTCTATAATATAAATACAGCATTGAATTTTTGAAGCATTACCGCCCCTAAGACTCGATCGAGTCGGGAGTGACAAAACTAGTGTTGAAGTGTTAAATTGTTTGACCAAAAAAATAAATAATAATCGGTCGAGTCTGACTGTGTCACACAGTTCGACAATTCTGTAAGTCAAGTGAGATGCTACAATCTGAAACAACGTTTCAACGCATGAAGTTTCAATTCTAGTTAAAATGTCAGCACTTATTACATTAATTGTAAACCATTTTCATATTATTTTCTGTAACTTAAATTTTTTGTTTGTATTTTCTGTCAAGATTAGGATTTAATTAATAACGTTACATATGGAAAGATTTACTGCCGCTAGTACCATGAAAGTTGAACTTCCGCTTTAGTAAAGTTTACACATAGACTTCGAGTTTGACCCGCCAGTTACATTTAAACTTGTAAATTAAAATTGAATTATCTGTTGACAATTCTATTTTGGTTTTTATAATTCAACATCAAATATTTTCTTTCAACACAGCCCACGCAATTTTATTTCGAATATTTCAATGATTGAAATGGCGCTCCAAAAAAGTTTGCACATGGAATTTAATCACTGGCGCCAGCAAATCATTGCATTTGTAACTTCGACTTTTACTTGCACTTACAAAGCGCAAGTATTGGTTTCGTCAAAATTCTTGGTATGAAGATTTTGATCAATTTCGGTATTAATATAATAAAGGGTATTTTTTAAAAGCTATAGATTTTGAAATTGAAAAAAAAAAAACGGAAGTTGAGCAAATGAGCCGAAGTTTATTTTATTCGATAGATAAATTTATGACATTAATGATGAAAAATAATTCCGGGCTTATGGCCACCACGGGAGTGTCTCAGGAACTGCATTCTCCAATTTTCGAACACTTTTCGAGCATTTGAGGACATATATCACAAAGGTGCGCTCGATTTTGGTATCCAAGGCTGGAATCGTTGTTGGCTTGTCCGCGTAGACCGACGATTTCAAACACCCCCACAGAAAATAGTCCAGCGGTGTCAAATCACACCATCTTGGAAGCCAAGTCCATTTCTGGAGATTATGTTGTTATCGAACACTTCCTTCAATAACTCGATGGTTTCGCCGGCAGTATAGCTGTGGCACCATACTGTCCTGCAGACCATGTTCGCGTACTTTTGGAAACAAAAAATCGTTGATCATGGCTCTGTGTCGGGCGCCATTGACGATGACATTTCGATTTTCTCCATTTTTGAAAAAGTTAGGCCCGACGATGCGGCCAGCCCATAAACCGCACCAAACAGTGTTTTTTTCGGAGTGTATCGATAGCTGATGGAACACCTTTGGTGTTTCTTCGTTTACTGAGATAGAAGTGAGCCTCATCACTAAACAAAATTTGACGGTAAAAATGTGGATCGACTTCCAACTTTTCAAGCGCCCAATCACTGAACTCACGACGCCAACGATGATCGGTCGGCTTCAGTTCTCACACCAATTGAATCTTATAAGCGTGTAAACAGAGATCCTCGCACAAAATCTTCCACATAGTCGATGGACATAGGCCAAGCTCTTACGCACGCTGACGAATCGATGAATTAGGATTTCCCTCAACATTGGTGTCAACGGCGTCTATACTTTCATCTGTGTGCACTCTGTGCATTCTTGTCGGTGACTAGAAGTCCGAAAGGGTAAATGTAGTGCGAAATTTATCAATTGTTTTGCGAATAGGCGACTCAGTTGGTCGGTCAACAGACCGTAAAATTGGCGTAGCGCTCTATAAACATTTTTACTGAACACTGATTTTCGAAATAAATTTCCACACATTGTAAACGCTACTCGGACGTAAGTCTTTGCATGATGATTTGCTGATGATGTCAGCTGTCAGATTAACTATCAGCTATCTGAGTGTTGCCATATTGAAAAAAAAACTCCTGCATCCTAAATTTCAAACTTCATATCTGAACACTTTCTTACCCCAAAATTGACGGTAGGTACTACTTCTCAGGTATGACTTAAACGATTTTCTTAAAAATCGACATTTAAGTAATACTGGACATATGGAAAGAAATAGTTGTTGTGAAATTGCATTGCATGGAAAATTGTTAGAATAATTTTCTCGCTTTTTTAAAATACATATGTACATATTTTCAGAAATAAAGTAATCATTTTGACGATTTCAAATCACGTACATGCGACCCAGTCGTGCACTTTATTTTCAATTTTTATGCAACACTTAGAACTGAGTTCTTTAAAATTTGGAAAACCCAGTGATGGGCTGAAAGTAAGAGGAAGGGGAAAGAGTCATAAATTGGACAGAGAAGGAGAGAGAGTGAGGTAACGATTTGCTAAAATTTCAAATCTTTGTAAATTATAAATTTCTGGAAATATAAAGTGTTAAAAAAACTATAAAGTATAATGCATGTATGCATGTGCAGGATAGGCTACACCTATATTACGATTAAACAAATGGACAGGCAAGTTATATTCATATTTCGTTCAGAAGAACATAAGCTTTATAGATCGTGGCCAAGTCTCCATCTATACTGTATTTCGCCACGTTAGTATAACGCTAGATAGGAGACAGTCCTGGGTTTTTTTCGCACTCCAAATGATAATAGCATCCTCCTGGACTTCAATATTAATAAATCTAGTTTTAAAAAATATGTTTCCGTGTTCCACGCTAAACATTTGTACTTTATTGTGTATGCTCCTGGTAGCTGGTTGTAATAAGCACTCTTTAACACAGATCTAATAGTATTTTTTTTTTTTAATTAATTGCTTTACATTCACCGTATAAACGCCTATCCGGCTGAACCAATTTTTATGAACGTTACGTTAAACGATTTATATGCCATTTTGTAACATTGAACAAAATAAAGGTGATTTAAATCTATCTAATTAAAAGAGCTGCTACAATAATTTCAAAAATGTGTAGGAAGCAAAATTATTTTACCAAAGATGTATCTTTACCCTGCGATTAACGGTTGAATTGATTAATTGTCTGTTTCAGTCGCCCCACTGGCCAGAGGCTAGAGCAAATGCATATTTTTTAAACAGTGCTTATACTCTTCAAGCAACGAAGTAAAACAAAATGTTTGCCGGTCTCCAAATCGCCCGACAAAATCCAAGCAAAATCAAGACAAAACTGTGATCGATCGGGTACTCATACGTCAATGTATGCAAATGTAATAATATGATCGAAAACCGTATGCATACTGAGAGACTTGAATAAATTGAGAGAGATATAATTTTTTTTCTTTGCGAATTTGTCTTTAATTTTCCTTCAAAAAGAATTTCGCCTCATGAAAAATTAAGTACCCGCACACATCTATCACTTCGAATATATTTTTGATACCAACTATTCCTTTCTCTTATCCATCAGTTTCAGTTTTTTTAAATAGTCTTAAATGAAAATATTTTTATACCCTATACTACGTTTGATACATAGATTGTAACATTTATGTTCAGCCATTTTCCTAGAAACTGAAAAATATGGTCTAAGAAAAATATGTAGATGTTGACTTTCTCTACATTATGTTCATATATTGTTTACTTTTTGAGGGCGTTGTCTTAAGAAAACCATACCTATATTGTTTTTTCAAGAATATTTACGATGACGTTCATTATGAATATCTATCAGAACTTCGGTTAGAAATATTGGGAGCCACGACCATATTCTGCTAAGAAAAAGTTGTAACAACAGTTTTGTGACAAAATTTCTGAAAAAAAAATATTCTCTGTATAGAAAAAAAAAAAATTTCGCAACGCGATATTAAATTTGAAGAAAATCGCTCGAATCATATCCGAGAATGAGCCGTTAAAGCCGTTTTCTATAAAAACTTTTTTTCAAATCAGCCTTAAGTAAAGTACTCTTGAGTACCCTTTGGTTGGTTAGAATGAAAATTCCTATTTCATCCCTTATTGTGACCCTATAGACCCCAGGTATGAAGTTTGAAGAAAATCCGTCCAATCGTTTAGGCTGCAGTTGGCCATATGTGCACATAGACAGACAAACAGACAGACAGAAAAACGTAATTGAAAGACCCACTTTTTTGAGACATACTATTACAGTAATTCCAATTTAAGGAGCCCAATGAGCAAGTAATTTTCGTAACTTTTATATCAACTTTTTGAAACAAATTTTGACACGTTTAACCTATTAACTTAGTATTAATTCCATTAAGTATGATATTTATTAAGTAATAAGTGCAATAAAAACTAAAATACACTAGTAGATCTCAATACATAGAACATTACTCTTTTGTTTTATAATTTGCGCGCTCAAAATGGGATATGAATAGGTACCCTTTAATTATTTCAGAGAAAGAAAGATTGGTGGTGGGTTTGAAACTCAGGTGGTATTAACTCCAAGAAAATTAAATTTGATGTAAGGCGTTACAATTCACTCTCGGTTTTTGAGACAGTATCGGCATTTGAGCCCACTCTTTGTGACTATCTACTGTGTTTTTGTATGGTTTTCATATTTTTTTATAAAAAAAAAATTTAAAGTAAATTAAATTAATTTTTTTTAAATCATTACCGATTTTTTCTCTAAATTAACTCGCAATAATGTTCGCTTTATAGATCTACACACCATTTTATAGGACATTTGGTATGTCATAGGTACCAGCATAACAATTAGTCGTATATCCAATTTTTTTTTTTAATTTTTTTTTTATTATCTTTATTAAACTTACATACTAGACACAAATGACTAAATCTAACTTAAAAATTAACAGGTTTCTTATTCTAGCTTACTGGTCCTTATGCGGGCACTTAAAACTTAACTATATCCATATAACATATTGCCTTTCGGTCTAAAAACTATTCTACGAACTAATCTTACATATTATTATTTACCAAGAAAATATAAATTATAAAATAGAAAAAAAACTTGGTATCTTTATTTTGTTTTAAATAAAACTCTTACAACCTACCTACGCTACTTATCCTACCTAAGCTACTTAACCTACAATAACTATAATCATGGTGGCGAGCAAATGCTATCCGGGCGCCTGGCAGTCACCAACATGGTGCACATGTGTCGCCGGGAGCTGACCGAGGCTAAGAGGCGTCAATCAACTCTCGGAAGCACCAGTTCATGTTGATGAGCCCGGCCTCTCCCAGAAACCCCCTAACTAACCTCGCTAACTTAAACTAACTTAAAACTAAGAGGATGTTACCAATAGTAACGCACCGTCCTGGGAAGGCGTGTTGACCCTTTCCCCTTCGAACAGCCACCAGAACGTGGTGTACTGTTTTGCAGTATCCGTTTTGTCCCTCTCCGCAATTGCGGAACTAAAACGGACGAGCTCAGGAGCATCGGCGACGTGGCGGTGGTACAATACCGGGATACCATCCCTCGTCTATACCAACGCTTTTGCATCGATATGGAGAAATGCCTCCGGCGGTATGTAGCCAGACCGGAGCGTACTCTCGAGGTACATTTCATTGGGGTAATAAGCCCCAAAGATCAGGCTATTGTCACTGGCCATCGCCCTTACAACGTGCCTTCGAATCACTTTAATAAGGAAATTGTCAATCCTGTTCAATTGAACCCCATCGTATAGGGCCTTGTTGGGATAGTATTTTATATAGTTGGATTCAGGTGTTCGGAACAACCTGAGACAAGTCGTAAGACATTGTCTCCCCAAAACCCAAATATTTTCCATATAACTAGGCGCTATATTGAACCACAATGGACAACCATAAGCGATGATTGGCCTTATCAGAGCCACGTAGCATATGACCTTCACCCTGGAGGCAAGTTGACGGTTGTGAAACAGTCTCCTTGTCAGAGCAAAAGCCCTCTTGGCCCCGGCAAGACAAGCATCCACATGTTTGTCAAAATATAGATACTGGCCGAGCCAGATACCGAGATATCTAACTACGCTTCTCACCGCCAATGCCTGTCCGTTTTGTCCAATAATGGCCAATTATTTCCAGTTTTTTCTAGTATCTCTAGAGGCACCAAACAATGGAGTTCTGAACAGGATTGTTTCCGACTTCTGAAAGTTGATTTTCAGCTTCCAGTCGTCGCAATATCCCTTAATTTGATAGAAGTCATGTTGCAAAAAGGATGTTGATGACCTCGATTTTAGGACCTAATCTGTATGCCACTAAATCGTCATCATACGCTATAGCGTGTCTAAATGAACTCACTAGATCACTCGTGTAGATGTTAAACAGTATCGGCGAATTCACCGCCCCCTGCTGTAAACCGTTTTTAATGTCTGGTCGAAATCACGTTGCCACATTTGACAACGAACTTCTTTCCCATAAGCATATTATAAATTACATCGTATATCCAATTTTCAAAACACAATGTACAATATTAATTTCGTCATCAGCGACTAATTGTAGTGTTGTATGTTTGTATCACATGAGTACATTATTGAAGTGCATAACGAACCAAAAGCGGATACCTGCCTATGCATCTTAGCTAATCGTATTGTACTTGTGTAACAGTAGCCTTAACAAGTTCTTGAAAACAATATTGTTACTAGTTCGTATGTACCTAGGTACGTACATACCTACATACATATATAGAGAGAGCAGTACCTGCTAGCTAATTTGCTGCTGCGATCATGATTACCTGAGTAACCTAAGTACTCGTATTAATCTATGATTTAATTATTGTGCTTAATGCATTGAATATTCGACGCAAATAGCAGATGAAGTGCATGGTGCAACGCCCTTTGTCTTGGTATTTGCGTTGCATAAAATAAAGAAGACATTTATTTTGTTTTAGAGTCAACGAAGCTATTTCTACAGTAATGCAACAAAACGAGTCTATTTTCTCAATTTTGGAATATCAGAACATTCCAATTAATACAATTCTTACCTCTATTTACTTACGAGTATATAGTACATACTTACTCGTAAGTATGTAGAAAAGCAACAGTAGAACGCTAATGCAAAAATCAAAAATAAAAATATTTAACTTCAAGTGCACTCCAAGAAAACGACTGTCCAGAAGCTTTTTAAAATAATCGAAAATTTGCCAGGTTATATTATTACAGTGGAAAAAATATCAATAATATGAATGTCACACTTAGTTATACAAAATATACATATATTACTCTCTTAATCATAAGCAGATTCAACCATTCATAGATTCTATAAGCCGGGGGGTATTTCCAAAACGCACACACGCACTCTCATAAACTCGCCACGTTATATGTACAAGACTTTCTTAGAACAGGTTTTAATACAAACAGTCGATCGTTTAAAAATTTACGATTTAAATCGATACATTCACGTTCTACAACTGAACAAGTATTTTTAGGAATTAACTCAACGATATGAAGCCATATTTCGAAGAACATGTGCTCGTATATTAGGTTTAAAATATGTCATTTTAAGTCCAAAAATCAATCTGATCAATGATTCATCCAATTTAAAGCAAGTCAACAAATATAATGCAGAAAGAAGTCTTCAAAGCCCTAACGAGGTGAGTAAAACAAGTTATATTCATCCAGTTATACTTTTACTTGGCACACAAATATTCCAAAATGTTCTGAATAAAATTAAGAAATCAAAAACAAAACAACTTCTCAGAATTGAATTCATATTATTAAGATTCATCCGGGATATAATTTACTATCAACAAATTAAAAAAAATATTAGCGTTGTCTAATAGTAATATGGTTTATGAACTTAACAAAATGAGTAAATGAAAGCAGAGTGTTATGAAACTTTCGTCTTGAATTCGGAAACCGGATTTGATAATTTTTCCATAGATAGGTACGTATGTGTATTTTTGGTTAGTAGCATATATACGTATTTGGCATATTAATATTATAACGATGATAATTGTTAATGTACGAACTATATTTACATTTTTTACTTGCACATACAAGAGCAAGTATTGGTTTCGTGAAAATTTTCGAATTCGAGATTTTGACTAATCTTGGCATTAGTAGAGACTAACGATTAAAATGAGCTCTAACGATTCTGTTCAAATTTGATATTTAAGCGTTTTATAGCATAATGTTCAAGTCCACAAAGTGCTTCCGTTTGGTTTTCCATTTAAATTAGTAAAACTTGTACAAATATGTTCTGTCTAATAGATGTTTCATGGTATATACATATTAATAACCGTGCTTCCGATCTAAAATGTTGTGATTCAGGTATACCGCAAGGCTCAGTTCTTGTCCCAATTCAATACAGGTCGCATGAATTTGGGCTTTCAGTTGAGACTAATTTACAAAATGCATTGGAAATATTATTCGATTATTATAAGTGGGAAATTAAAGTAAATTCTGAAAAGATACAAGCAAACTTTTTTTACTCGAATAAGAGAAGCTTGGTATTTTCAGTAATCCACTCAATATCAATGGTGAAATCGTAAATTGGGAGACATGTATCAAACATCTTGGAATCCATCTTGATCAGAGGCTTACACTTAAGAAACACTTTTAAAAGGTACAGATTGCAATTAAAATGCTTCATCCCTTTGTAAATAGAAGATCTCACTTAAGCTATGAAAATAAAATTATAATGTGTAAAGTAATTTTCCAAGCGATCTTACTTTATGGTTGCCAGGTATAAAGAAATGTGCAATGTGACACAAGAAACAGCTCCAAAGAACCCAACATAAATTGCTTAAAACTATGGTTAATCAGTGAAAGACTCCCAACGAGATAGCTGAACAATACGAATATTGCCTCACCCTTTGCTGGTTACCAGGTCACAGTGATATGGGTCTGGATTGCGATTGGTCGGCTAACTACTGATCATCCGTAACATAGCTTGGGCCAGTAGCGCAACAACCAAGTTCGTGATTAAGTGCTTGGCAGTTATTATACTCCCGATAAACGCTGCCCAACAAATTCTCGAGGTTAGAAGAATAAAAATCGGATGGACGGTATGCCGAATACGGGAAAAAGTTATACCGCCACGATGCTTTAGGTGCCTTAACTTCGGGCATTTCGCAAAGGCTTGCAAAAGCGCGGTGGTTAGAAGTAAGGATTGCATCAAGTGTGGACAGAAAGGCCATATGTCCAAGAACTGCAGCAATGATGCAAGGTTCGCCCCTATAGGTGCTAGAGGTCTTAGCCCTCCAATTATAGCTGGAGACTTTAACGCATGGGCCACTGATTCGAGTAGCATACGGACTAATAGAAGAGGCGAGGCTCTGCGAGAAGCGGTATCGTCACTAGACGTAATACGGGAATCGAGCACTAAAGTGTGCTGAAACGATATAGGTTCTATAGTTGATATTACCTGTGTAACTACATAATTCCCTAGTGAGAGGCACAAGATGGAGAGTCAATAATCAATATACCCACAGCCACAACCAGGCCATCCTGTTTGAAATGCAGTCGAGGAGAGCGGCCCAACGAATGGGGTGGAAAATAAACACACTGGACGAAGACATTTTTACCCTGATTTTTGGAGAGTCTACAATAAACCCAGGAACAGCAAATGCTATGGCCGCTGATGTTACTAAACAATTAACTAAGGCTTGCGACGCATCCATGGTCCGGAAGACGTCAACAAATCACCGGCCACCAGAATACTGGTGGAACCAAGAGATAGCAGAGCTACGCAGCAAGTTATTCCAGCGATCCAGAGGTTTGCCTCCCATCAGGACCTACAAGTGCAATACAAAAATAAGCGCAGGGACCTCAAACTAGCCATTCGGAGAAGCAAGAGAAACAGCCATCACTCTACAACCGACTTGCATTTTCAAACCAATATTTTCAAAAAAATTCTAAAGATAATCCACTTGTTATTCAATTAAGTATTTAACTATGTTTATGTCAATATATAGAATATTATATGTATGTTTAATATACTATTTATTTATTTATTATTATTATATAAATTATTTATTTCAAAATTACTGTTTACTATTATTTGTTTATTTATTTATTTTATTATTATTTGTTTTTTATACATAAAGATTTTGTCTCGACTTTACTTTGTAAGACTTATTAAATAATTTTGCCATTGTTAAGTGCTTTTTAGACAATATTTTAGTTGAAAGATATGCAAAACCGTATCGTATCTCTGTACTGTAAACTGTGCGACAATTATGTAAAACAATTTTATGACGATATTTAGGTCATAGGAAGAGCTAGCGTGCCAAGTTTGTAAACTAATATTAACGTCTGCAATAAAATTACACATGTACATACATACATATTGTAGCATAATAATAACTACGCTCCCTAAAAGTATGATGCAACAAATTCCGAAGTGTCTTTTCATTCTGGCAGAATTTTGGTTCGAAGTGTCCTTTCATTCGAGGTTCGGGTCTGCGGTTTCCACAGTTCATGTCTACGAAAGAGACGGATAATATCACGGATGAGAGGGAATTATAACTGCAAGAATGATTGTCATCTTGGAATTTCTCTTGTTCCAGTGGTAGAAGAATTTGCTAGAAGTTTCTGGCTATCAGAAACTTCTGCTATATAAGGACAGATGGCGATCAAAAAGGGGGCAGTAGTTTCTAAACTGTGGCGAAGAGATTAGAGAAGTGATAATGGGCGAAGTTGTAATTTTGTGATAAATTGAAAGTTGAGATTTAACAAGAAGAAGTAATTAGTTTGGATTTGTGAATTAAGTAATTGAAAGGAGATAAAGTGATTTGAGATTACAGAGACCTTGTAAGAAAAGAATTGCGAAGAATAGTATAGTGTGAACCTGAATTGTTCTATAGACTAGAAAATAAAGAAATAAATTTCACAGAATATTGTTTTATCTACTCGAGCCGTAGCTTGCATATTACAATATATTCAATTCTTGCCTAAGACGAAACTCGCCGCTTAAGACTGTTGTGCTAAACACTCTCAACTTGCCACATTTATAAGTATCATTCCATTAAGGAGCGGCTGCCGTAGTAGTATCTATAGAAGAGACATATGTCTGCTACCAGTCTTCTATCAGCCAACGGTCAGTTAAGCGAATTGCTCGTATGCTGTCAAAAAGGTAAAGGGAATGTTTAGAGGCCGAGCTCCATTCATGTAAACAATACTCAAGCTGCTGTTTGAAATATGCTTTGTACAGAATAAGAAGCTGTTTTGCTGTAAAGAATATCTTTGCTCTAAACAGATAGCTCAACTTCATGGAAGCCGATTTTGCGATGTTGAATACGTGGCCGTGCCATGTTACACCAGAGTTGACTGCAACGCCAAAAGGATGCATTGTTTCCTTGGGTTGAATGGTTTGTTCGTTCATTTGAAGCTCAGTAGCCATGTTCTTTTTGGAAAAGACTATGGATTGGGTTTAACTCACAATGAAGTGTACTAAGTTAAATTTTGCCTTTTGTCAGATTTTCTGCAGGTTTTGTTTCATGAGTTGTTTTGGTCTCATCTTTGACGGCGTTATAATTACATTTATGTCAACAATTTTAATGTCATGTCCTTACATATGTCAAAAATTACTTAAATATTTTGAATAAAATTGGCTTAGTCACATCTAAAAAGTAGCCATCTCACTCAAGTCCGCTATTAAGTAAAGTACCGTTATTCGATTTGTTTGCGGAAATCTTATTACGCAGTCTTATTGCTTCCATATTACCTTAAACGTAATTTTTTACCGAAATTGGTTTTCGAGAAAATTGCGCTTTTGCAAAATTGGTCCTAGGTAAAGTATCATCGTTAATTCCACTAGGCATTAGCCCTACAGACTGAAGATATGAAATCTGAAGTAAATCCGTTCAGCCGTTTGGCTGCAGTCCGACATACAAACAGACAAACGGACAGAATTTCGAGACCCACTTTTTTGAGTTTCTCTATTATAGCAAAGCTAAGATTGATCAAAATCTCGAGATTGATTTTTTTCAACAAAACAGTATCTTTTTAGAAAAGCCTTGGAAGGACATAAGTAATTTAAAAAAAAAAATGATATTAGCCTAATTTTTGGTGAATTACCAAATAAGGGCTGTAATATATAGGGCTTACAAAACTGCAGAAAGCTAACTAAAAACCTGCTTTGATTGAAGGGGCTTATTGTTGTAATGTGCGCAGTTGACCTGCTTATAAATTTCGTACATTGAATTCTGAAAAGAATACATCTAACAGCAAAAGAGTGAATAAGCACTACAATGGCAGATAGAAAAGATGGTAAGAAATGGGAAGAAGTGAATTCATGTCTATTAAACATTTTTGGAACTAAATATTCGGTGGTAATATAATGGTATACATGTATATAGTATAAAATATGTTAAAAAACAGTCAGACGTACGAAAAAGCACCTAAAAAACAGCCGGCTGCATTTCACAAAATCGTCCGGCTAAATTGATATGAATTCCGTCAGATTTGATTGAAAGACAGTAAGAATGGCAACGCTGATTCTGGTATCCATTGAAAACTAGTTTACTTAATAGGGCCCTATGCCAAACTCGATTGAACGCTTTTGAGATGTCCAGGGCAACAGCTCTTGATTCGAAGTGGTGCTCAATGGCTGATATAGAGAGGTGGGTTACATAACTCAGCAGGTCTCCAGTTGGACGGCGGTTGTGAAAACCATACTACCTGTTACTTACTAGCTCATTTCTATCACTTTGGATAGCATAGACAACACGAAGGGATGATAGTTTTGGGTAAGCATTTTTTCCCTTTTCAGAATCGGTTGAAAGCAGACTGTTTTCCAGCATGAAGGAAACATTTTCTGCACGTATGATATAAAAAAAAAGTCTAAAAAGGATCTATGCTAGTTCAGGTACAGTTTCTAAGTACAATTGCTGGTACTCCTTTGGGACCAGATCTTGTTCTTGCCATCCAAATATTAAGTATGCGACGGATTAAACGAGGTCGAAAATTCACATCCGGCATCGATGACTGCAGTTTCGAGAGAATTGGTGGCTCCGCGTATCTAGAGTCGAATTGCGTAAAATCATGTTGGCAAGGAGATCGTTTTTTTTCTTTGGGTGTTGCAGCTAGTGATCCTTTCGGCTAGCCACCAGAAATGTTCCTACGCTCAACGTCCTTCATATCGGGACTTGATACCGCCCTACTGAACCGGAGATGCTCCACACTGATGTGTGCTACGTCTCTGTCGTAGTTGAGTCGCCTATCCGCAGCTGTCCGAGCAACGTAGAAAATTAGCGTAATTCCAAATCAAGCGATGGTAATCTTGATGTCCTATCATTATTGTAATTATAGGTATATAAGGACATGGTCCGAATTTCCCAAAGGGGTAAACATTTTGTTGATTTTTGACATGCATAGATATATATTCAAAATCCCTCATAGGCACAACGTTTGGCTTGTTTTAGGTCATCTATCTTCATGATCTATAAACTACAAAGAGATTCTTTCAAATCTGTGTATTCCGTATGATGACTGTAAACGAAAGAAAAACGTGATTGAATGAATACAAACACATTATAATCTATAATCCGACATAACTAAAGACACGGACCGCCGGATTACCGAAAATGCCGAATTTCTGTAAAAATATGGGCAAATTAAACACCAACATACTTACGTATGTTTCCATGCACTGGAATATTTTTTTACAAGTTGACGAACGACTCATATGTATAATTCCCATTGCACCTTCATTGATATTTATATATATATATATATATATATATATATATTTATATATATATATATATTTATATATATATATATATATTTATATATATATATATATATTTATATATATATATATATTTACTATTTCTTTGGCTTTGTATGAACCTTACAAATGAACTCATTCCCCGTTCAGCTTCTGTCGGCTTTGCATGACCTGTAAAAGTGAACACAGCATAGCTACATACCTATTGCCGACCGATGACCTATAAATCTTCACATATTATCAACCTCTTTGTACATAATATAAATACATATGTATGTATGTTAATAATACATAACTCTCCAACTGAGCGAAATAAAAAAATATTAATCAAAAACTGTTCATAATAGCCACGTCTCTCTCAAAAGTCTCATTCCCGCCATAGGAAATTCAAACCCAAACAAACAAAGGCAAAACAAAACAACAAATTTACAACGCTAATGAAAATAAAGTATACGACTTGGTGGCATGTACTCGTACTTGCATGTGTAAACATACTAGATTTAAAATTTAAACAAAATCATTAAAGTTTTTTTTTTTTAAAGATATTCCAAAACTTGGTACGCCATAATCTTGTATTTGTCAAATATGGTCTAAATATTAATAACGAACAAAATCAATCGAATCATAGCCAAGAAATAGCCAATTTTCAGAAACTGGTTAATAATAATGTCATCTGAAAGCCATATCAACTATAACTCAAATTTCAAATTTGATCAAATTCGTTGCAGCCGTTTGCGAGAAAGTAGATTTTATTAAAAAGCGTTTATTCGTAATGTACCGTTAATTTTGGGATTAGAATGAAAATTCCGATTTCACCTCGAATTGTGACCCTACTAATCCTAGATATGGAGTTTGAAGAAAATCCGTACAGCCGCAGTCGCCATACATCCATACAGACAAACAAACAGATACCGAATTAAGAGACCCATTTTTTGAGCTTCTCTATTATAGTAATGTCAAGTTTGATCAAAACCTCGACACCGAACATTTTGAGGAAAACAATACTTGCCCTTATAAATGCCACTAAAAAAACATCCACCTCATCTCCTGTACTAATGCACCGCTTGGGACGATGTTGTCACGTGTGTCAAGCTGAACCGACAACATTGGAATTTTGAAGTTCTAAATATTGGTAAAACTTTAAATGGCCTAACTTGGCGGTCAAGATATGCCATCCACAACTGAAACTAGACAAAGGTCAACTATTACCTATAACTGACTACACCCAACATTTATCGACTATTTTTTGGCTCCTTAACCCGTTCGCTAAAACAAAAGTCTAATTTTGAGGTCAAGCTGGACCGTCCACATTCGAATTTTGGAACTGCAAAGATTATAAAATGCTCGGCTATTTTAGTAAGCAACATTTTTTGATCTTCGGTAAGTGGTCAAGCTGGACTGAAATTGGACGAAGGTCAACTATAACCCACAACTGAATTGCGCCCTGAATAAAAACTATTGTTTTGTTTCTACGGCATAAAAACAAAGAAGTAATGTTTGTTTTCCAGCTCAAGACAATTGTTTAAATTTTCGTACGTAAATTATGAAAATGCAATGCTAAGAATTCAAATCAGGTAAGATGCTCTAGAGTAATGAGTGTAGGTTTGATTGCCTGATTGAATTTACTTCTTTTATTTAAAAAAATATATGTAAATAACGAAAAGTGAAGTCAGTTTTGCGTTGTACGTGGAACAAACATTTTTTTGTAGAGTACTAAAATTGCCTAATAAAAGATAGGTATTATGTATTTTATAGGAAATACAATTAAAAAACTATAAATTATTTAATAAATCGGACATTTTCAATTGTTATTATACATTATTATTACAATTGTATTATTACAAATATATTAATTTTGTTCCCAAAAAAAGGGAAGTACGGTTGCTTTTTTATCGCACAGGTAAATTTTTCTTTTTAAGAAATCTTGACGGTTAAAGTCAAGCACAGACTTAATCCGGTTTGAGTAGAGTTCGTTCAGCGGTCCAGTTTATCTATAGGTAGAACAATTTATGGAGTATAGAAATTTAAATATAGGACCACACAACAAAACTTTTGACCAGATGCGGTCTGTGGTCATGACATATACATATATTGCAAATTTAGGTTACAAGAAAATTAAAAAAAAAGGTTTATATCAGTTTTCAAACGAAATAGTTTAATTTATTATTTCGTTTATTTGAGAAACGTGCGTTTTAATTCAATAAAAAAAAAAAATACAATAAATACAAAGACATTTCTTGAAATCAGCACTCTGAGATAATATGTATAATTTTTACATACTTTTTGTATGCAATGCTTTGTCTTTTCCCTTATCTGAATGTACCTAATTATTCTTAAGAATAAAAAATATGTGACATTAATATTGTAATATGCTGGCTACGGCTCGAGTAGATAAAACGATATTCTGTGAAATTTATTTCTTTATTTTCTAGTCTATAGAACAATTCAAGTTCACACTATACTATTCTTTGCAAATTCTTTTCTTACAAGGTCTCTTTCCTCTCAAATCACTTTATCTCCTTTCAATTACTTAATTCACAAATCCAAACTAATTACTTTTTCTTGTTTACTCTCAACTTTCAATTTATCACCAAATTACAACTTCGCCCATTATCACTTTTCCAATCTCTTCGCCACGGTTCTAAACCAACTGTCTTTTTTTGATCGCCATCTGTCCTTATATAGCAGAAGTTTCTGATAGCCAGAAACTTCTAGCAAATTCTTCGACCACTGGAACAAGAGAAATAATTCTTGCAGTTATAATTCCCTTTTATTCCTGATATTATTCGTCTCTTTCGTTGACATGAGCTGTGGAGACTTCGTCCCAGACACGAACCTCGAATGAAAGGACAGTTCGAACCAAAATTCTGCCAGAATGAAGTCACTTCGGAATTTGTTGCGTCATATTTTTAGGGGGCGTAGTTATTATTATGCTACACTGCCCCCCTCTTAGACATGTTCGTCCCGAACAAGTGCATCCTCATTTCGGCCATTGTATCGACTCAGTCGGTCCACATGAACCACTTTCATTTTGGCCCTCGGTCCTCGCTGGATGCGGTAGACAACATCGTTGATGCGGGTTACTATTCTGTAGGGACCTTCCCAGTTCCGCTGTAATTTAGGTGATTTCCCCTTTTGGCGATGGGGATTATACAGCCACACCAGATCTCCTTCCTGGAATCCTGACGTTGTTGCCTTGGCATCATACCTGGTCTTCATGCGGTCGCTCGTCATCTTAATCTGGCTTCTGGTCCTTTGGTGTATGTCCCTAAGCCTTTCCCTAAGGTCCGCCACGTACTCTTCTTCATTTCTGGGCTCATTGGTAGGAGATCCAAATTTCACCTCACTGGGTAAACGAGCTATTCCACCAAATAAGATTTCGAACAGCGTATGTCGAGTAGTGCTATGCACGGCACTTCTATAGGCCATCAAAAACAAGGGAATCTGCCGGTCCCAATCCCGTTGGTAGTCACCTACGACCTTCGAGAGATGTTCGTCCAAAGTCCTATTGAAACGCTCCACCATACCGTCCGACTGTGGATGAAGCGGGGTTGTCCTTGTCTTTTTGATTCCGAGTAGTTGACACATCTCTTGGAAGATTCTTGACTCGAAGTTCCGCCCTTGGTCAGAATGCAATTCCAAGGGCACACCGAATCTGCTAACCCAATTGTAGACGATCTGCTCCGCCACGGTTCTGGCTTCCTGGTTAGGGATCGGAAACGCTTCCGGCCACTTACTGAAGTAGTCCATCACTACGAGGATATACCGATTACCATTGTCGGTTTCCGGAAAGGGTCCTGCGATGTCAATGGCGATTCGTTCAAAAGGTGCTCCCACGTTGTATTGGTGCATCTTACCTCGAGTTTTGATTCTCGGACCCTTGCTAGCTGCACACACGTCGCATTTTCTGCACCAGTCTTCGATATCTTCCTTCGCTTTTAACCAATAAAAACGTTCTCGTACCTTTTCTAGCGTCTTATTCACTCCCAAGTGGCCTCCGGTCGCCCCGCCATGCATTTCCTGTAACACCTCCTTGACCCTCTTCCGCGGTACGACAAGCTGCATTACAAACGACTTTCCGTCGGAGGATTCCCATTTTCTTCTCAGAACACCTTCTTGGACATGGAGGGAGTCCCACTGCGCAAAATATGCCTTTAAGGTCGGGCTTCTGTGAGAGATGTCCTGATGATCCGGTTTCTCCATGTTTTCCTTCCAGGCCAGAATCGGCTCGATATCCGGGTCTTCCTTCTGAGCGTTCCGGATCTCATCTACGCTCCAGCCGGCGATAGGTTCGGCTCTCATTCTTTGGATGGAAACCAGCTCCCGTTCTTCCTGACGCGCACAATGTTTACAATCCGTTCTGCATGGTCTCCGGGACAGTGCATCCGCATTAGAGTGGAGTTTTCCTTTACGATGCTGTATTTCGTAGTCGTAGATTTGCAGCCTTTCGATCCATCTTGCGACCTGACCCTCAGGACTCTTGAACTGTAATAGCCATTTTAAGGCTGCATGGTCTGTGCGAAGAACGAACTTCCTCCCGTAGAGGTATTTGTGAAAATGCTTCGTAGCCAAGATCAAAGCTAGAAGTTCCCGCCTTGTCACGCAGTAGTTCCTTTCTGGCTTAGAGAGCACCTTGCTGAAGTACGCAACCACCTTCTCTTAGCCGTCATGCACCTGGGAGAGTACGGCTCCTACCCCGACATTACTAGCATCTGCATTCACAACGAACGTTTCCCCGGGAGTGGGGTAAGCTAGTATCGGGGCATCGCATAGCCGTTGTTTAAGTGCCTTGAAGCTCTTCTCGCACTCAATTGACCATTTGAATTGTTTTCCCTTTTCCGTCAACTGGTGCAGGTTCTTTGCGATCCCGGCAAAATCCTTCACGAACCGTCTGTAGTAGGTGGCTAGGCCCAGGAAGCTCCTTAGTTGGTGTTTGTCTTTGGGGACTGGCCAGTTTTTCACCGCTTCGACCTTCTCCGGATCGGTTCTCACTCCTTTCGCTGAAATTATGTGTCCCAGGTACTTGACTTCCGCTCTAAACAGGGCGCACTTCTTGGGGTTGAGCTTCAGGTGGGCACTTCGAAGCCTTTGAAACACATCCCTTAGATTGTCTCGGTGTTGCGCAAACGTTTTTCCTACGACGATGACATCATCCAAGTATACCAAACAGGTTTTCCATGTTAACCCTTGCAGGACACATTCCATCAATCGCTCGAAAGTCGCCGGAGCATTGCACAGCCCGAATGGCATTACCGTGAATTGCCATAGCCCATTTCCTGCGGTGAAGGCGGTTTTCTCCCGGTCTTCTGGATGGATCTGTACCTGCCAGTAGCCACTCTTCAAGTCGAGAGTGGAAAACCATCGGGCTCCTGATAGTGTGTCTAGCGTGTCGTCAATCCGTGGCAGAGGGTAGCTGTCTTTCTTGGTGACGTAATTGAGCTGCCGATAGTCCACGCAGAACCGCGTGCTGCCATCTTTCTTCTTAACCAGTACAACCGGTGATGCCCACGGACTTTTGGAACTTTCAATCAGACCTTCTTTCTCCATTGCCGACACCATCTCTGCAACTTCTGTCTGCTTTGCCAATGGAAGGCGCCTAGCAGGCTGACGAATTGGTCTAGTATCACCAGTGTCTATTCGATGTTGTACCAGGTGTGTTCGGCCGTATTCTCCGTCCTGTGAGGCAAATACATCAGCGTACTCATTGATAAGATTCTCTGCCATAGTTCGCTGCTCCTGATTCAGCTCACTGGACTGGAGAATCGTCTCTCTCACTTCCGCTGTCCAAGGTGATGGGAGAAGTTTTGGAGCATCACGTTCAGATATTGTTGCGACGGCGGTAATCGGCGTGCATTTTCCAGTCACCTCCCCTCGCCTTAGTTTGACAGTGTGTGGTCTTGCGTTCAAAACCCTCACTGGAACCATGGTGTTCTTTGGTTCGACTAACGTCTTTCCCACGATGTAGTCTTGAGAATTCTTCTCTGGGTCTGGTTCTACTATGTAGAATCGGTGGCTCCCAAGATCACCTTCCAGCTTCGTCCAAATGATTGTCTCTGAAGACGGCGGCAAAACTTCGTCTTTGCTGATGACTGTCCTGAGAGTTACGGCATTCTCATTTCCGTACACCATCGGAATCTCCACATTTCGATACCTCAGTACTTGCATCCCGATGTCCAAGATTACTTCATTTGCTTTCATGAAGTCTACTCCGATGATGCACTCGTCGCATATATATCTGCCACCAGAAACGCATGGGAGAACGTCAGTCCTGCCAGAGTAATCGTAAGACGAACTTCTCCAAATACCTTCGCCATTTCCCCTGTTGCAGTCTTCAGGCAGTAGCTGTTGGTGTTGTGCAGCCAGGAGCTTTTGACGATATCTCTTCTTACAATGGAGGCAGTGGCACCTGTGTCGATGGTGGCTACGCACTTCTTCTCGTTGATTAGTGCCTCCACTGTCAGGCTCTTGTTACCCCGTTTGGTTTGCGAAACTTGAATGGTGGTCCTGGGGGCCTCGATTCCAGTAACCAACTTCTGCCCCGCGAAGTTGGTCCTTACGCATTTCCCGACTGCTGGTTTTGGGAAGTCTGACTGACAGGATGGATGTTATCACCGCCAGATGCTTCCTCTCTGCTTCTCCTACTTCCGCAATGTGAACAATTTCCTCGTCTAGGTGCACTCCTGCACTGCCGTTGTAGGTGTCCGGTTTGGTTGCAATTCCAGCAACGGATTTGACTTCCGCGAGCTCTGTCTTCATCCATGACGGCTGTTCTCTGGCATGAGCATTCCACGACGGACATTTCCCTGACACGGTGTATTCCCTGGTATGCTTGGTCCGCAGCCTTCATTGACAAAGCGAATGCCAATGCCTCGGGGAGTGTTCGCTTTTCAGCCATCCTTACAGCCATTTGCAGTTGTCTGTCCTCTATGGCCTGAATAAAAGCTTCCACCGCCATTTCGTTGATAAGCTCCTCACCGGCTTTAGGGTATGAAAGATGGGCTAGTCGCTCTATATCCGCTTGCAACTGTTGGAGCGTTTCCCCCCTTTTCTGGACTCGACTACGCAGCTGAACCCTGTACACCTGCTGCATGTGTTCATCCCCAAACCGCATCTCGATAGCCTGAACCAGAGAGTCGTAGTTCTGCTGTTTATCTTCCGGGATGGTCTGCAAGAGCTCCGCAGCTGGACCCCTCAGTGCAAGCGTGAGTGCAATAGACTTCTCTTCATCGTCCCAGCTATTGGTCATTGCGGCCGCTTCGAATTGCCTCTTATAAATTGGCCATGATGTTTGACCATCGAAGATAGGAGGCTGCATCTCCTTTCTTCTCAGACCGTCAGTGGAATATTCCCGTGCTTTCTGTCTCTTCACGTTGCTGAGCTCCTTAGCAAGATTTTCGACTTGCTTTTCTACTTTTTCAAACTGAGTCTCTATCTTCCCGAACTGAGTTTCATGTTTCTCAAAATTTTCATCGAATCTAGTTTCGACTTTTTCGAGTTGCGTCTCGACCTTCTCGATTTTCTCTTCGATCACTTCGAATTTGGATTCCAAGTTCTTGTTTTGCTCATCAAGTTTACTTTCCAGAGCATCTAGAGAATTCTTTTGTTCGTCTATAGCTTTCTTTTGTTCGTCCATTGCTTTCTTTTGTTCGTCCAGCTTAAGTTCTAGAGAATTCCTCTGGTCGTCCATTGCTTTCTTTTGTTCGTCCATCTTAAGTTCTAGAGAGTTCTTTTGGTCGTCCATTGCTTTCTTTTGGTCGTCCATTGCTTTCTTTTGGTCGTCCATTGCTTTCTTTTGTTCGTCCAGCTTAAGTTCTATAGAATTCCTTTGGTCTTCTATTGCTTTCTTTTGTTCGTCCATGACTAACTTAAGTTGCGGGAGCAGACTTGTTATACCCGGGTCGGCTGCTGTACTTGCTGGTTCCTCTTCCACGTCAAACTCTACGTCGTGCGGATTTTCACCTTCCTGCGTTACTGCTTCTTCCAGACGAATCAGCAGGGCATCTTTTCCCCCAGTTGTGTCGAGGTTCCGCTTACTGAGTTCTGCCTTTAGTTGAGTTATAGTTAGTTTTCCCAATTTGCGACCCATTTTGCGCAACTAATTAACTCAACACAGAAATCGTTTTTTTTTTTTTTTTTTTGTGCAATTTCACACCACGGAAATAGTTATTCACAGAATAAGTTTTATCCCGCTTCTGACACCAATGTAATATGCTGGCTACGGCTCGAGTAGATAAAACGATATTCTGTGAAATTTATTTCTTTATTTTCTAGTCTATAGAACAATTCAAGTTCACACTATACTATTCTTTGCAAATTCTTTTCTTACAAGGTCTCTTTCCTCTCAAATCACTTTATCTCCTTTCAATTACTTAATTCACAAATCCAAACTAATTACTTTTTCTTGTTTACTCTCAACTTTCAATTTATCACCAAATTACAACTTCGCCCATTATCACTTTTCCAATCTCTTCGCCACGGTTCTAAACCAACTGTCTTTTTTTGATCGCCATCTGTCCTTATATAGCAGAAGTTTCTGATAGCCAGAAACTTCTAGCAAATTCTTCGACCACTGGAACAAGAGAAATAATTCTTGCAGTTATAATTCCCTTTTATCCCTGATATTATTCGTCTCTTTCGTTGACATGAGCTGTGGAGACTTCGTCCCAGACACGAACCTCAAATGAAAGGACAGTTCGAACCAAAATTCTGCCAGAATGAAGTCACTTCGGAATTTGTTGCGTCATATTTTTAGGGGGCGTAGTTATTATTATGCTACAATATATACATAGATATTAAAAATATATTTTTCCAATATATAATTTTTTGTGAAATCCAAACAAATCAAATTCGATTCCTTGACTTGACATTTATGACAAGTTTAAATAAAGCAGTTGCCTAGTAGACCGTATTTGTGACCACATTTGATCGAATTGGAACAGTGACTGTGGCCGGTCCGTACTCCTGAGGCTTATTCCTTCCTTTCTAGAGCTACTTAGTATTTGCGAGTATTTGTAGGTGAGAGCTGGAAAAGTAACTGAAAACACCTAAAATCATTATTCATACGCTACTGTACAATGAAAAATATCCTATTTTAGAAACTAATCATGTGAAATTATTTCCAATATTCTATTACTTTTAAAAAACACCCAGCAAACTACGCTCCAACAATATCATGTGCTGTTGGAGCAGATATTTCTACTTATAAGTAAAGCTAAAAAAGACTGTTGATGACATTAACACTTTTCGGGCCTTTCTTCAAAAAGACGAATTTAGCTATTTAATAGCTATCGTGATATTTAGCCTTATAGCCATCTTTCTTTCTAACTTTAAGTTTCACAAAAAAAAGAGATAATTCTATTTATAATGATATTTGGCACCACTGATTAGGTCGTGAATTATTGAATTAATCATTCAATGATTTAATGTTGTACAGAATCGAAAATTAAAAATATGAAAGCTCGCTTTTTCTTCCCTCTAATATTGCGGAGTGAATCCCCTTTTTGTCCCATCTGTAGTCATACAGTAGAAATGTGTGTTTGGTGAATTTCATACAACTTCTATGCAACTTTATATAAAGTCCAAATTCGAATATCTTAAAATAATTTAATGTTAGCCAAAGTATGAATAAAAAATAAGTCTACGACACCCACTCAGTGTTAGTTTGGAGTATTTGCCTGCACAACGAATAGAGATACATGTCCATTATGATAATAAAAATAATCTATCGCCAGAACCAGTTGGAACTAGGTACACACTATGAAGCGTTGAAGCTTTATAACACAATCGAACAAACCAACCAAACCTCGCGATTTGCACTCTCTTTTCTAAATCGAAGGAAAGCACAGTATCGCATAAATTTTTCATTTTACTACGTTGTTTTACCACACGAGGTTCACCAACTAATAAAATGACCACAAGCAGGATATGAATCAGCAAAAATTTATTTGTTTAATAGTCAAATTTACTTTTATAAAATTCAGGAAGGTTATAATTCATCTGGAACGGATCGTATGATACCCTATACCTCGTATTCTAACTCATTTCTAATAAAGTGGGCGTGGCTATCTGATATGTTCAATTCAGATTCAATGATATGCTTATTTCTCTACTTAAGAGATTTTATCGGAGAAATTGATTTTCTGGCTCCTTCTTATAAGAAAGTGGGCGTTGCTGGAACTATTTGTTACCAAAGTTCATGATGTCTGATAAAGTCTTAAAAATAAAGCTTATCAATCACCATAAATAACTTTAAAAAAGGAATATCAGGTTTTTTGAAGAAAATGCCCCAAAAAGTAAACGTGGCATTATACAACATATGAATAAATTGTAAATAACGCGAACATCTATGTGTGTTGTTAAGGCAATATTTTTCAGCTTCTAGTATAAATGTGGAAAAGAGACATTTTTTACAAATTTTGAAACTTAAACTCCTTTGGGTTCTAAACGGTTTACATACCAAATTTAATCTTCCTAGTTTAAAATTTAATTCCCAAAAACTGCTGATACGGACGGACATGGCTAGATCGACTTTCGATGCTGATTACAACTTTTGCGAGTCTAACGTTATTGTTTCCCTATGTTGCAAACTACTCGTATGTATAAAAATTAGTATACCTTCTGGGATTAGATATACAAAAGTGAATACGTTTCGCTCTTATTTCACAATATCGATTGGCACTATATCACTTTCACAAAGTGAAATAAGGCCACATTTTAAAATTTCTCATTTTCCTTATTTTGCGGCACTAAATGATGGATAGGGTATTATACGGTCCGTTCTAGATGGATCGTAACTTTTTTTTTATCTTTTTATGTAAAAAAAAATCGAATGGATCATTTTGCATTAACTGCTTTTCGTATCATTATTGTAAATTACAAAGAAGACATTTTACGAGAAAAAAGAAAATGTTAACATTTTTAGTAGGTGCTAATAATTATCTTTCATGTTGTGCAATGAACAAAATAATTTAATGCCTGTGCATTTTTTTTTCTCAAAAAATTATTTTAAGTGTGGAAAAATTCAAATTCCTGCATCTTCTAATTTACAAATTAACTGTTTAACTATCGTTCGAACAAATGTTGTTCAATTAAAACAGAATCTTTGAAATTGGTACAGAATTAGTGAAGAATAAAAAGAATATAAGGAGATGGCAACAAAGAACAATAACGATAAGGAAGCAGACATGATAGTTCATATTCATAAAAGTGAGATTCATCTCTGAGAGCTCATATTCGAGTTCGATCTCAATGCTATAAATTTATTTCAACATTGTATGAATACAAAACGCGAAATAAATTTCAAATCTGAGATTAATCTCAAGGTCTAAATTTCATAAATATGATTGAATATGTTTATCAAAATTAAACCAAATACATAGGTAGGTACCTACAAGTATCTAATTTCGTGGAAAAAATACAAAACATACTTTACTTAACCAACGTTGTTTGCGATTCACAGTGAGTCAGAATATTTTGGGCCAAGTCTGATTCAATCGAGACGAATGTCTTCTTCGAAACGGATGACGATGGATCCATTGGGATGGATATCAGAAATTAGTTTAACAGTAATTTCGTATTTTGTAATGAAGAGTCAAATGATTAAAGTCGAAGGTGAAAATCTAGTAAGAAAAAAAAAATATTCATACGAATTGCGAGTTATGTACTCATCATACTCATCATATTTGTTTACTCGTTAGGTGTTTAATAAAGGTGTCAAAATAAATTGCCAAAGAAATGAAAGTGTACGCGGCGAATGAAGTATGTATGTAAGGTACATACATACATACACATTTCAAGCCTTTAGTTTTCAGACTTCAATTTAAAATAATTTGTATCTCTCTTTTTGCTTCAAAAATGTATAAAAACGAGATTTGTTTATCCCTGTATAACAATTGTATGTATAACAAGTTTATTCAATACGTAAAAGCGAATATTATTATATACTCGTATGATATAAACTAACTTTAAATTGCTCATCAGAAATTTTTTTTTATATGAAACTTCAACGTATCGTTGACTGAAATCACTGAAAATCAAGAATAGTTTATTACTCAATATTTCTGGAACAAATTACTATATTCAAACAAAAAGGACCTCAAATGAAAGGCAATTTATTTAGGCTATTAAAATTATACTTTCTTTGAAACTACTTGAAAAACGTCATTAAAAATTAAAAAAAAGAATAACTTCCTTTCTAAAACCCAAAAATGTATCCGTACAGCGCATAAAATAAAATATTAGTACCGTATACAGGAATATGTGAATTTGCACTTTTTCATGCTAGTGGGTCAATAAACTTTGATTGTAGCAGTTGGGTAAGAGCATTTTACAAATTATTAATTTTTACCTTTCTAACGGGCGGGCCTTCTCCTGGTTTTTTAAACACTGACTGCTCTTTCGCGCCCAACAAATTTACAGAAATACAGTATCATATCTCCGCGGTGCGAAATGAATCGATTTATGCTTGACCTTGACAACGTTGGGAACTATTGAATGTTTTTTTCTAAAGTGAGTGTGATGTGTTGCCGAACAGTGCGAATTTTGAAAAGAAATTTCGGTCGAAATAATGCACCAACTGTATCTGCTGTGAGATTGGAATGCTAATTGATAACACAAGTTAAGGTAGAGAAGCAAATACATTCTCAGTGTGCAACTGTTTGGTGTGGTTTGTGGAATGGGGTATAATGCCGAAGGCCGTCTGGTGTAGGAGTCGAAGAGATGTTCATAGTTATTTCTTTTTTTTTGGCGCCACCCAAGTACTGTTTGATTCACATCGAATTTTAATTTATTAAACTTTTGCCATATTTTAATTCTGTATTTCAAAAAAATTTCAAAAATGAGACAAGGCTAAAAAAAAAGTGTACGAATAATTTTTTGACTTCGGAAAACGAAGTTTTTTTATGCTATTGTAATATGCGCGCTACGGCTCGAGTAGATAAAACAATATTCTGTGAAATTATTTCTATATTTTCTAGTCTATAGAACAATTCAGGTTCACACTATACTATTCTTCGCAATTCTTTTCTTACAAGGTCTCTGTCCTCTCAAATCACTTTATCTCCTTTCAATTACTTAATTCACAAATCCAAACTAATTACTTCTTCTTGTTAAATCTCAACTTTCAATTTATCACAAAATTACAACTTCGCCCATTATCACTTTTCTAATCTCTTCGCCACAGTTTAGAAACTGCTGCACCTTCTCAATCGCCATCTGTCCTTATATAGCAGAAGTTTCTGATAGCCAGAAACTTCTAGCAAATTCTTCGACGACTGGAACAAGAGAAATTCTGATGTAATAATTCTTGCAGTTATAATTCCCTCTTATCCGTGATATTATCCGTCTCTTTCGTTGACATGAGCTGTGGAGACTTCATCGCAGACACGAACCTCGAATGAAAGAACAGTTCGGACCAAAATCCTGCCAGAATGAAAAGACACTTCGGAATTTGTTGCATCATGCTTTTAGGGAGCGTAGTTATTATTATGCTACACTATTTTTGTTTTTATAATGAATGTTTTTGAGTTTTCTTTAATAAAGTCAATTTTAAATACCTTAAATATTTTGGTAATTTGTTCAAGAAATATTGTTTAATAAATTTTTTATCTCAAGGTGGACGGATAAATTTCTGAGACAGTGTATGTCTTAAATATTTTTTAGAGATTCAGAGCTATTGGTTTGTCATATGTGAAATTTTTTAATGAAATTGGGAGAATTAGTATACAGTTACCAAGTGACATACGACACATTTCCACATAAAATTAAAAAAAATAAAGTGCACAACATTTTGAAAAATTTGGTATGTCATTACATTTAAATATTAATTTCCAACAAAATCGATTGTCATATCCTAGAAATAGTCAATTTGTAAGAGCCAGTTAATAAGTAAATTACCCTAATACGTATTTCTTCTAAAAAAGTGGTACGCCATCTTATAGCAGATACCAGGCCTAACTCAAATAGAAACTTCGTCAAAATCGTCAGAACCTTTTTCAAGTAACGTCTGTAGTACAGTAGAACCCCTCTACTCCGCCCTCGGCTACTCCGTCGCTCCGGTTAATCCGACCGTGGTTGGAGTCAAGAAACTTGTCGCGACTCGTCGGTGATTCACCGCCCGTCGAGAAGTCGAGCAAAACAACGACACACAGGAAATCGTTAGAGATCTACAAACTGTACAAGTGAATATCCCTGCCAGTGAAGTTGAGGAGTGGATAGCCCAATGTGAAAAAGACTGTGAAACCAGTGAAGAGCTCAATGACGACCAGATTATTGCCGCTGTTTTGGAAAATAATAGTGAAGAAACTGTGAACGAGGACTCGGACGGTGATGATGACGAACTCCCTACCCGGATTTCACACCCCGATGCCAAGAACGCTTTTGATATTGCCCTTCAGTACATCGAGCAGAACTCAACCTCAATACCTACGGACATTTTGTGGATCAAGAAATGGAGGAACACTGCAGCTAAGTCTAGAATTTCATCTTCTAGACAAAAATCTATAACTGACTTTTTGTCTAAGTAAATTTTTACCTTCAGTTTTTACGGTACATATGTACAGTATGTACATATGTACCGACCATATCCCCAGTCCCATAGGTGACGGATTAGAAGGGTTCTACTGTATGTACGTAAGGTTGTAGCATAGCCAGTCGTCTGGACGAATTTCTTGAAACTTCATTTTTGGGGTCTGTGACGTCACAATTCGAGGAGAAATCTGAATATTAAATTTAACCCAAAATTTACGATACTTTACTAAGTTTTAAAAAAATATCTATTTTCTCGAATACGCGCTATAACGGTTTTGTTCAAATGTGATATTTGAGTTATGGTGCAGACAGATGGCGTACCAAGTTTTTGGGAAAAAATATATATGACCTGTACCTTGCTTATTAACCGGATTTTGAAAATCTATTTCCGGGGAATAAATCCATCGACTCATCCTTGAATTTACCTAAACTTTTCCATTTTTGGAACACAAACCAAAAACCAAATTTTACTAAAATCTGTCACCCTGTTAAAAAGAGATGTCTCTTTTTTAGCGAACTACATAGATATTTTATATGTTGGGGACATTTTTGCTTTCCCTTTCGAAAGTAGGAATGCTATCAAAGGATAACAGATAAGAAGCCTAGGCCCACATATAAAATGTCTCCTCTCAGCAAAAAACTTATGCCAGTCCAGAGGCCACGGCGGAAAGACGGGGGTTCACTCTTTAAGAAGAATCTAGGCTCCGATGAAGGTTTTTCAAACCTACTTTTATTACAGCAAGACTGCCAAGGAGGTCTTTTTGAACACTATAGCTTCAAGGGACCTATCCGTCGCCGGTATGCAAGAACCATGGACTAGCACAAGTGAACAAATTATAAGCCCTTAAGTACCTTCAGGGTAGGATGATGTACTGTGGCACATCCCGTACACCTAGAACCGTGTATTATATTTAACAATATTAAATTCTTCTCATTAACATAGTTAATCAGCTAGGATATCTGTGCAGCTATGGTCAACAATTCCGGGGAAACCTTTGTTGCAGCAGTGTATTTCCCCGGAGACCAACAAGACACCAAAATGGACGTCATCCTAAGCTGCGATGTTAATACTGATAACAACATGTGGGGTAAATTGGACAAACCAAAAGGTGTGTCTTTTCTAGAATTGATTGTATCCAATAACAAATATATATATAATAATTCGGGGAGGGGACCTTTAATACACCTCCTAGAGAGGAAGTATTGGACCTCACTCTTACATTCCTACTTTCTATCATAGGGATCATAGACACATTATTTTCGACATTTACCTCAGTCACTTTAAAATATTGCTAAAAGAGAAAAACTGATTAGGTCTCTTACAGGGATCAGCTCATTCAACTAATTATTGAAAAATTCCTCGTATTGACAGCAAGTAATAACTGCATTTGAGAACAACTGCTTTCCTTACTTGGAGAAGTTTCAAAGCAAACCTAATTGTAGAACAATGACCTTAAACATTTAAACAGATTAAGGAGCCGAGAAAGAATCGTTCAGGCTTAATAATTAATAATTAATAATTAATAATTAATAATTAATAATTAATAATTAATAATTAATAATTAATAATTAATAATTAATAATTAATAATTAATAATTAATAATTAATAATTAATAATTAATAATTAATAATTAATAATTAATAATTAATAATTAATAATTAATAATTAATAATTAATAATTAATAATTAATAATTAATAATTAATAATTAATAATTAATAATTAATAATTAATAATTAATAATTAATAATTAATAATTAATAATTAATAATTAATAATTAATAATTAATAATTAATAATTAATAATTAATAATTAATAATTAATAATTAATAATTAATAATTAATAATTAATAATTAATAATTAATAATTAATAATTAATAATTAATAATTAATAATTAATAATTAATAATTAATAATTAATAATTAATAATTAATAATTAATAATTAATAATTAATAATTAATAATTAATAATTAATAATTAATAATTAATAATTAATAATTAATAATTAATAATTAATAATTAATAATTAATAATTAATAATTAATAATTAATAATTAATAATTAATAATTAATAATTAATAATTAATAATTAATAATTAATAATTAATAATTAATAATTAATAATTAATAATTAATAATTAATAATTAATAATTAATAATTAATAATTAATAATTAATAATTAATAATTAATAATTAATAATTAATAATTAATAATTAATAATTAATAATTAATAATTAATAATTAATAATTAATAATTAATAATTAATAATTAATAATTAATAATTAATAATTAATAATTAATAATTAATAATTAATAATTAATAATTAATAATTAATAATTAATAATTAATAATTAATAATTAATAATTAATAATTAATAATTAATAATTAATAATTAATAATTAATAATTAATAATTAATAATTAATAATTAATAATTAATAATTAATAATTAATAATTAATAATTAATAATTAATAATTAATAATTAATAATTAATAATTAATAATTAATAATTAATAATTAATAATTAATAATTAATAATTAATAATTAATAATTAATAATTAATAATTAATAATTAATAATTAATAATTAATAATTAATAATTAATAATTAATAATTAATAATTAATAATTAATAATTAATAATTAATAATTAATAATTAATAATTAATAATTAATAATTAATAATTAATAATTAATAATTAATAATTAATAATTAATAATTAATAATTAATAATTAATAATTAATAATTAATAATTAATAATTAATAATTAATAATTAATAATTAATAATTAATAATTAATAATTAATAATTAATAATTAATAATTAATAATTAATAATTAATAATTAATAATTAATAATTAATAATTAATAATTAATAATTAATAATTAATAATTAATAATTAATAATTAATAATTAATAATTAATAATTAATAATTAATAATTAATAATTAATAATTAATAATTAATAATTAATAATTAATAATTAATAATTAATAATTAATAATTAATAATTAATAATTAATAATTAATAATTAATAATTAATAATTAATAATTAATAATTAATAATTAATAATTAATAATTAATAATTAATAATTAATAATTAATAATTAATAATTAATAATTAATAATTAATAATTAATAATTAATAATTAATAATTAATAATTAATAATTAATAATTAATAATTAATAATTAATAATTAATAATTAATAATTAATAATTAATAATTAATAATTAATAATTAATAATTAATAATTAATAATTAATAATTAATAATTAATAATTAATAATTAATAATTAATAATTAATAATTAATAATTAATAATTAATAATTAATAATTAATAATTAATAATTAATAATTAATAATTAATAATTAATAATTAATAATTAATAATTAATAATTAATAATTAATAATTAATAATTAATAATTAATAATTAATAATTAATAATTAATAATTAATAATTAATAATTAATAATTAATAATTAATAATTAATAATTAATAATTAATAATTAATAATTAATAATTAATAATTAATAATTAATAATTAATAATTAATAATTAATAATTAATAATTAATAATTAATAATTAATAATTAATAATTAATAATTAATAATTAATAATTAATAATTAATAATTAATAATTAATAATTAATAATTAATAATTAATAATTAATAATTAATAATTAATAATTAATAATTAATAATTAATAATTAATAATTAATAATTAATAATTAATAATTAATAATTAATAATTAATAATTAATAATTAATAATTAATAATTAATAATTAATAATTAATAATTAATAATTAATAATTAATAATTAATAATTAATAATTAATAATTAATAATTAATAATTAATAATTAATAATTAATAATTAATAATTAATAATTAATAATTAATAATTAATAATTAATAATTAATAATTAATAATTAATAATTAATAATTAATAATTAATAATTAATAATTAATAATTAATAATTAATAATTAATAATTAATAATTAATAATTAATAATTAATAATTAATAATTAATAATTAATAATTAATAATTAATAATTAATAATTAATAATTAATAATTAATAATTAATAATTAATAATTAATAATTAATAATTAATAATTAATAATTAATAATTAATAATTAATAATTAATAATTAATAATTAATAATTAATAATTAATAATTAATAATTAATAATTAATAATTAATAATTAATAATTAATAATTAATAATTAATAATTAATAATTAATAATTAATAATTAATAATTAATAATTAATAATTAATAATTAATAATTAATAATTAATAATTAATAATTAATAATTAATAATTAATAATTAATAATTAATAATTAATAATTAATAATTAATAATTAATAATTAATAATTAATAATTAATAATTAATAATTAATAATTAATAATTAATAATTAATAATTAATAATTAATAATTAATAATTAATAATTAATAATTAATAATTAATAATTAATAATTAATAATTAATAATTAATAATTAATAATTAATAATTAATAATTAATAATTAATAATTAATAATTAATAATTAATAATTAATAATTAATAATTAATAATTAATAATTAATAATTAATAATTAATAATTAATAATTAATAATTAATAATTAATAATTAATAATTAATAATTAATAATTAATAATTAATAATTAATAATTAATAATTAATAATTAATAATTAATAATTAATAATTAATAATTAATAATTAATAATTAATAATTAATAATTAATAATTAATAATTAATAATTAATAATTAATAATTAATAATTAATAATTAATAATTAATAATTAATAATTAATAATTAATAATTAATAATTAATAATTAATAATTAATAATTAATAATTAATAATTAATAATTAATAATTAATAATTAATAATTAATAATTAATAATTAATAATTAATAATTAATAATTAATAATTAATAATTAATAATTAATAATTAATAATTAATAATTAATAATTAATAATTAATAATTAATAATTAATAATTAATAATTAATAATTAATAATTAATAATTAATAATTAATAATTAATAATTAATAATTAATAATTAATAATTAATAATTAATAATTAATAATTAATAATTAATAATTAATAATTAATAATTAATAATTAATAATTAATAATTAATAATTAATAATTAATAATTAATAATTAATAATTAATAATTAATAATTAATAATTAATAATTAATAATTAATAATTAATAATTAATAATTAATAATTAATAATTAATAATTAATAATTAATAATTAATAATTAATAATTAATAATTAATAATTAATAATTAATAATTAATAATTAATAATTAATAATTAATAATTAATAATTAATAATTAATAATTAATAATTAATAATTAATAATTAATAATTAATAATTAATAATTAATAATTAATAATTAATAATTAATAATTAATAATTAATAATTAATAATTAATAATTAATAATTAATAATTAATAATTAATAATTAATAATTAATAATTAATAATTAATAATTAATAATTAATAATTAATAATTAATAATTAATAATTAATAATTAATAATTAATAATTAATAATTAATAATTAATAATTAATAATTAATAATTAATAATTAATAATTAATAATTAATAATTAATAATTAATAATTAATAATTAATAATTAATAATTAATAATTAATAATTAATAATTAATAATTAATAATTAATAATTAATAATTAATAATTAATAATTAATAATTAATAATTAATAATTAATAATTAATAATTAATAATTAATAATTAATAATTAATAATTAATAATTAATAATTAATAATTAATAATTAATAATTAATAATTAATAATTAATAATTAATAATTAATAATTAATAATTAATAATTAATAATTAATAATTAATAATTAATAATTAATAATTAATAATTAATAATTAATAATTAATAATTAATAATTAATAATTAATAATTAATAATTAATAATTAATAATTAATAATTAATAATTAATAATTAATAATTAATAATTAATAATTAATAATTAATAATTAATAATTAATAATTAATAATTAATAATTAATAATTAATAATTAATAATTAATAATTAATAATTAATAATTAATAATTAATAATTAATAATTAATAATTAATAATTAATAATTAATAATTAATAATTAATAATTAATAATTAATAATTAATAATTAATAATTAATAATTAATAATTAATAATTAATAATTAATAATTAATAATTAATAATTAATAATTAATAATTAATAATTAATAATTAATAATTAATAATTAATAATTAATAATTAATAATTAATAATTAATAATTAATAATTAATAATTAATAATTAATAATTAATAATTAATAATTAATAATTAATAATTAATAATTAATAATTAATAATTAATAATTAATAATTAATAATTAATAATTAATAATTAATAATTAATAATTAATAATTAATAATTAATAATTAATAATTAATAATTAATAATTAATAATTAATAATTAATAATTAATAATTAATAATTAATAATTAATAATTAATAATTAATAATTAATAATTAATAATTAATAATTAATAATTAATAATTAATAATTAATAATTAATAATTAATAATTAATAATTAATAATTAATAATTAATAATTAATAATTAATAATTAATAATTAATAATTAATAATTAATAATTAATAATTAATAATTAATAATTAATAATTAATAATTAATAATTAATAATTAATAATTAATAATTAATAATTAATAATTAATAATTAATAATTAATAATTAATAATTAATAATTAATAATTAATAATTAATAATTAATAATTAATAATTAATAATTAATAATTAATAATTAATAATTAATAATTAATAATTAATAATTAATAATTAATAATAATAATTAATAATTAATAATTAA